>SJYV01000798.1:440975-695956 GCA_006410875.1 Neotragus pygmaeus
ATTATGAAGCTATGTGATGGCTACATTAGATACGATTTTGCTACTTTTTGTAGAAATTTGAAATGTTCTATTATAAGAGTTAACTTCTAATTAAAAACTGACTTTGGAAATTGGTAGACCACTTTAGTTATAACCTGTATGCCTGAGTCATGAAAAAAAACTCCAAATTCAATTTTTTGTTATCCACTAGATTCAAGGAAGATTTCGTCCAGAGCGGGAAAATTGGAGGACACTGTAAACTTGACGTTCGTTCGTTGATGTCTCAAGGTCAGCGCAAAAGCCCTCTGCAGTCTTGGTAAGATTTTTTTGGGGGGTGTGGGGGTAGAGAATATGTTTCTGAAGTATTTGTCTTTATTTTTGATGCTTACGAATTTTGGTAGGGACTCTAAATGGAAAATCTGACTCCATTTGTGGATAATTTGGCCTGAGCTTCTGGGGAGTGGTGGCTCCAGAGTGAATCATCAGTTGTATTTGACTTAAGTGTGTGTTCATAAAATATTAGGAAGTGATACAATATTTACTGTTTGCTAACAAAAAAGTTCAAAAATGAATTTTTTTAGCTCCTCGTAATTGTTGCATGTGTTTTGGAGAATACATTTAAAAAAAATACACACTTATTAAAGCAGATACCAAGCATATAGAGAAATGTACAGTTTGGATTTTGAAAAAGAAAGCCCACTCGAGTAACTCTTACCTGGGTCACAATTAGACCATCATCTACCCAGGCTGTCTCCCAAATGCAAACCCCATCTTCCTTTCCAAAGATAAACACTACCCTGATTTTAAGCACCTTTCATAAGCTTTTTGAAGTTTAGATAGATTGAAGAACACATTTTGATTTAAAATTTTTTGAATATTAAACTAGGTCTATCAAGACATTTACTATCTCTGGAAATTAGAGAGCTGGGGGCTTTTAAAAACTTTATATTTAAGATAACTTTAGAGTCATAGACATTTAAGAATAATTCAAAAGTAGCATAAGAAGTTTAAAAATAGTACAAGGAATTTCCATTGTACCCTTACCTCAGCTTCCTCTAATGATAACATCTTAAATAAGCATAGTACAGTAATCAAAAGCAGGAAATTGACATTGGTACAATGTTATTTTTTAATTTTTCTAAATTTTAAAATTTATTTTAATTGGAGGCTAATTACTTTACAATATTGTAGTGGTTTTGCCATAAATTGACATGAATCAGCCATGAGTGTACGTTTCCCCCATCCTGAATCCCCCTCCCACCTCCCCATCCCTCAGGGTTGTCCCAGTGCACCAGCCCTGAGCACCCTGTCTCATGCATCGAACCTGGACTGGTGATCTGTTTCACATATGATAATATACATGTTTCAGTGCCATTCTCTTAAATCGTCCCACCCTTATCTTCTCCCACAGAGTCCAAAACTCTGTTCTTTATCTCTGCGTCTCTTGCTGTCTCACATAAAGGGTCATTGTTACCATCTTTCTAAATTCCATATATATGCATTAATATACTGTATTGGTATTTTTCTTTCTGACTTACTTCACTCTGTATAATAGGCTCCAATTTCACCCACCTCATTAGAACTGATTCAAATGCATTCTTTTTAATAGCTGAGTAATACTGCATTGTTTATATGTGGTACAATGTTATTAAATAAACATATTTGAATATTATCAGTACCTCCATGCATTCTTTATTTTTTTGGATGTAGAGCTCAGTAAAATTTATATCATATGTTTAGGTAAATTAACCACTATCACAGTCACTAAACAAACTGTTCCATCATCCTAGAAACTGTCATGCTTCCCTTTATAGTCATACAGGACACTGATAATGTTCATTTTCTTTCTTTTTGGTGAGATATAGTTGATATACAGTATTATATAAGTTTCCAGTATATAATATAGGGATTCACAGTTTTTAAAGGTTATACTCAATTCTTAGTTAATTATAAAATATTGGCTATATTCCCTGGGTTGTACAGTAATATTTCCTTATAACCATTCTGACAGATGTGATTTTGATTTGCATTTCCTGGATGATTAGTGATGTTGATCACTAATGTTTTCATTAGTGATGTTGATCATGTTGACCATCTTTTCATGTTTGCTATTGGTGTGTTGTCTTTAGAAGAAATTTCTATTCAGGTCTTCTGCCCATTTTTTAATTGAGTTGTTTGGTTTTTTGATGTTGAGTTGTATGAACTGTTGATATATTTAAGATATTAACCTCTTATCGGTCATATCATTTGTAAATATGTTCTCCCATTCTTTAGGTTGTCTTACCATGTCATTGAGGGTTTCCTTTGCTGTGCAGTAGCATTTAAGTTTACTTAGGTCCTATTTATTTATTTTTGCTTTTATTTCCTTTGCTTTAAAAAGAGATCCAAAAAAAATATTAAGATTTATCTCAAAGAATTTTTTTTTTTTTTTTTTTCAGTGTTTGTTTTTGATGTCAAACATTCATGCTAAGCAAACTGTTCAGGAAAACTGTCTTTCACAGATTTATGTGGCATGTTAGAGTTTGCAGTGCGAGATCTTACTTCACATAAGAGACTTTTGGAGTAGGCGTTCCTATTTTCTAGTGGGCATTTCTATTCCTAGTACACTTTGATATCTGAGATCCAAAATCAACTATTTGATATTTGTTTCTCATATCATGATAGTTCCCTAGGGTATATTTATGTTCATTATTTATTACTGTATCATAAATTACTCAAACATTTAGCAGCTTAAAACAGTGAAATTTTTTATCACACAAAGTTTCTGACAACCAGGATTTGGGGGCTGCTTAGCTGTGGGTTCAGGCACAGCTGGGCCTGTAGAATCTGTTTCCTAAACTCACTCATGTAACTGTTATCTTTAGATTTTCTTTTCTGGTTGTTGGCTAGAGGTGTCATTTCTTTACCATATGGACTTCTCCCTGAGGCTGCAACAGCCTGGCCGCCAACTTCCCCATGATCATATTGTCTGAGAGAGAGCACATGTAAGCATTGCCCAAAACAGAGGCCTCAGTTTTTATATTTATACCCTAATGGTCACACCGAAAGTGACTATCATCACTTTTGCCATATTCTGTCCATTACAAGTGAATCACTAAATCCAGCTCACCCTCCAGGGCAGGGAATTCATCTCCACCTCTGGAAGGGAGAAGTATTCAAGAATTTGTGGACATATTTTTGAAACCACTGGAATAAATATTTTAGCATTATTGTGTTTTAAAAGGATCTCTTTGATACTTAAGTCACATATAGTCTCAAAGATGAAAAGTTTACAAATGATCTGTAGGTTAACTTGTGATTGTCTTCTTTTGTATGGAATAAAATTGTACCAAGTGGCTTCAGAAGTGGTTTTCCGAGAAACAGAGTTTTCTTTCTTCTGGGAAATGTAGTTGTCTGCAGTTTTTCCCAAGGTACTTGATAAGTCTTGGTATGCTGTCTTTCTCAGAATCCAAAAAGGTTCTCTGGGTCAGTATTCCTTCTGAGCCTTGCCAGACTGCAAGAAACCTTTCTGAATCTTTCCACATTACTGGTAGATTTTGTGTTTTTCCAACTCTGTAGAAATTTCTTCATCAGAAAGTTTCCAATTGCTCTTGCACATTAGGCTGAAATTTAAAATCATTTGTGTTTCTTGTCTGAACATTAAAATTGATACCAAGCTGCATAAGTATTAGTAAGTTTGAGAAGTTTCACATGTGTTTATGAGTATTTTCTGGAAATAAAACTCACCTAATGAACAGATCCTGAATTACAGTATTGCAACAAGAGATCCAGGAGGAGCCCTTTGAAAGCATCTCCTGATTCTTAATTCCAGGTTTGCAGAGCTACAGAGCTACACTGAGCTCAGCTTCAGACCTGTAGAAGATGCTCATTGTGACATTGTTATTGAAAAACCAACCTACTTCATGAAACTAGATGCAGGTGAGAAGTTAATTTGTCTATTTTATTTATTGGTTAATGTGGCTTTGTTCCTTTTTATTGATATATGTGTTCCTGTAACTTTGGGAAGCAAGTCATGGCAAATACATGGGGAAAAGTGGAAACAGTTACAGATTTTATTTTCTAGGGCTCCAAAATCACTGCAGATAGTGACTGCAGCCACAAAATTAAAAAAACACTTGCTCCTTGGAAGATGAGCTATGACAAACCTATACAGTGTTTTAAAAAGCAGAGACATCACTTTGCTGACAAAGGTCCACATAGTGAAAGCTATGGTTTTTCAGTAGTCATGTTCGGATGTGAGAATTGGGCCATAAAGAAGACTGAGTGCCGAGGAATTGATGCTTTCGAATTGCAGTAGCTGGAGAAGACTCTCGAGAGTCCCTTGGACAGCAAGGAAATTAAATCAGTCAATGCCAAGGGAAATCAACCCTGAATATTCATTGGAAGGATTGATGCTGAAGTTGAAGCTCTAATACTTTGGCCACCTGATGGTGAAGAACTGACTCATTGGAAAAGACCCTGAGGCTGGGAAAGATTGAAGGCAAGAGAAGAAGAGGACAACAGAGGATGAAGTGGTTGGCATCACCAACTCAATGGACATGAGTTTGATCAACTCCAGGAGATAATGAAGAATGAGGAAGCCTGACATGCTGCAGTCTGTGGGGTCTCAAAGTATCACGCATGACTTAGTGACTGAACAATGGTAGCAAGGTGACATTGAACAGTAGATTTACTTTTTGCTTTCTTCTCTTGAAAAAGTGAACTAATTTGAACTTCCCACTGTTTTATGTTCTGGCGTGCTAGAAGAAACTTTCACATCATTGTCAAATAACTCAGTGAAAATCGAAAGATGAGCGGAGAATGCCTGGGTACCCCTTTTGCAACTAAATTTACCCCATGTGGTTTCTCTAATCCCTTGATTTAGCTGGTGCTTCAATAGAACTTTTTAAAAATTAAGAGCCCTGTATGCAGTGTAGGTGGGAAAGGAAGGCCTGTGGCCTCTTCAGGCGGACTTTCTGATACTGTCTCCATGACTGAAGCTAACTTGAAATTCTTTTGGAAGTTAGCCCTGGCATATAGTCTTGAAAAAAAAAAGTTAAAATTACTGTCCTATTTACAGTTAAAACTTGTAATTCTCCACATGCAAGCACATCTTTTGCTTTGTGAACTTGCTGCCCTGGAGAGAAGAAACACAAATTGTACCTATTATCCTTCTCATTACAAGAAATGGAGATTTCTGTGCCACACCACATCCAAATTCATGAGAGGCTGGGCTTACGATGAAATATAGAGAGCCTCCTGTTACGAATATTTCAGAATTCCTCTAATTTATTGATCACATTTTTCATGTGCTCCATTTCCTGAAGTCGTAATTCTTACATGACAAAATCTGAGGTTCAGAAATCAGACAGGTTTAGGTCTTAGAAATGCGAGCAGGTAAAAATGCTGTGTTCAAGGTCCCAACACATTTTTAAAATATGCAGATTAAAATGGAGCCAAGAAAACACTGATCTGTCTGAGGAAGAGTTGAACATGTACAAATGGTTGAGTTTATGTAGCTACTTATGCAATAAAGAATGTAAAGTTGGAGTAATAGGCGAGGGTAGATCTGCATCCTTTCTTTCCTGTGTTTATAACTGCCGTTTTCTTCCAACTTAACGCTATCAGCCCGTGTTCCTTCTCATATTAACTTAAAAAAACAAAAAACGAAAACAGGTGAGCAAATCTCATAAACATACATCAAACAGTTTTCGCTCTTTTTTAAAAAAAAATACTTATATCATTTTATTTATTTAATTTTGACTGTGCTGGCTCTTTGTTGCTGCTCGGGCTTTGCTCTAGTTGTGGCAAGTGGGGACTACTGTTTAGTGGCTGTGCCCGGGCTTCTCGCTGGCGGTGATTTCTCTTGTTGCGGAGCACAGACTCTAGGGTAGTGCGGGGGGCAGAGGGGACGAGGAGGAGGGGTGAAATGCTTTAGGAGTTGTGGCTTATGGTCTCTAGAGCCCAGGCTTAGTTGCTCCGTGGCGTGTGGGATCTTCCCAGATCAGAGATCCAACCCATGACTCCTGCATTGGCAGGTGGATTCTTTTACCACTGAGCCACCAGGGACACCGCCATATTAACCCTTACCTTGAGAAAATGAGCATTCCACAGAATAATACTCAAGTGGGGCCTGTTTCTTGAGGACAGAGCCTTCGTTTTTCCCCTTTTATAAATCCTCCTGGCACCAATTGCTGTTTTATGCATTCGGCCTCCCTAAGTGCTATGAAGTTGCTGAGCGATTCATGAGAAGCTAATGCAGGCTGTGTGCTAATCTGGGAAAAGGAGATGGCTTGTCATAAGACATCATTTTCCTTATTTATTCGAAAATGTGCTCTTTGGCAGGATTTTTCTGGGTGAAAATAAAAAAATCCTTCCAAACATTCATCTAAGATACTGGTCTAAAAAGAAGGGAGTAATTTTTTTTTTCATTTCATTTTCCTTTGTTGAGATATAATTGACATCCAGCACTGTTTATGTTGAAAGTGTACAGTGTAATGACCTGACTTTTATAAATGGAGTCCTTTTTCCTCTTAGTTTCTGGCACACGGTGTTATTATTTGCTAGGAATGAAGTCAGAATACTTTATGATTTCTGCTTTTGGAAGTCACTGTTTATCTTTTAACTGACCTTTCCTTTAAGGTGTCAGTTCTTGGAATTTTACCTCATTTAGATTTATACATTTATTTCTCGTGAATGCCAGAATTAGGAACTTACAAAGAGCAGCGCCACCCTCCCCTTTCCACTTTGACCCAGCACGCTCCAGCTGGTCGAAGTTTTTCCTTGTGCCAGGCACTGGGCTGTCTCCTTTAGGTATGTTACCTAAAAGCTTGGCATCTAAATGTATTGACTTCCTATTTCCAGTAGAGAAGCTGAAGCTTTGGATTTTACAGACTTAACTGAGAATGTTGCTCATAATTTCAACCTCTTCTTCTGAGGCCAGAGTTCTTACACTCTAAATTAGGACATGAGATTTCAGCTCTTTAAATGATAACTAGTTACTGTTTTCCCAAGAAGCAATATTATAAGTAGTGATTAAAAGAAAAAGAGACAGGAATGAAAAATACCAAAATGTTAATAGTTGCCATCATTGCCAGTACCATCATGAGCAGGTGTCGATTGATTTTAAAAAATAAAAGACCATAAAAATAGTGATTAGTCTTAATGGCTCTATAGTTCTCATGCTGAGTTAAAGAAGCTTCTGTTACTTTTTCTAGGAACTTAATGATCATTTATTTCTTAGTGTGTAAGGAAAAGGCATTCCTAATTTTCACATGATCGATTTGAAAATGAATGTTTGAGCATAATCAATCTGTCAACTGAGGACAACTTGTATATGATCATTTTATGTTTAGAAAATTGTTAATTTTCCACTGATTGTCTACCATACTGTAAGTAGATGGGGTAGAATAAAAACTGTGTAATTGTTTCTTTGGGGGTTAATGGACATGAATTCCTTTTTTTCTTTCAATCCTAGGGGTTAACATGTATCACCACTTCTGTGATTTCATCAACCTTTACATTACCCAGCACGTTAACAATTCCTTTAGCACAGACGTGTACGTTGTGATGTGGGACACGGTAAGTAAGAACTGGCCTTCTGCTTCAGTGTTGTCTTTACAACATTGCTCAGTAATGGTTTGACTCTCATCTTATGTAATAGAATTTTCTAAGATGCACACACTTACATTTACACATGTACACATACACATTCATGCATGTGCAGATGGTGTGAATGCGTCTGTGTGGATGAATTTACGTGTAGGTATACATATGGCTGGGCTTCCTTGGTGCCTCAGTGATAAAGAATCCTCCTACTAATGCAGGAGATGTGGGTTTGATCCCTGGGTCAGGAAGATCCCCTGGAGGAGGGAATGACAACCCATTCCAGTATTCTTGCCTGGAGAATCCCGTGGACAGAGGATCCTGGCGGGCTATAATCCATGGGGTCATGAAAGAGTCAGACATGACTGAGTGACTGAACTACAATCTCGATACATATGGGAAGATGCACATGTTTTTGAAATTTAGAATGAGGTTGTAGAAGCTTGCTTTCCACGCTTTGAGGAGGTCGAGCTCAGGGCGCCTCTGAGACAAGCATAAAAGATCATCATTTGTTACACTGTGGTCCCTGGGTGAGGAGAGCCTGCCTCTGCTCACAGTCTGGCTTTGGTGATCGCCATCCGTTTCCACTGTGGTCCCCGGGTGGGGAGAGCCTGCCTCTGCTCACAGTCTTGCCTCTAGTGATCGCCATCCGTTTTGCTTCACTGCGCCTTCCCGGTTGCTTCCTGCTTCGCGCCAGGTTGCGCCGCATGTGTCTGAGTGCTGGGCCTGCATGTAGCTACACCTGTTGAATCACAGCTGCTATGGGTTTATTTGTTTTTAGCGCATCTTTTTCCCTCTTCTCTTTCTTTGCCTGCCTTTCACTTGTTTTTTTCCTATAGCTGGCCCTTCCACTGGCCAAGTTCATCCCAAAGTTGCAGGGTACCCTCACCTGTAAAATGGGAGAATTACAGTATCTACCTCAGTGTCGTTTTGAGGATAAAGCATATCATGTGCAAACAGTCCCAGTGCCTGATCCACAGCACATGTGCTCTGAATGGTAACCATGACAGTGGGCTGGAGAACACATGGTATATAGTGTGCATGCTAGAGGCTGCCCAACCTGGGAAGTGGGAACACCCACCGAGAAGTCACCTCAGGTTCACCCAGACGTTCCAATGCTCAGGACGCTCACAGGCCCCCCTCTTACCCCAAGTCTATTGAGAAGGATGGTTCAGGGGAAATACAGCTTGCTGGCAGGGCAGCATTAGGCACTGCTTCTCAGGACTCCTCGCAGGGAGACGTGATTCCCCCTGGGGCAGGTACAGGTCCCCCAGGGCCAGGATCTTCTGAAACAACTGCATTGGCCACGCCACCAGGATCCCGAGAAGCAAGCCAGTTACAGGAATCCTTGAGCTCTCTTCCCTCCACACTCAGTGTACCTGTCAGGTGTCTTTTAGAATCACAAGCCATGGCCCCTAGCACACGGTAGAGGCATGCTGTCCAGTACCAGAGGGCAGAGCTGCACCGTGAACTGAGGTCAGGTTGTCTTGCAGAAGGGGAACGGTTTTGCTAATGCTTTCTTTGCTGATGAGGGGCTGGTAGCAGAGCTGTGACAAGAGGTTTCATCATCATGGCTCCCTAGCCCTATGGTTTGATTTCAAGCCTGATGAAAACTGTTTCTAACATTTTCAGCAACTTACTGCTCACTTTTTGCTTTCCTTCTTTGCACGTGTTTTCACTTCCCTCTTGTGTTTCAGTTTTGCTGCCGCTACGGTTCTATTTCTTAGAAATGCTTTTCTGAGCAGAGGGATCTGCTGTCCCTTTCTTTCCTCTTTTTGTACATGATTGTGATCTCTAGGTCCCATGCACAGGCTCCCTGAAGCTCTGAATGATTAACTCAGGGTTGTTGTGGTTTTTTTATTTTTCATTTACATCTGTTGTTCTCATAATGCTCACAACTGTCGGTGGGCCAGGGTTTTTATTTGTTTATTTTATAGATGAGGAAGCTGAGGTGGTATTATTTCTAAGACAACAGAGTCAGTGAGGGGTGGAGTCCGGTTCCCATCTAAGCAGTTGTCCCCAGACCTGTGCCTTGCAACTACAGTGCTTCCTCGTCTCCCTGTACTTCCCTGAAGATCTTGTTAAGTTGATGGAAAGTTTTCCAGAAGCTTCCTTGTATCTTGTTGCATGCTTTTCCGTGTCTTCCTCTAGTGGAGTAAACTAAACTGAGCCAGTGTCTACAGCCTCTCCCCTTCTCTAAGCCTGCTGGGGTGGAGTGAATAAGGTGCATGACCACCATGGGGCTCCCCAGTTACTCAGTTAATGGGACACATGGTGTTAGTGCTGCCTGACCTCGACTGCCCTGTACTTGCAGGGTGCATTTAGTCAAGCAAATCGGCCGCCCTGATGTGACCTCCCTCCTCTGCTCCTCTCTGTGCATCCATTTAGAACCTGTTCTCTTGGTCAGAGAGGCCTTTGCTCGTGGCTCAGTCAGGGTCTCAGGACAGGCAAGTACCAGGCTGTGTCAGAATCGAGACCCCCCAGAAGCCTGTAGGGAGGATGTGGGTGGGTGAGGTGTCCTGTGGCTGCCACCTGATTCTCTTTTGATGGGAAGGCCGTGAGGGAAGCAGCTCTGCCACCCTAGGCTGACATGAGTTGAACCCCTCTGTGGTGGATGGTGTTGCCCTGGAACCAGTCTTTGTGGCCCTGGACGAGCTGTGTGCCCTGAGGAGGAGTTGGGAGCTGGCGGTGCTGCACTTCAGGTCAGTTTACAGACTCTCCCCACAAGGAAGCATTTGGGGCCGCCCCTCTCACCTGCACAGAGCTCGGCAGTGTAACTGCTGACCTGGAGCCACATGCCTGGAGACACTCCTGCAGACGCATTTCTGGGCATGGCAGGATTGCTCTTACACAAGGAGCACCAGGGAGCTTTCTGCAGGCTTTCCGCCTTTCCTTGTGCTGAGAAGTGTACTATAGCTTTATTATTACTATTTTTAATTATACAACTAAGACCAAGTTATAATGAGTTCGGTCAACCCAGAAGTATATAAAGTTTTTGTTATTATTTTTTTAAAGTCTCCTTTATCTCCTCAAATTCCATTTCCTTTGAAGGTTAATTGCGGTTAGCATATGTGAGAATTCATTGCAAGACTTTATTTTAATAAATGTAAACACATCTTTATACAACACTCATACAAGGACTTGCATGAGGATGTGTATATATACATAATGTGAAATCGCTCAGTTGCGTCTGACTCTTTTCGACCCCATGGACTGTAGCTCACCAGGCTCCTCTNTTTTTTTTTTCTTTTTTTTCTTTCTCTCTCTCTCTGGCTATCCCATAATTTGAGGATGAATGTCTGAAGTTAGCTCCCTCAGATTGTCCTCAGGGCATTCAGGCCCAGTCCTTACCCTAAGCAATGCATCCCGCACCTCTCTGTTAAGCCCCCACTTGCTGGTGGTAGATGCGAGCATCTGGGCTACTTCTCCACTGGGAGTTGTGGTTTGGCATGTAATCTGTGGGTTTTATTTATTTTTTTCCTCCTAGTTATGTTGCCCTGTGAGATTCCAAAACTCCCCACAGACCCACCAGTAAGAGGGTTTCCTGGTGTTCGGAAATTTCTCTTCTTTCAGGTATCCCTCCCCAGGATGGCTCTCCATCAGTAACTCTTTTGTCTCTCATCTTTTATATTTTGTCCTACCTCCTTTCAAAGACAATGGGCTGCCTTTCTAGGGGCCTGTTGTCTTCCACCAGCGTTCAGAACTTGTTTTGTGGAATTTACTCAATGTTCAAATGATTTTTAGATGAATTTGTGAGGTAGAAAGTGACCTCCCTGTCCTGTTCCACCTCCATCTTAGGACCCGACTCGTATCTGTGGATTTAATAGAAAGGAAACATATTATGAACATTGTCAAATGGTCTATATATTTAACATTTCAATTTATATCTAGAAATGGAAACAACATTCATATAAATATCCAAGATTGCATTCAAGAATTTCATCTATTGTAATGTAAGTCACCTTAACTTCCACTTCTCCAGTGCACTGCCAAAGATGTTGAAGAGCGCACATACATAGTTAGTGCCATGGAGAGCTATATTCAGTTCAATTCATGTCAGTCGTTCAGTCGTGTGCCACTCTTTCTGACTCCATGGACTGCAGCAGCCCAGGCCTCCCTGTCCATCACCAAATGCCAGAGCTTACTGAAACACATGTCCATTGAGTCAGTGATGCCATCCAACCATCCCATACTCTGTCGTCCCCTTCTCCTCTTGCTTTCAAACTTTCCCAGCATCAGGGTCTTTTCAAATGAGTCAGTTCTTCATATCAGGTGGCCAAAGGACTGGAGCTTCAGCTTCAGTATCCGTCATTCCAATTAATATTCAGGAATGATTTCCTTTAAGATGGACTGATTGGATCTCCTTGTAGTCCAAGGGACTCTCAAGAATCTTCTCCAACACCACAGTTCAAAAGCATCAATATTCAGCCACTCAGCTTTCTTTATAGTCCAACTCTCACATCCATACACGACTACCAGAAAAATCATAGCTTAGACTTGGATGACAAAGCAATGTCTCTGCTTTTTAATATGCTGTCTAGGTTGGTCATAACTTTCCTTCCAAGGAGCAAGGGTCTTTTANGCCCTGGGGCACAACTGTGTTTAGAGATTGTGATAGAGGAGGAAGAGTCAGCAAAGGAGTCTGAGAAGGGAGACCCGCAAGGTAAATGGAAAAACGGAATTTTCCACCATTGTCACAGAAGCCAGATCTTATTATCAGTAACAGATCTTCTCCTGTATGGATGTCTGTTCATTCTTGAAATGCATAATCTGCTTTAGTCACCCCCCAGTGGATTCACTGATGCTCTCCCTACATATCCTGATATACCCGATTTAACCCATCACTATTACAAATTTTATGGAGAGATCACCCAGACCAGATGGGCTGTGTGTCATCACTAACAGCCTTGACCGCATGCTGTCTCTCTGCTTCATGGCGCTTATTTTTTACTTTCTTTTATAGGCTATAACCTGTCCAGTTAATACAGTTCTTTGTTTATGGGAGAATTTCCTATGTCTTGTGCCCATTGTGGTCATGTGCTTTCTGTTGTTGACTGCTCATGTCTGTACTCTGGTTAGAAGTTTTTATAGGTCAATAGAGTATTAGAGCTAGATGGATGCTAAGCAATCCTATAATACCAACTCCTGTTAAAAAAAAAAATCACAACTTATTCATCAACTACCCCATTAATGGACAATCATGTTGTTTTGACTTTTCCATTACTACTGGTAATGCTTTCATAGGCATCTTTGTTCACCTTCCTTTGTGCACATGTTTGAGAGTTTCCTAAAGGTATATACTTTATTTTTTAAAGAATTTATTTTGTTTAAGTATAGTTGATTTACAATGTTGTATTAATTTCTGCTGTACTGCAAAGTGA
This sequence comes from Neotragus pygmaeus, assembly GCA_006410875.1. Lineage (NCBI taxonomy): Eukaryota > Metazoa > Chordata > Mammalia > Artiodactyla > Bovidae > Neotragus > Neotragus pygmaeus. The sequence goes on from SJYV01000798.1 coordinate 453,920, forward strand.
TTCAGTTATACATACATACATATTCTTTTATATATTCCTTTCCCTCATGGTTTATCACAGAATATTGAATATCGCCCCCTGTGCTGCACAGTAGGAACGTTTTTATACATTCCATATATGAAATAGCTTGTGTCTGCTGATTCAAGTCTCCCAGTCCATCTTCCTCCACTGCCGCTCCCCGCACCTGGCAAGCACAAGTCTGTTCTCTATGTCTATGAATCTGTTTCGTAGATATGTTCTTTTGTGTTATATTTTAGATTCCACATAGAAGTGATATCGTATACCAACCCCTCAATTTTAAGATGAGAAAGCTGAGACCTTGAAGTGGTCATTCTGTCTAAAGAGATGCGAAGATGATGTTTTAGCTGGATCTACTAGGGTGATCAATAAAACTAGTTATTATTTTGTATATCTTAAGTATATTGAATAAATCCATAAATATCAGAGCAAGGGAGACCTTAGTGTCCAGGGGTTGAGGCAGAGAAGGTGGTTGCATAAAGAAATTGGTAGCAACAATTTGGCCTCTTAAACAGTTTTATCATTCAACCCCATGAATGATATTGTGAAAGTTCGTTATGGATAATAGCATGCCAAAAGGTAAGGTTATATTTTTTTCTCCAGATAAGCCAGGTAAGTATTGGTCAGTTTTCTAAAAAATCACTTCTGCTTCAAGAAGAAGTTTATCTTATGCCTTAATACCCCTCTGGGTTCTGATTTCTTAGCTCTTGTAAGCTGACTAGTNAAACATTTTCTTTCTAAAATCCAGTCCCTGGGGCCAAAAAAAGGTTAGGGATTCTTGCTATACAGCACAATCTCGCATCTGTCCATTTTCTGATCCAAAAATAAAAACTTTCCTTGGCATCTGATCCCAGCTTGGCCTGATTCTGTTGGCCCAAAGGACACCAAGCAGGAGGACCCTTGCTGGGGACCAACTCTGGAAAGTAAATGACAGTCCCCAACCCTAGGTACCCACTGCGAGTTTGATCATGAGATCCATTTTTGCCAAAGCATGGAAAGGCCCTGCTAACTGGAAAAAATCAACCTGGAGCCTAAACAGGAAAGAACCTTTCTCTTCCACAGATTGGGAGTGGGGCTAAAGATGTTGGTTTTACCTGACTTGAAGACAGCGAAGAATGAAGTGAGAACCATGTACTGCACTTAACACACAGGAAACATGCAGCAAATGGCTATTGTTGTTACACAGTTTTTACCCTTGTGCTCTCTGTAACAAGACCAAGTCACGCATCTTAAAAAATCTGTGTTGGATTCCAGTGCTGGGGAGAGGGAAAGGTTACCCCCAATTCAGTCTGAGAGGGACAGACAGATGGAGCCCTGGGGATCCACAGTTTGCTGGAAGAAACCCCAATTCTTTCAGCCTGTAAAGTAGTGGCACACAACAGAAAGGTGAAATGCATTAGAACATGTGACTTGAATTCATAGGATCTTTGCCATCACAGTTTATACTCTATCAGGCTGAATGAAAGCCATTATTTCATAATTTTAATTTTAACCTGTAACTCAGATACTAAGTTTCCTCAGGCTACATATTCCCCCTACAACTACAACATCATCAGTTTGACATTGTAAGTTGGGAGCAGGGGAGCCATTTTTTAAGCAAAGCATTTTCAAGCTAATATATCATTTCCAACACATCCTATATATAAACTACATATAAAACTACTATGTTTCAGGGGCTATATAGATTATTTTAGTCTGTTAAAAAGAGAAAAAAGAAAACATAATACTTTCTGGATACTTCAGACTTCTTTCCCTTTGCTTTGATGATCTTCTTTTCTCCCCTTAGTTTTATCTCTGTTCAAAAGCAAACTTTTAGACTCTGTAATTGAGAGTCCCTTGGACTGCAAGGAGATCCAACCAGTCCATTCTGAAGGAGATCACCCCTGGGATTTCTTTGGAAGGAATGATGCTAAAGCTGAAACTCCAGTACTTTGGCCACCTCATGCGAAGAGTTGACTCATTGGAAAAGACTCTGACAGAGGAGCCTGGTAGGCTACAGTCCATGGGGTTACAAAGAGTCNATTCTGAAGGAGATCAGCCCTGGGATTTCTTTGGAAGGAATGATGCTAAAGCTGAAACTCCAGTACTTTGGCCACCTCATGTGAAGAGTTGACTCATTGGAAAAGACTCTGATGCTGGGAGGGATTGGGGGTAGAAGGAGAAGGGGATGACCGAGGATGAGATGGCTGGATGGCATCATGGACTCGATGAACGTGAGTCTGGGTGAACTCCGGGAGTTGGTGATGGACAGGGAGGCCTGGCGTGCTGCAATTCATGGGTTGCAAAGAGATGGACATGACTGAGCGACTGAACTGAACTGAACTGAAGCCCTTTAGTGAACTTTAGCAAGAACCCTTGAAGTTCACCCCACAGTTTGGTATGGACCAAGGGACTGGTCCTTGCTTCCCTGTATAGGCTGTCTATATGGGACCAGATGGCTTTTGGGCTTCCCAGGTGGCGCAGTGGTGAAGAATCTGCCACCAGTGCAGGAGACACAGGAGACCTGGCTTCAATCCCTGAGTCAGGAAGATTCCCCTGGAGGAGGAAACGGCAATCCATTCTAGCATTCTTCCTTGGAAAACCTCATGGACAAGAAAGCTTGGCAGGCTAAAGTTCATGGGCTCACAGAGTCAGGTATGACAGAGTGACTGAGAAGGGACCAGAGGGTGCCTGAGGGTGGGGAGCCAGGCTGGATGATAAGCTTAGCCCAGAGCAAGCTCTGAAATGAAGCTGGGCCATTGCAAATCTTCTAGGAGGTGCAAGAATATTATAGGTAACCCCAACCAAAGACTGATAGAACATACCGTTAAATAAATAGAAGTGAATAACACATACTTGAGATGGAGACAAATGCATTTTAGCTTGATTTTATTTTCTCATTTTTCCTTAGGGGGTCAAGTGGCCCAGGAGTCCCACCAGTGGAATTGCTATTAATCATGATCATTTACCTTCCAGAGAGGAAAAAATAAAGTTAACGTGTGCAAGCCATTTTTTCTAAAATTCTGATACATTGGGAAAACGTAGCTTTATTCTCCCAAGTAATTACCAACTACAGAAGGAGAGAAAAAACTTATAATCACAAACGTAATGTCAGACTTTTTGGCACTTTTATTTAGGACATGTATTCAGCCTGAAAAAAAAATTTTTTTAGGTTTCTATTTCAAATTTGTTCCAGAGAAAGCTTTTCACTTTCCCTCCCATGACACGGAATCTTAATATAAAACACACAAGGGCTACTGGGTAGAAAAAGAACGGAATCAGACAGGAATTTAGGGATCTACAATTACAATGAATATGACTCAGTGGACAAAGTAAGGATGATTTCTAAATATATCCCTCAGCCCTGCCCCCTACACCTTCTCCACCCCACCAGCTTCCTGTGTACAGATGTTGTTAAGTATTCTGGGTCTAAAGGACAGATGGGGTTTGTGGGGAGTGGTCTTGCCTAAAGACAAACTGAAAGTTGAACTTTCAGTTAGAGCAATGGGGTGCACCCCAACCAAGGCCACGTGCATCTCCCTGTTCCTTCTCGCCCTTTCACCTTGGTATACACATTGCGAATTTAACTGTCCAACGTTAAGAAAAATGCTCGGTGAAGTTCTCATTCTAAAAAAAGTCTGATAAAAGCAGCATGTGATCCTCTATACTCTGAATAATTCAAGTCCTGTATGTCCCACTAATACCTCTACTTGTAACACAAACTTGAGTCTTTTTCTCTTTCTCCTTCTCCATTTAATTGATTCTCCACTTGTTCCTCACAAGAATCAAAAACGGATTTTAGGTTGTCTACAGTAATTTGTGAAATATAAAGTATAACAAGAAATAGAGGAGGAAATTGGGGTGAAAGGGAAGTTGGACTGCAAAAAGGAGAGACAGCTAGGGATGAAGTTAACATTTGGAAACACAAATGAAAATGTTCTCAAAAGCCTGAGGTTGGCTACAAACCCTGTTTTGACTTTTTGAGTCAAGGAGGAAATGGGATGAGTTGCAATAGTCATAGTGTCCAATAGTCAAAAATATAGAAGCTTCTCCTGAGAACTGACACTAGGTTTGCATGTTTTATTTAGATGGTACCCTACTTTTGACCATTTTTGCTTCTCTATTATGTAATATGCTGAAACAGGAAGATGTAATAAGACCCACGTTATAGGCTGATTCAAGGCTGACTTCTTGATGTAGAAGCTGTTCCTAACTTAAGCGACAAAACGGAATTCATCCAGAGTGCTTTAAAAAATACACACTCTTGGGGCCCATTCATGAAGACTGTGATTTTATCGGTATGGGGTGGAAAATGAGAAATATACATATATCTTTTTTTTTCTTAAGGAGTTTCTGCTCCAGCAAGTCCAAAGACATACAGTTAGAAGCTGCTGATGTCAGTTGTGGTGGGGGTTGGGGGGATGTGGCATGTCAGGCTCTCTATGAAGCAGACTTGGGGCAAAGGTTTGCCTACAGAATACTGGGAGATGCTCTTGCAATCGGCATTTGTGGTAGGTAGATGAAGGAGGAAGGATACAGCAGAGAGAAAATTTGGGCTATGAGACAGTCACCAAGATCTCGGATGATTCCAAGGAGACCTCTGGATCTAGAATACCTCTGCATAGCTGTCCAAATTAGGGTAAAGAAGATGGGCTTGCCTATTTCCTTGCTGATGAGTAAAGGAATGTGGCTACGCCTGGGGTCAGGGCGGGTGTTATATCGGACGTGGTGGCGCTCTTGGTAGAGGAGAGTCTCCAGGGAGAGACTCAGTTATGAGCTGACAGTTGCAAATTCTCTTAGCATCTGGGGGACTGAGTTCTTCAGTCCTGGAAGGAGGACCTGGGGTCAGCACAAAGTGTCTGCTAGAACCTTCCTCTCAGGACATTCAGGTCTACCTGATTAATGGATGTCCTGGGAACAGCTCATTTGAGATTGCATGTCCCTCTTTCTCTAGGAGACGCTTACAAATAGAAGTTTAATTGGAGTAAACTGTAGTCCCTACTTCTATCTATTATTTCTAGGGAGGCCTTGTTCTTTTAAGCATCCCTATCCTTTTCTAAGGGCTACCCCCACCCCTCGGCTGCCTCTCTGACCTTGCTACTCATTGCAGTAATAGCACCCACTTTGCTTCAGATAACTAAGTGCCACTTGCTCCCTCTTCTTTATTTTTGGGTATCCAATGATCCCTATAACTATTGAGAAGATTAATTTTGTAATGAGACCCACTGTTGTCAAGTGAGATCTATAGAGGTTGGTCACCATGGAGCTTCTTAACAATGTTACTGCCCTTTGCACCAGTGAATTCATTCTTGTTAAGTAGTATGCGTTCTAGGCCTTCTTGTGGATCAGAGTCATCTGGAGGATTTTCTAGTTTTATCTGGTATACCCATTATTGCCCACTTTTCTGATGCTCTTAATCCTTCCTTTAACTTTACAGCACAGTATTTCTATATCGCTTAGTGTAGGCCTCTGCTTCCTGAAAAATCTCCTAGTAACATATATTATCTCTGTCCAACTGAGTCCTGTTCAAGTGTTAAATTCCATACTCTCTCATACCTATAAATTCTCCCTTATCTGCTTTTATGCTCTCCCCTCTTTCATCCCTAGCAATCAGTCTCACACATACTCTCCGGGTCTCTGTTAGTACATATTTCTCCAGGACCCATCGCTTCTTTACCCTATGACCTCTTTCCTCCCTTAGCATGCCCAACTCTTCCCAGGCCAAATATTGTTGTGATTTAATTCTAGTTATTTGAGTGCCCAGAAGGGAGGTCAGGGAAGATGCTGAATAGAGTCCATGTTATCTTGTAAGAGTAGATTCCCTCTGCTTTGTCTTTCATCAGGGCGGGAGTGGGGGGGAGAAGGAGCATTTCCTTTAACAGGGAAAAGCAGGTCACTTCCATAGAGGGTTCAGGGGAATCTGGGGTCTCAGGATTGTGGACTGTACCAACCCAGATGTTCCTATCTCAGATCTCAAGGTCCCATTTCTTCCTACTCAGAGTCTTGACCTTGGCATATCAGACCTACCAAGGATGTAGAATTATTGCGAAAGAGTGGCAAGGAGAGATAAGAAAGCCTTCCTCAGTGATCAATGCAAAGAAATAGAGGAAAACAACAGAATGGGAAAGACTAGAGATCTCTTCAAGAAAATTAGAGGTACCAAGGGAACATTTCATGCGAAGATGGGCTCGATAAAGGACAGAAATTGTAGGGACCTAACAGANAGCCTCTCCCCTTCTCTAAGCCTGCTGGGGTGGAGTGAATAAGGTGCATGACCACCATGGGGCTCCCCAGTTACTCAGTTAATGGGACACATGGTGTTAGTGCTGCCTGACCTCGACTGCCCTGTACTTGCAGGGTGCATTTAGTCAAGCAAATCGGCCACCCTGATGTGACCTCCCTCCTCTGCTCCTCTCTGTGCATCCATTTAGAACCTGTTTTCTTGGTCAGAGAGGCCTTTGCTCGTGGCTCAGTCAGGGTCTCAGGACAGGCAAGTACCAGGCTGTGTCAGAATCGAGACCCCCCAGAAGCCTGTAGGGAGGATGTGGGTGGGTGAGGTGTCCTGTGGCTGCCACCTGATTCTCTTTTGATGGGAAGGCCGTGAGGGAAGCAGCTCTGCCACCCTAGGCTGACATGAGTTGAACCCCTCTGTGGTGGATGGTGTTGCCCTGGAACCAGTCTTTGTGGCCCTGGACGAGCTGTGTGCCCTGAGGAGGAGTTGGGAGCTGGCGGTGCTGCACTTCAGGTCAGTTTACAGACTCTCCCCACAAGGAAGCATTTGGGGCCGCCCCTCTCACCTGCACAGAGCTCGGCAGTGTAACTGCTGACCTGGAGCCACATGCCTGGAGACACTCCTGCAGACGCATTTCTGGGCATGGCAGGATTGCTCTTACACAAGGAGCACCAGGGAGCTTTCTGCAGGCTTTCCGCCTTTCCTTGTGCTGAGAAGTGTACTATAGCTTTATTATTACTATTTTTAATTATACAACTAAGACCAAGTTATAATGAGTTCGGTCAACCCAGAAGTATATAAAGTTTTTGTTATTATTTTTTTAAAGTCTCCTTTATCTCCTCAAATTCCATTTCCTTTGAAGGTTAATTGCGGTTAGCATATGTGAGAATTCATTGCAAGACTTTATTTTAATAAATGTAAACACATCTTTATACAACACTCATACAAGGACTTGCATGAGGATGTGTATATATACATAATGTGAAATCGCTCAGTTGCGTCTGACTCTTTTCGACCCCATGGACTGTAGCTCACCAGGCTCCTCTGTCCATGGGATTCTCCAGGCAAGAATATTGAAGTAGGTTGCCATGCCCTCCTCCAGGGGAGATCTTCCCAACCCAGGGATTGAACCTGGATCTCCTGCATTGCGGATGGATTCTTTACTGCCTGAGCCACCAGGAATGCCTTAGTGCATGTATTTCCCTCTGTCCTACTCTGATCACATTTAATTTGTTTCTAGTTCTTTGCTCTTTACAGAAATTCTGTCCTGAACATCTTTTTCATATACATGTATCTTTACACAGTCATCCTAGAATTTCTGAGGGGCAGATTCCTATAAGGGGAATTTCTAAGTCATAGATTGTCTTATGTTTGAGATATATACAGGAGGAAATTTTATGTCATCTTAAGACTGTACAAATATTCTTCAACATAAGACTGGAAAAGTCCCTCCTTCCTCTGTGGCAAATCATTTGAATTTGAGGGATGCGGAAAAAGAAGCTTCTCGAGGTGGTTATTACTGAATAACACATGCCATCTCTGCAAAGGGACCAGTCAGGATCACTGTATTTTATTATTAAATTTCCCCTATTTCATCACAAGTATTTTATCTCAGGAAACTGCCTAGAATCACTTCTTTAATTACCCTTTATGTATTATTGAACCAAAACAGGAACATGTAATTTTTGATGGTGTTGAGAAGGGCCTTAATTAGAACAGCACCGGAGACCCACTGAAGGAAAGAATTTTTATTTTTTATCATCACATCTAACAGTTCTCAGTACCTTTGAAATGACTCTAATATGTGCAACATAAAATTTTCAAAATCTGAAAAAAAGAATGCTGTAAAGATAAAAAGACATGGGCATAACGAACATCATGTGTAACCAGCTGGAGACCTTGAATGTAATCCTACAGTATGTATTTCTTATTTCTTTTGGCTGGGTTTTTCCATCTAAATTCTACCATTTTGATATAAATTGACCTACTTCCTTCAGCTGATGGAGTAGTAATTTCTACTTTTCAAAAATGAAATGCATTTGGTTAGCGTCCAGAAAGAACTAGTTCTGCCATATACACATATGGAGGTTACACGCATGGAGTCTGGAACCAAAGAGGCTGGATTTAATCCCAGCAGCTCTACAGTTGAGGCAGATTACTTTAACTTTGTCTCAGTTTCCTCATCTGTAAAATAGAGATAATGGTATTCCCTCACTCATGAAGTTAGTGCAGTGGTTTAATGTGTTAATAATGTCAAGTTCTTAAAACAGTGTCTGGGATGTAGGAAGTATGCAAGATACTCTTGTCATTACTCTTATTAATGTCAAAGGGAATTATCAAATATTACTCATTAATCAATAGGGAGATCATTTCCTAGAGTTACTAACATTATATTTTTAATGTTAAAACTTTCAAAGCATTTTCTTACTCTCAGATTTCTTTTTTTCCCTTGGAGGATAATTGCTTTGCAGTGTTGTGGTGCCATACGTTAACATGAATCGGTCATAACTGTGTGTGTGTGTCCGTCCGTGTGTGTGTCCTCTCCCTCTTGAGCCTCCATCTCCCTGACATCCCACCCCTCTCGGTCATCACAGAGTGCCAGGCTAGGCTCCTGTGTTATATAGCGGCTTCCCACTGGGTACTGTTTTACATATGATAGTGCATATATGTCTACTCCTTTTTCAATTTGTCCTACCCTCTCCTTCCCCCGCTGTGTCTACCAGTCCTTCCTCTACATCTGCATCTCCTTTTCTTCTCTGTAATAGGATCATCAGTACCATGTTTCTAGATTCCATAAGCACTCAGATTTCTTTCCAAAAGTGCATTCTGTCTGCTCTGGAGAGTTTTGCTCCCTGTGCATGTTCTGGTGTGTACAAAAGGTAATGTGTCTATGTGTTGTGTGGTTTGCATAGAAAATTCACAGAAAAAAAACACCACAATTATTCCAGTTTCAAGGACATGAAAATAAAAAGGGCTAGGGTGAGAAAACAAAACATCTTTAGCAGACTGAGATTATAATTGTGATGATTATTTCTGATGCTGTTGCATCAAATTAGGGACTTGTTCAGGCCCAAGATGAAAATCCACTTTTCTTCTATGGATTTTATGAACGGTGTTTCAGATTGTTGGTTCACTAACAAGCTAATTCTGGTGTTTTCTGATGTTTTTGAAAAGCCAGGTTTAGCCACATTCCCTAACTTACTATGTTTCCACTTTCAGAGCTCCTATGGATATGGTGACCTGTTCTCTGAGACGTGGAAAGCATTTACTGATTATGATGTTATACATTTGAAAACTTATGACTCCAAAAGGGTACTGAAAGCTTGACTGAAATGCCTATAAATAACTGTCATTATCAATGACTCACTCATCAAATAAATATTTAATCTTGGTTTCTATGAGCTATTATCATTGATTTCTAACTCCGTAGTTTCTTTGTAATAACTAGAATCATCATGATTATTTTAACCACGTAGCTTTTAAAAACTTCTCCCCATAACTTTTCTGAAAATATGAATGCCATTTGATTGAAATAATTAGCTAATCAAAATATTTTAATGCAAAATAGAGATTAATTTTTTCTATTAAAAATTGCTATTTTAGTGTGAAGGATGCAGATTGTAATTCTCTTACCTTTTAAATATCTCCATTCTTAGGTATGTTTTAAAGAAGCTATTTTTTCCTTACTTCCTCGGATGAGATACGGGCTGTTCTATAACACCCCTCTGGTAAGCATGTCATCTGTGGTTGACAGTCATGTTCAGAGAATTGATTCTTGGTTNAAAGGAGATGGCAAGAGTGAACATTGACATTTTAGAAATCAGTGAACTAAAATGGACTGGAATGGGCGAATATTCTTTGGAAGAACTGATGCTGAAGCTTCAATACTTTGGCTACCTGATGCAAAGAACTGATTTATTTTAAAAAACCTGATGCTGGGAAAGATTGAAGACGGTAGGAGAAGGGGATGATGGTGGATGAGTTGGTTGGATGGCATCACCGGCTTGATGGGCATGAGTCTGAGCAAGCTCTGGGAGTTGGTGGTGGATAGGGAAGCCTGGCATGCTGCAGTCCATAGGGTAGCAAAGAGTTGGACTGAGCGACTGAACTGAACTGATGATCGATTTATTGCTAGTTTTTCAAGGAATCGTCATACCGATTTCCATAATGACTGTACCAGTTTACATTCTCACCAACAATGTAGGAGGGCCTCGTTTTCTCCATATCCTCTCCAGCATTTATTGTTTGTAGATTTTTTGATGATGGCCATTAAGATAGTACTTGTGTATAACTTGAGAACATCTTAAATAGTAATACAGAAATTACTCATTGTAATAGGAAATACTGTTTTTTATTGTAGATCTCTGGGTGTCAAAATACCGGGTTATTCAGGGCATTTTCCCAGCATGTACTGCACAGACTGAACATCACACAAGAGGGTCCCAAGGTAATGGCTGCATTATGGTTTCTGAGGTAGGCTCAACTTTTCACCCCCTGATAAAAGTCAATATCATCTTTACAGAAAAAGGAGATCACTAGCAGACCGTTTTCTGGGTTAACCAGAAATTCTGACCTAGTGTAATTTGAAATCAGATGTCAACAACCTAGGAAATTTTGGTAAACTAAGAGATAGTGGAAGAATGTACTTTTTTTTTTCCTTTTCCTTTCCCTAACTCTCCCCTTCCTCTCCCAAGCTCCTACCCAGTCCACATGTCCTCTGCCCCCAAATATACCCAAACAAACAGAAGTAGTGTAGTGAATGTGTTTTGCCTTCTGTGGCTAAAGTGAGTACATTTTTATCCCCTGGGAGAACTGTGAAGAAATCAGGCTAAAAGGAAAAAAAAAAAAAAAAGTCCCATAAAGGTGTCCTTATTTAGTTTTATCTCTTGGTGAAAATCCCATTTTAAATTTTATTTATTTGTCTGTTCAGGCATACACAGCAATATTTTGCCTTTTTCACAGGGTGGAAAACTTCGAGTGACCATTCTCGCACGGAGCACAGAGTATCGGAAAATACTGAACCAAAATGAGGTCAGTTTTTGGTATGCATTTTTAATAGCAACATATTGAATTTAACTTCCTATGAGTAATGTGCTTTTTTTTTTCATACCCTACTAAATGCTTTGGCTTGACATTATTAGCTTTTAGAATATTTTGATGGTTGCACCCAGTTCATTTATTAGATTTTTACTGGAAATCATCAAACCAAACATTACTAAATGAGCTCTGCCTTACTATAGACGTTCCTCTGCACTAACTCAGAGTGGAAACAGAGACAAAACTGCCCGAGTCCTGCCTTTGCTGCCATGGATTGCCAAATGTTTTGTCTCTGAAGAAACTAGCAGCTGAGCAATGGGAGAATATCTTTGGGTGCATGGTAGATAGAGTATGGCAAGACTGTGGCCCCCAGCAGCAGATGAAGTTGGAAAAGTCCTTATCCTTTTTATGGGTACCTTAGAAATTGTTCCCCTCTTATGCTTCCTGACTCATTTCAACAAAATCAGTTCATAACTTATACTTAATTTCAACAAGATTACAATGGAAAGCTCCCTGCAACAGCAGGACAGGGCAATGTGCTTGCAATAGTAAGGTTTCTAGATGTCTGGAAAAGATAAGGATTGTCCCCTAGAGATTCCACAAGGAGTGTAGCACTGTGTACATCTTGATTTCATCCCACTGAGACTTCTGTCTCTGTGTGTCAAATTTCTGTGCTACAGAACTGTAAGAGGATAAATTCTGTTGTTTTAAGATGATAAGTGTGTAGTAATTTGTCATAGTAGCAAATAGAGAGGCCTGAAACCGACTTCTTTATTTATTTATAAATCACTCTGGCTGCAAGAATAGGAGCAGGGAGATTGATTAAGAGCTGTTGTCCCGATAAGAGCTTAGATGAAGGGGAGGACAGGAGGGATGACAAGATAAATGGCTTTGGGATATATCTCGGAGATAGAGCCTATGACACTGCTTGTAGGAGTGTAAAGTTACAGCCTCGGTGAGGCCAGGAGAGGTAGTGAGAATCAGGCATGAACTCCTGGACTGTTAGCCTAAGCACTTCAGTGGACTTGAGATGCAAGGGAATTTGGGGGCAGCTTTTGATGGGTAAAATGTTTGGCACAAGTTAATTTGGATGCCTAAGAGGCTGATTCAAATTGTGTAATTAGCATCTCTTCTCGAGACACATATGGATTATGGAGGACATGAACATATGGTGTAATGAGGCATCGATTGTAAGCTCTGTGGATGGAAGAAATGAACAGCATGTGTATGTATGTTTTAAAGACCTGGAAATAAAAATGTATAAAGTAATGCACTGTGGGGTGGACAGATGAGATGCGTCATTAGTAGGCAGATGAGTAGTACTTATTGGTAAGGTAACACGTTTTGGATGCAAGTATATGCCAAGCACGTGTTCCCTCTGCCTGTCCTTCAACTCTCCCAGCAGACCCATAATATCAGTATTTTATTATTCTCCATTCTAAACTAGAACACTGAACCTTGGAGGTTAAGAAAACATGCCCAAGTTCACCTAGCTGGTGAGCAGAGTAATGGGGTGGGGTGGGGGAGGGAAAGGAGCCTACTTCATAGGCAGAGAACACTCCATAGCTGTTACCAGCTTCACCTGGGAGGAGGCTAACCACTTTCCTTCCCTGTCTGTCGGTCAACTGCTGGAGCGAAGTTCAGTGGAAAGGTACCACTGGTGGGTGCTGCACTGCAGCCGTCCATGTTCTCACATCCAGCCCCGCAGGTCGCCTGGATGCTCTTGCCCTAAGGCAGGATTTAGTCATTCAGCTCCAACCCCAAGCTATCGTGTGCCCAACTGGTTGCTTTGCTCCCAGGCTTGGTGTCACTGGGAAAGGCAACTCCCAGGCAGAGAAGAAAGCACTTTTTCCTTTTCCTTGACTCGTTAATAGATAACAAAACCTAGATGCCCTCATTTAATGATGGTTCATGCAGTCTTGCCCAGACTCAAGGTTACAGCAAACATTCCGGAAGGGGTATGGCCATGTCTCTGGTCTGACTAGAAATCATGGAAAAGAGCGCACTTCCTTCAGGTTCCTTGGAGACATGTGACTCCTTTTAGGTAGGCCCATCTCATTACAAGGCAGGGGCTCATGCCCTCTGATTAATTCTCCCCCGGAAAGTGGAAATCTAATCTCTCCTCCTTCAATTACTTGCTATAAATAGTGTATCTCTGGGCATCCAGGAACTGTCCAGTGAGAGAAACTTCTACTTTAAAACTCTGTGAGTGTGTGATGGGGCATGGGATTGGATTTGGGCCACTGCCTGTTGCTTTTTATGAGCGATAGAGTGGAAGTGCACTAGCCAAGAACACAGTTTCTGGGGTCAGATGACCTAGATTTAGTTTTGGTCCTGCCATTTGCTATATGGGAGATCCTGGGAAAGTTGTCTATCTTCTCTAAGACTTCAATACATCATTAATGAAATGTGTATAATATAATTCTTCCTTGGTATGGTATTTGTGAGCAGGAAGTGACATATACCTAAAGCACTTGGAAATGCCAGCATGATTTCAGTGCAGAGTCAGTGATGCTTCTGAACCTGTTGTTGTTGCAATCAAAGTGTACACATGAGAGAGCAGGATACAAATACAAAATGCTTCTGGAAAGCAGTGGTCCGTGGTGTTGGGTTACGATGGCTTATTTGTGAGGGACCTAGAGAACCATGGCGATGCTTTTGATGTGACGATGGATTGAGCTTAGTTGTTTTCTCTTTGCTAAAAGTATAGTTGTTTTTCTGTGTAGAGATGTTGACATTTTTTTCTGCCCGGAGTTTAGTATCTTTGGTGGATGAGGTTCCAAGCAGTAGGGCTTAGTCTGAAATAATAGAGCGGGTAGGAAGAAAATTCTGAAACAAAGTCGGTGCCCAGTGAATATACATTGAAAGTTGAGGGACTAACTATTAGAATGCTGCTGCTGCTGCTGCTAAGTCGCTTCAGTTGTGTCCGACTCTGTGCAACCCCATAGATGGCAGCCCACCAGGCTCTCCTGTCCCTGGGATTCTCCAGGCAAGAACACTGGAGTGGGTGCCATTTCCTTCTCGAATGCATGAAAGTGAAAAGTGAAAGTGAAGTTGCTCAGTTGTGTCCCACTCTTAGTGACCCCATGGACTGCAGCCTACCAGGCTCCTCCAGCCGTGGAATTTTGCATGCAAGACTGGGGTGTCATTGCCTTCTCTGAACTATTAGAGTAACAGTAGCTAAAAGGTAACATTTAATGTGTGTCTAGCTTGTCCAGACAAGCCCTTTACTTTTATGAATTTTCTTCTTTCATCCTCATAGCAGCCCAGTGCAGAGCAATTTTAGGAAGGTGGTGTGTTCCTCCCTAAAATGCAGAGGCGGAGCCTGTACTTGAACTCAGTTAAGGTTTAAAACTAAAACATATTTGTAAGAAAATACAAAGAGGATTTAATACTTGAAATATAACTTTACATGAAAAATAAGAAATTTGAGGACTTTAAGTAAAACTGAAGAGAAGGAAGGAAAAGAAATTCTAAATATATTTCTTTTTTCCCCCAGCTTGTAAATGCACTGAAAACAGTATCTACATTTGAGGTCCAGATTGTTGATTATAAGTATAAGTAAGTAATAATCCAGTCTTGGGCAGATCCTGTCCTCTTTGGCTTTGGTGAGGGAGGAGCTTCCTCATCCTTTGGCAGGGAGAGGAGGGAGGACTTTGTGAATGTGGGTGTTGGCACTTGTGGATCTGGAAGGGACAAGTGGATACCATTGGTGAATGAAGTAGGCAGGTGAGGATGCCAAGCCTAGTGGGCAGAAGTTCTTCCGCTGTGATAGGCCTGATGTTGCCACACTATCCCTTTTTAAAGAGAAGTGATGAATCCTATTTTCATTTGAAATTTCTGAATTTCTAAAGTCAGCAACTGGGGGACTTCCCTGGCAGTCCAGTGGTTAAGACTTCACCTTTCAATGTAGGGGCTGCTGGTTCAATCCCTGGTTGGGGAGCTAAATCCCACATGCCTTGTGCCCCCCTCCCCCAAATCAAAACATAAAGCAAAAGCAATATTGCAACAAATTCAATAAAGACTTTAAAAATGGTCCACATCAAAAAAAAAAATCTTAAAACCAGCAACTAATTCCAAATTTTAAGAAATGGCCTAAGCCTAAATTGCCCTGTTAGCAGCTGGGTTTCATCTTCTGGCCTAAGATTAGCCATATGGGAATAATTAGAGGTTCATAGAACAGTATGAGGTTTAAAAAAAATCTTATAAAATATTTACATTTTGGGGACTTCCCCAGTGGTTCTGCCTGCTAATGCTGGAGGTATGGGTTAGATCTCTGGCTGGGGACCCAAGGTCCCACATGCTGTGGGGTGAGGCTAAAAATTAAAAAGAAAAAAAATTGTTTTTACATTTACTTTAAAATTCTAACACAAGTAAAAAGTTAGAAAGATAGAATTTGCCTACCATTTATGTAGCCCCTGTTGATATAGATACTATATCATATGTTATATGTTATGTAACCCCTGTCTACATAACCCCTGTTGATATAGAAACTAAAGGGCTATAAAAGTAATACATGTTCTTAATTGAAAAAGTCAAGCAGTATAGAAAAGTTCCAAAGGAAAGTAAAAATTTTTCTCTCTCCTTTTCACCCACCCACAGTCATAGTGTTGTGTTCCAAATTTAACAGCTTTTTTCTGTGTTAAAAAGTACACATTTACCAACATACAGTGCCTGACATGGTTCGGTTTAAACTTATCAGTAAGCCTGGGCCTTTAGCACCTCATTCGTTACATGTTTGTTCATTTCCACAACAAGTCTTTGTCAGGTACATGCCATAAGCTGGTCACTAGGCTTTGAAGCAGGAAGACAGTTACAGAGGAAGCATGGCCGTGTCCCGACGTCAGATACTAAGTACAAATAAATAGCAGTTGCAAGAATAGCAACTGTTTACTGAGACTTACTCTTTTTTTCACCCCAACTTTTAAACTTTTTATTTTGTATTGGGGTAGAACCAATTAACAATATTGTGGTAATTTCAGGTGGACAGCAAAGGGACTCAGCCATATATATACATATATGCTTTCTCCCCCAAACTTCCCTCCTATCCATGCTTCCACATGACATTGAGCAGAGTTCCATGTGCTGTATGGTAGGTCCTTGTGGGTTATCCATTTTAGTATAACCATCCATACACGATCTTCCCAGCTGTCCCTGCTCACCAACAGCCATAAGTTCGTTAATCTAAGTCTGTGAGCGCTGACACATATTCTTAATGCTTTCTTTGCTCTGTCTCATCTTCCTCTTTCAAGAGTCTTGTGAAGTTCCTGAAGCTATTTCTGTCTGACAGGTGACACTAACCCGATGGTGGCAATCCTCACTGCCACCTGAGGAAGTGCAGAGGCAAGAAGAGAGCCCAGGGTTAGTGACAGTGAATTCAGACCTTGGCAACCTGAGGGACACGATAGAAACATAATAGTGTTGAGCTCTGTGAGTTTTGATCCATAGGCATTTCCCGAAAATGACCACTCCACAGATGTGTTCCCTGGACAAATGCCCCTTGTTCCCCTCAGTATCAGCTGGCATCCCGGGGAAACTGAGGCACATGGACTTCGTGTGAGACGGACTTGGTGCCTTTGTCTTCCTTCCCTTGTGCAGGTGTGGGATTTCTGTTCTGTCCTGAGAGGAAGTTCTTCAAAGAGGAGAAGCTGATTAAGCGGAAAGTTGCTTCCCCTTCTTCGATGCAAACAGATCTTGTTCATTTATTTTTCTTCACTTTGGGTGGGTGGGACTGGGAGATTGGATTCTATTTTATTTATCAGAGTATTAGACTCTGTCCAGCATTTCTTCCCAGCCTCACTTCAGTGAACTTCTTTGGCTGTTTTTCTTGTTGTTCAGTCACTCAGTAGTGTCAGACTCTGCGACCCCATGGACTGCAGCACGCCAGACCTCCCTGTTCTTTACCATCTCCTGGAGCTTGCTCAGACTCGTGTCCATTGAATCAATGATGCATTCCAACCATCTCGTCCTCTGTGTCCCTTTTCCTTCTGCCTTCTGTCTTTCCCAGCAGCAGGGATTTTTCCAGTGAGGCAGCTCTTCACATCAAGTGGCCAAATCAAGAGGCTGTTTATTTCCTCTTTGCTTTCTGCCTTAAGGGTGGTGTAGTCTACATATCTGAGATTATTGATATTTCTCCCAGAGATCTTGATTCCAGGTTGTGCTTCATCCACCCTGACATTTCACATGATGTACTCTTGCATATAAGTTAAATAAACAGTGACAATATATGGCCTTGACATACTCCTTTCCCAGTTTTGAGCCAGTCTGTTGTTCCATGTCCAGTTCTAACCTTGCCTCTTGACCTGCATACAGATTTTGCAGGAGGCAAAAGGTGGTTTGGTATTCTCATCTCTTTAAGAATTTCCCACAGTTTGTTGTGATCCACACAGTCAAAGACTTCAGTGTAATCATTAAAGCAGAGGTAGATGTTTTTCTGGAATTCTCTTGTTTTTTCTATGATCCAACAGTTGTTGGCAGTTTGTTCTCTGGTTCTTCTGCTTTTCTAAATCCAGCTTGAACATCTGGGAATTCTCAGTTCATGTACTGTTGAAGAGAATTTCGAGCATTACTTTACTGGTGTGTGAGATGAGTGCACTTGTGTGGCAGTTTGAATGTTCTTTGGCATTGCCCTTCTTTGCGATTGGAATGAAAACTGACCTTTTCCAGTCCTGTGGCCACTGCTGAGTTTTCCAAATTTGCTGGCATATTGAGTACATCTCTTTCACAGCATCATCTTTCAGGATTTGAAGTAGCTCAGCTGGAATTCCATCACCTCCACTAGCTTTGTAGCAATGCTTCCTAAGGCCCACTTGACTTCACATTCCAGGATGTCTGTCTCTAGGTGAGTGGTCACACCATCATGGTTATCTGGGTCATGAAGATCTTTTTTGTATAGTTCTTCTGTGTATTCTTGCCACCTCTTCTCTGTATCTTCTGCTTCTGTTAGGTCCATACCATTTCTGTCCTTCATTGTGCTCATCTTTGCATGAAATGTTCCCTTGATATCTCTCATTGTTTTGAAGAGATCTCTAGTCTTTCCTATTCTGTTGTTTTCCTCAATTTCTTTGGACTGTTCACTTAGGAAGGCTTTCTTATCTCTCCTTGCTGTTCTTTAGAACTCTGCATTCAGATGGGTGTTTCTTTCCTTTTCTCCTTAGCCTTTTGCCTCTCTTCTTTTCTCAGCTATTTGTAAGATCATTTTGCCTTTTTGCATTTCTTTTTCTTGGGGATGGCTTTCATCACTGCCTCCTGTACAATGTCACAAACCTCTGTCCGTAGTTCTTCAGGCACTCTATCAGATCTAATCCCTTGAATCTGTTTGTCACTTCCAGTGTATAATCGTAAGGGATTTGATTTAGGTCATACCTGAATGGTCTAGTGGTTTTCCCTACTTTCTTCAATTTAAGTCTGAATTTTGCAATAAGAAGTTCATGATCTGAGCCACAGTCAGCTCCTGGTCTTGTTTTTGCTGACTCTATAGACCTTCTCCATCTTCAGTTGCAAAGAATATAATCAATCTGATTTCAGTATTGCCCATCTGGTGATGTCCATGTGTAGAGTTGTCTCTTGTGTTATTGGAAGAGAGTGTTTGCTATGACCACTGCATTCTCTTGGCGAAAGTCTGTTAGCCTTTGCCCTGCTTCATTTTGTACTCCAAGGCGAAACTTGCCTGTTACTCCAGGTATCTCTTTACTTCCTACTTTTACATTCCAGTCCCCTGTGATAAAAAGGACATCTTTTTTGGGTGTTAGTTCTAGAAGGTCTTGTAGGTCTTCATAGAACCATTCAATTTCAACTTCTTCCGCATTAGTGGTTGGGGCATAAACTTGGATTACTATGATACTGAATGGTTTGCCTTGGAAATGGACTGAGATCACTTTGTCGTTTTTGAGATTACACCCAAGTACTGCATTTTGGACTCTCTTGTTGACTCTGAGGGCTTTTCCATTTCTTCTAAGGGATTCTTGCCCACAGTAGTAGATATAATAGTCATCTGAATTAAATTCTCCCACTCCCGTCCATTTTAGTTCATTGATTCCTAAACTGTCAATGTTCACTCTTACCATCTCCTGTTTAACCGCTTGCAATTTACCTTGATTCATGTACCTTTTGCCTCTGACTTTCATTTTAAAGTTTGCACATCTTTCAGTGTCTTGAATTCAAAGACCAGCACGCATAAAATTGTGAATTCATCTGTTGCACAGGCAGGAAAATGCCCTCATAGTATCTGAGATAATTTTAGCGGTACACAGATGTCAATTGAATAACTCAAATCATGCAAGCAAGAATTTATTTTATTTTTGAAAAGTTCCTGTATGATCTTAAGGAAATAGTTTTCAGTTGGTTGCTAAATATATCATAACATCACTGTAATGCTTGCTAATTCCACTTTTTAAAGAGAGAGTGAGCCTTGGGATCAGAGCTTTGCCTTGTAGTGTTACCTACCTACCTTGGAATAATGCTTTTTAGCTTGATTATACCCATTTTTACAGTTTTATGTCATGTGTTATTCGTTTTCCATTTAAGACAGGTAGAAAAGTTTCCTTCTAAAATAAGAACATGCAAGTTTTAAAAAAGGCAAGGTTACCTTAGAAAAAATGTTTATTAAGTAAGCCGTTAGTTATTGTAGTAGGCTTGAAATTGGCAAATATCAACTGGGAAAGATACTTATATAAATGTTGTTACCATGAATCGTGAGCTTACTCAACTCAGTACTTTCCCTCTCCTCCCCTTTCTTTTGTTGTTCTTTATGTTCACAGGGAACTTGGGTTTTTAGATCAGCTGAGAATCACGCATAACACAGACATATTTATTGGAATGCATGGAGCTGGTCTTACCCATTTGCTTTTCCTTCCAGACTGGGCTGCGGTGTTTGAACTGTAAGTGTCTGGGGACATTTTAATATTGAGGCAGCTGATAATGCTTTTTCTGCTTGCCGAGACTTTCATTCAGAGCCTCAAAAGGCTTAATATTTAATTATTACAAAGAAGTCACATCATATATACATCTATAAAGAAAAAAAGACCTAAAAGTTTGAAGACTGCGATTAGCATCCTTAGCAAGCAAATAACCCTTTCCTCCTCCATCTCAGCAGGATTCAGGAGATGGGAATCTGTGGTTTCCTTGCTCTGAGTGCGTTCCTGTGTGCTTGTCAACTGAAAGCCCCTCCCTGCCATCAGTGTAGTTATTGTGTGAAAAGAGAACCTGTGTGTTGCATACCCATGTTCATAGCAGTGTTATCTCATTAGCCAAGTGGTAGAAGAAACTCAGTTGTCCATTGACTATGGAACGGGTAAATGAAATATGATGCAGAAACAGACATACCCAGTGGAATACTATTCAGCCTTACAAAAGAAAGAAATCCTGTCTTGTGCAGTGACAGGGATGGACCTCGAAGACATTATGTTAAGTGAAATGTTACTCTGAAAAGCATGGATACTGTATGATTTCGCTTTCAGGAGGTACGTAGAGAAGTCAGATTCAGAGACAGAAAGTAGAAGGGCGGATGTCAAGAACTGATGGGAGAGGTGAAGGGGGACTTAGGGTTTAATAAGGACAGAGCTTCACTTCTGCATGATGAAAGTGTTCTGGTGATTGGTTGTAACAGTGAGCTATATGTACTACTGAACTGTACACTGAAAAATGGTTAAGATGACAAATTTTATGTCATGTGTTTTCTACCACAATTTAAAAAGAGAAAGAGAAGGTTTGAGTATCTGTCATTTAGTGAAGAACACAGCTCCAAAACATAAGCCAACCTCTTTACCTTGGTGCTCACAGGCACCATACCGTTCCACGGGCCTGTATGATTCCATACGCACACAGGAGACTGAGGCCTCAGGTGAAAGTAATGTTCCCACAGCGTTCCTCTAACTCGGTGCTTGGTTGTGGAGACATGGACCTCTGTCCTTTAATAATTCTACTCTGGATAACCAACAGTGATTGCTGTTACCTGATTTCTTCCCTTTGTAGCTAAATATCTTGATTTTGTGGTCGTATTTCAAAAATAACTTGGCATTTAAATGAGAGACTATTTAGAAAAAGATTTGTCATGAACTTTCAACACCCTGAAAAACCCTTAAAAATAAATATGTATGTTAGAGAAATAGCTAGATCATTGTGGATTCTATTTTATTTCTTCTTTTCTCCCTGAGAAAGAGGGGGGGGAAGAGAAAAAGGAAGGAAGGAAAGAAATGTCACTGAGGTCCTTGGAGGTCAACAGTCCTGGGATCAGTTTCTTTTGGAGAATATGTTACCCACCCACCTCAAGGCCATGTTCCTATGCACAAAGGTGGGGTTATTAGGAGTTAATATCAAGTTCACAGGCCTGTTGATAAAAATCCCCTCCATTCTTTAATCCTGTTCTGCTTTTTGAAAGTTAGGATGATTTAGTTATGGAAATATTTTAAAAATAATCTGTTTCACTCTTGTGTGTGTATGTTTCTATAAACACTATAGTTCACTCTATACCACACTATAGTTCACTCATGTAAATCATGTAATTCAGTGCTTTTAAGATATTGACAGAGTTGTGCAATCACCACCACAATTTTACAATATTTTCATTGCCCCCCAGAGAAAATCAGTCCTCTTCAGCAGTTACTCTCATTCCATCTTCCTCCCAGCCCCTGAAAACCACTAATCTTTCTATCTCTGTAGATTTACCATTATGGACATTTCACAGAAGTGGAGTTATGCATTATGTGGGGTTTTGCATACCGGCTGCTTTCACTTAGTGTCATGTTTTCAAGGTTCTTCCATGTTGGGGCGTGGATCAGTGCTCATTCCTTTTTATTAGCAATAATTCCTTGTATGGTTATATACCACGTTTTATTTATCCATTCTTCAGTTGGTAGACGTTCAGATTCTTTTCACCTTTTGGCTATTGTGAATAATGCTGCTATGAACATGAATCTCTCTCTTTCTTGTGTACTGTTTATACAGTCTTTTGCAAGAACATATTTGGGTGGTGAATTTTTTTCCACAAAGAACTATAAATTGGTCAAAAATCCCAGGCCAAAGCCCCATGTACAGATGCCCTTGTGTCCTTAGGTACAACTGTGGAGATGAACGTTGTTACTTGGACCTGGCTAGGCTGAGAGGTGTCCACTACATCACTTGGCGAAGGCAGAATAAAGTCTTTCCTCAAGATAAGGTAAAGTTCAATGACAAAAATCATCTTGTTTTATTTTTTAATTGGCTTAAAGTGTCTAATTAAATTGCAAACTGTCTTTAAGCTTCAATCCAAAGATAAAGTCGTTCTTTGGAATCATGAATTGTTTTTAATATTTGCAAACTTTTGGGAGAGGGGAAGTTAATTATTCTCTATCTTTATGTGGAAAAGTGACCTTCGTGAAATTTGGGACTAGAGAGATCTGTTAAATTATTTAGAGACAGGATCTGCAAACTATAGACCAGTGGGCTATATCTGGTCCTCCATTCGTTTTTATAAATAAAGCTTTATTGGGACACAGTCCTTCTCTTCTGTTCACATGTTTTCTATGGCTCCTGGAGCACTTCAGTGGCAGGGTTGAATAATTGTGGTGGAGACTCTGTGGTCCACAGAGCTGAAGAAAGTACATGCTATCTGGCCTATTACTGAAAAAAATTGCCAGCCTCTGATGTAGAACATAAATTAAAATAGTTGCTTTTGGCCAAAGTGAAATAATTTTCTTCTTGTTCAGAAAACCACACGCTTAACAGCTTACAAATTTGTCTTTTGCTATTTTTACAGGGCCACCACCCAACTCTGGGGGAGCATCCAAAGTTTACCAACTATTCTTTTGATGTAGAAGAATTTATGTACCTTGTCCTTCAGGCTGCAGATCATGTATTGCAACACCCAAAGTGGCCATTTAAGAAAAAACACGATGAGCTATAAATCTGTTGAGTCTTTTTGCCAAAAGGGAGTTTCTAAGCAGTCGTGCACCCAGACTCACCTCCCAGTTAAATAGGTAAAAACAGCCTGTTATCTCCTAGCCCCAAATCACCTTAAAAAAAAACAAAACCAATGCCTTCAGGATATTACTTATGTCTTTTATAGCTTTTAAGTGTTTTGTTTGATTTTTGTGTTATTGCTATTTATCAAGATACTATTTTTGCACTGAAAACTTTACTTTTTATAGTTCAAAAATTGGGCCTGGGCTCACTGGTATCATTGAGCTTTTTTCTTAGGGATGCCAAAGTTTGCAACTTTCTTAGTTTTAGAATTTGTAAGTGTTTTTGTAGAATACCATGAGATCATCATTTTAGAGGCTTCCAACTTGATAATGATATGTTTGAGTAAAATCACAACTCATTTCTTTGCCATAGTTTGTTCATAGCACTGTGCATAGTTGGACAGGAAAACATGCAATGTATACACACACACTACTGTTCATAGTTGGACAGGAAAACATGCAACACACCCATGCACACACACACACACATGGTTGTGGTTTTTAGTACCAAGCTATAGGACTGTGTTATAGATCAAACAGTATTATAAATAGATCTGTTTTATTCTTATCAAGAGTCCAAACTTAGTCCCAATGAATTCTCTGTTATATCCTTATAATCAACGCCAGGTTATATTCATCCAGAACCTGAATAAATCATGCTGTTTCCTTAAGTCATATTCATATATTTCGTATGCAAATCATGTTTTCCCCACATGTAACAACCACATATGATAAAAACAAATGAGAACGTTCTTTAGAACGGTTTTATGTATCTTCTAGCTGGTTCACACTGGCTCCTTCTTAGCTGTGGAGAGCATTTATGTATGAAACAGTGGTTTCATTGTGCACATGTTTGTAAGTGCATATACCTGTGTGTATCCATCTACCTCTTTTAGCATGGAACTATTCCAGTGTTTGATTTTGCAAACTTCAGGTTAACCACAAGTAGAGATTTTTTTTCCCCTATAAAAAAAAGTAAAGGCAAAAAAGGGTAAAGACACATGTGAATTAGCCAGTTCAAAATGAATAAGAAGCCATAGGAGAGTGTCATAGATTTAAAAGTGTATCTGACAGCCACCCCTACTCCCTCAATGAGATTCACTTTTTACTGTTTATGAACTTCAATTTAGTGGTTGGAAACCACGGATTTATTTTATTGCAAAATGTGAAGTTTACATTTTATTAACACTGAGTAATCTCATTTAGAGACTAGCAACTTCTATTTTTTTAAGTAAGGAATTAACAAAGCACAGCAGAGCTAAATTTTTTTTTATGTTTTAGAGTAGTTAAAAGAAAAAAGAATATACAGCAGACAAGTGACCTGAGAATCCTAAAGTATTTATTATCTGGACCTTTACAGAACACATTTGCTGACTCCTGCTTTAAAGGATTATCAACAGTCTTCTAGAGTTTAGGAATATTTATTAAAATATCTGTAAATGAATTAACGAATCACTGTAGCAGTAGCTTTGATTTGAGACCTTTACAATATTTAAAAAGACTTACAACATGACTTTTGAAATGATTGGTGTTACTGCTGTTCTTTGTCCAAAATACTGAGTAACCACTGAGAAGATCATTCACATGAAAGGAATTATCAAGGCTATGTTGCTTGTTTAGTCAGAGAGGCAGAAACATCTAAAAAAAATGGCCTAAAAAAAAAATTTTTTTTTTAATAAAAATTTAAAAATGGCCTTAAAAAAAAAGGTTTCAGCATTTATCTTCTTACCTCATTTTAAGAAGTGTTTGGCAATGTGATTCTGTAGATGAGCAAGAATTTTAGACATTGAAAACAATTTCATAATAAAATGTTACATTTGCCTATTTCACAAAGAAACTACATTTTATAGAAATGAGAAAATACACTAGGTACTTTATGTAATTCACTTTTATCAGACTTTCTTTTTGATGGGAGCAAAAGAAGGTCTTCAAATTGTTATAAAATTTAAAATGTAAAGACTGCTCTTTTTATTAAGTCTTTGAAAGAGATGCATGTCATTGTTTGTACATTTGGGATATGACTTTGGAATAAATCTTTTTATATTTTATTTGAACACCAGACTATTTTCAGGATTTTCTGTGTCTGAATGTCAGATATTTACCTTTTTTGTGTGTGCAATCTGGTCACTCTAGATTATACAAATTGAGTAGATCAGTGACAATTCAATTTAAGGAAAAGTTGTACCTTACAATTATTTAGCAGCTTATTATGTGATGCTTTCATGGTATATTGCATAATCTGTATAAACTCAGTTGTTCCCATTTTTTAATGTGACAAAAGTCAGATGCTGTTTAGGGGATCTCCCTAAAGATCACATGTCTTCTGATTCCACATCTATAGTCCTACATTTATACACCAGATTATGCTGATGGAACAACTACTGTGTACATTTCTATTCTAGGTTCTGGGGATACAGAAGTGAGAAGAACAGAAAAAAATCCTTGCCTTCATGGCCTTTGTGTTCTGATGGAGGAGACAGATAGTAACATAAATAAGGAAAATATACTGTGTGTTAGATGTTGATACAAGCATGGTATGGACAAAACTAAAACAGGGATGAGGGCTCTGGAGCTCTGGGTGGGGGGGCAGGTAGAGTCCAGCACACTTAGGTAGAGGGTCAGGGAAGTCCTTGTTGAGGTCACCTTTGAGTCAGGACTTAAAGTACTTAAAGGAGGAAGCAGTGTAGATAGCTGGCAAAGAGTATTCCAGGATGATGGAATAGTATGTGCAAAGGTCCTGAGGCAGGAGGGTACCCAGTATGTTTGAGGAACAGCCAGGAAGCCAGTGTTGGGGGCAGAGGAGTAGGAGATGAGGTCAAAGAGGTAATGAGCCTGGTGTGCAAATGGCAAGGCTCTTGTCCTTTGATGGTGATGAGATGGGAGTCATTGAAGGGAATCTCAACAGGAGGAATGGCCTGACTTTAAAGAGGAGAACTGTAGCTATTATGCTGGGAAGAGACTCTGGAGAAATGTTTCAGGTTGTGTACCCTGGGGAACAGACTATGGGGTGTAAATTTGTATGCAGGTGGTGGTTGGGGAAGATGCTCCTTGAGGGACACCTGGAAGGAAGTAAAGGGACAAGACTGGGGTGGTTGGAGCCGTAGAGCTGCAACACAATTGCAAGTGAGGTCACAGGGAGGCACTGTAGAGCTGATTGTAAACGCTCCTCATAGCGTTGAATCCCTGAATAGCGACATTTCTCCAGAGGGGTGTCGTCTGGAGCAAGGCAGCTCTCTTCAGCTGAAGGCGGTTCCTGGAGAGGAGCTTGGTGTGATCCATCAGTGGTCAATATTCCCGTTGCAGTGGTGGTGGGTGGTCTCCCAGGCCTCTACAGTGTCCATAGTGCGATGTTACCATTCAGCGTGTTCCACTCTTCTACTGCCTGCCAATAGAAAGTTATAGCTAAGGCTTCATTTGATTCAGATTTTGTTTTAAAGACTCCTTGAAGACAGCTCTGTACTTCATATGGTAGAAGGTGAGAGTGGCTTTGTGGACCATATGAGTTCTCTGTCCCATTTTATTATATGTTGGTCCCCACCTCTAATCTTTTAACAAACGTAAAGAACATTCTTCAGGATATTTAAACAGGTTAAGGAACTTGCCCAAAGCCATGAATTGGATATAGGGCTTTCTTTGTGAAGGAATTTAAACAGAGGTAATGTAGGAAGTAAAGGATGAAAGGAAGGAAAGGAAAGAGGGAAGGAGGGAGGGAAAGGAAAGAGAAGAGAGAAGTTGGGTGGAAAAGAAAATAGAGAAAGTAGTCCTGGTGTTAGGCTATTCCTTGCAGTTACAATATAGTTTTCTCTGATACACACTCAATAGAGAATTTGAAAACCACTTGCTTTTTGAAACTAAGAGCAGTAATCATCAGATCAGGTATGGTTGCCTTGGAGAAAGCAGTCTTTCAGAATACTATATTCACAACCAAGGGCTATTGCCAGACACTTAATATCATCTTCCTCTGTTAGCTTATTGGGGCATGGCATAAGATGTCATAAGCACGCTTGTCATGGAGGAAGTGACTTAGAGCTTGGCTGTGGTTATGTGGGCCCTCTTTGGACGGTAATGCACATTTTAACCGTGAGGTGGCAGTCAAGCCCTTCCAAATGGCCTCTCTGCACTCTGAAAGCCTAGGTATAATAATCTCATTGTAGATTTCAGACACCTGAGTGCCAGGAGTAAGGCCCTGCTTGTTTGTGTGTGATGTATTTTTTTCATCCCTGATTTGAGGTAAAGTGGGAAAATTATCCTAGACAGTTTTCAGATTTAAGTGTGGAATTTCTTAGCTGCAGCCAATTCCTGAACCCTTTGCACCATCTCCTGATCGTCCCATGGAAAGAGCATTTGGTCTTGGGAAGTGATTTCTAGTGACAGAAGCTGTTTAGTGGAATGCAGTCCCATTGATGCGAAGGAATTTTCTTGGGTACAGAGCTCTATTGTAGGATCTCTAGATAGCCCATTAGTTCCTCAGTCCTTTTTAGGACCTAAATTCGTTGTTATATTGGGCTTGATAGGTTATTGTATGTATAAGTGCTGTTATCATTGAGCAGAACCAGACTGTAAGTGCAAGAGTTCTTGTGCTTGTGTTTAGTTGCCCAGTTATGTCTGACTATTTGCGACCCTTTGGGCTGTAACCCACCAGACTCCTCTGTCCATGGGATTGTTCAGGCAAGAATACTGGAGTGGGTCGCCATTTCCTTCTCCAGGGAATATTCCCACCCCAGCGTCTCTTGCATCTCCTGCATTGGCAGGCAGCTGCTTTACCCACTGTAAATAGCCCAGTGTAAACGAAGGAGTTCATCGTGGTCTAAATGCCAAGAGTGGTACCATGTTAATTAAAGAGGAGTTTTTAGCACAAACAAAGGGGTATTAATATCGAGTCTTTACATGAATCTGACCCAGGCAGTTCTCCAGGTATTTCCTATTATTTGTTTTTTGCAACCATGAATTGCAGTATTGGGGGATGTTTTTGCTGAAAAGGACCTTGAGATCCTTTGTAGCTTTTGTTAATTTCACTATGGTTTGTTGACTGCCCATCAGTAGCAGGAGCTTTCAGACCAAGAGAGAAAGNGACTGAGCGACTTCACTTTTCACTTTCATGCATTGGAGAAGGAAATGGCAACCCACTCCAGTGTTCTTGCCTGGAGAATCCCAGGGATGGCGGAGCCTGGTGGGCTGCCGTCTATGGGGTCGCACAGAGTTGGACACGACTGAAGTGACTTAGCAGCAGCAGCAGCAGACAAACTGCCAGTAGGACCAGCCTCTGATGAAAATCCTTGACACTGAGTCTCTAATAAGTTTCCCCAGTAGACAAGACTTATCATTCTGTAACTCAGTGCTGGAAGAATTAAGCACATCCACGTGATTCCACTGGGCTCGAGAACTCTTAGAAACTTGTGCCTGGTTTCATCTTGACTTTGCCCTATGCACCTTTTCCCTGTGCTGGTTATTGTCTTGCATTATTTCACTGTAGTAAATCTTAGCTGTGAGTATTACATGCTGAGTCCTGTCAGTTCTCCTAGCAAATCATCAAACCTGGGGATGTCTTGAAGATCCCATATATATTACTTCCTGGAAGGACAAATTCATAGAATCAGTAAACTGATAACTTGTTTCCAGGAGTTGAAGAGGGGCATTAAAGCACAGTGGATTTTTCAGGGCAGTGAAACTATTTTATGTGGTACTATAATGGTGGATATATGATATTATACATTTGCCAAAACCTATAAAACTTTATAACACAAAGAATGACCCTAACACACAAACTTTAAAAAAAATTATGATTTAGAAAATCAGAGAGTCTCAGGATGAAATACAGACTGATGGAGCAAATGACTGTGGTATAAATGTATGAAGCACCCTTACTAGTAGGAATGGAATAAACCTAACTTTGAAAATTGTGGAGCCTGTATGATTAAAGGCAAAGGGAACTACACATAAGCACTGTACTCTAGTGATAAAACCTTTCCTCCCACGAGGGTACAGAGCAACTCTAAAACAATTAAGCACGCATCCTGGATTGGGACAATTAAGATTGATTAAGAGATGGTGGGAGGCAGGTTTTTCATTGCTGAAACCAGAAATTACACATAAGCAAGGGGAGTAGGTTATAATGATCCATGTGGAAATGGATTAGAGACATCAAGACAAACCCTTATTTAGTTTAATATAAACAGATAGTTAAAAAGAGAAATACACACACACACACATACACGTTAATATATTGTATTGCTCTGTCATCTGAGACTGCCTAGAAGCTGTGGCACCCAAGCTACAAAAAGCACATCAAGCACCCAGGTCTTGGTTCCAATGTCACACACACACACACACACACACACACACACANCTCCTCAGCCTTGCACATCCCTTGCAGCTGTGTGATCAGGGGTTTGTTGCTTAGTGTTATGAAGCTTCAATTTTCTCATAAATTGATGGCAATATCTATTAGGCAGGGTAGATTCAAGGGTAAAAAAAATGTCACACTCGTTCAGGGCTTGGTGTGTACTATCTTTTCAGTAAATGCTATTATACTGTGAAACATATAGAACTGTTATTATTTAAAGCTCTAGTACGTGGAAAGCAGTTAAATTTTGAATCTCCAGACTTCTCCCCACACAAAATTATTTAGATTCTCAGGGGTGCTATCAGCTGACTCTCTTTGGTCAAATGTCCCCAGGTGTCCCATTGCACAGGGATTGGGAGCTGCTGGTCTAGGACAGAGTGACAGCTCTTGGCAGTAGATAGGTCAGGAGGTCTAAACCAGTACTTGTCCAAGTCTCTTCCACTGGGTATCCTTAAGATGTTGCATAACAAACGGTTCACCAAATACTGCCTCAAGTTGTTTCTTGTAGGGTTTATCCCCACCTTTGACACACCCGTGCCCACTGTGAGTTTCTATATAGGAAGAGGTCATATGCGCTGTTTCCAGATGCATTTGACTGCTGGGTCTCTTTCTCAGGGCGCTTGACGATTGCTGTTACAAGAATCCCCCTGCAGGCAGGCTTCTCTCAGCACTGGCCACGGCTGCCTCCCCTCCTGGGTGCTTTCGGCATGAAGCCCATCCCGGTTTGAGTTCTGTCAGTTGTGCTACCCGATCACAACTGACTGGACCCGGCCTCAGTAGCTGAGCCGGTTCTATCCAGTCAGGAGGTTGTAAGATAAAAGGTAAAGAACCGACCCAGGTCCCTTCAGCGGGCCATTTGGATGGAAGACGTGAGAAGGATGCCACGGTTTCTGGAACCAAGACACCAGATCTGAGCTATTGGTGCTTTTTTTGTATCAAGTACAATTATGAGCTGCTCTTCAGTTCTTTGTGAGGCCACTTGTACATTCAGGACATGCATTGGGTGCCCTCTTCCAGCCTGAAAGAACCTAACCCACACAGCCATGCCTGACTCCAGGAGTGACTGTCCCACGCAACACCACGGTGATGGGAGGACATGGACCCAGACATTCTTATTCCAAGTTTAATGCCACACTGCGGCCCCATCACACCATTGCCTCTCAAGCTGAGATTGATCAACAGGACAAGCAGAGGTAAAAAATAATGGTAGTTTCCAGAAAAATCTGGGAAGTAAATGTGAAGGACACAGATGTAGAAGTCCTTAATGGTCTTAGGTAGAAATCAGAGCTGGGCAGAGGGTTAAATAATGGTGCCTGAGAAATCAGGCCAGTTTGCCATGAGGCAGCTGGAGGAGGACTCAGCAAAGAGGAGATGAAGGTAAAGGTGAAGTTTCTAAGTCTCAGAAGAAAACCTTAAAGTGGATAGGCAGTAAATAAAGCCGAGGACAAGAGTGAAAGGAGGGAATTACTAGACACACATTGTACAGGTCAGAGAAAAGGCAGGAAGAGGCCAAGATAACATTGAAAAGCTTGCGGGAAAGGGAGACTGAGGAAGCCGGTACGTCTCTTACTGCAACAACCCCTCCAGCCCCCAGGGGCGGCAGAAAATGGAGAAAAGAGCACGAAAGCACCGATTCACAGTGAAAGCCATTCTGTGCTGATAGAAAAATGTAAATCCTCCAGAGAAATATCTTTATCTATGCATCGTTTTTCAAAAACGCAGGGAATATTCAGCAACATTCTCAGGGAGAGAATTTACACAAGATGCTTTTAGAAGTGTTTATGGTTCACTTGGTGGAAACGGGCCCGGGAGTTTTTCCTCCTGCAGTTCACAAGGATGTCAATGCATCCTCTTGCCTGTGAAATTAAAAGTAAGATGTGATGGTGGCGCGTCCTTACTGCCATCACCACACTGAGACGTGGAGCCCAGATGGGATTTCCGTTCTGCCTGGCAGGTGTCTATGCAAATAAGCTGCCTTTCAGAAATTGCTGGGTAATACAATCATATTGACTTTGTACGAGATTATATGTTCTTGGAGAGTCATACTTTTGCAATTCAAACAGCAGTCTGTTGAGTTTTATGATGGCTGCTACTTGGTGCAGGCAGTAAATCTGGGGGACCAAGAATAAACTTAATAGGCAGAGAAAGGCATCCATTCTTTTACAGCTATGCTAGAGACTGATGAGAAGGGCCAATAGCTGGGAAGCGTCTTACAGTCTCCTTTTATCTTTTGCTGCGGCTTCTTTAATTCTTTTTTCTTCTTCCTCATCTTTTTCCCCCTTTACCCCGCCACCCCAAACATTAGCATTTATAAGCTTGCTTTTGGGGGTCTTCCTTGGTGGTCCAGTGGTTAAGAATCCGCCTTGCAGGGGACGCAGGTTCGCTCCCTGCTGCGGGAGCTGAGATCCACCTGCCACAGAGCAACTACGTCTGCGTGTCCCTCAACTATTGAGCCTGTGCAGTACAGCCCTAGCGCTCCAACTACTTGCGCCCTGGAGCGAGGACCCGCAACTGCTGAGCCTGCATGTGCAACTGCTTAAGAACACATGCCCTAGAGCCCGTGCTCCACCAACAAGAGAAGCCACTGCCAGAAGGCCGAGCACCACAACCACGGACTAGCCCCCGCTCGCCGTAACTAGAGCAAAAGCCCACACGCAGCAATGAAGAGCCTAGGCTGCAAGGACCCCGTGCAGCCCCTGCTCCCCACGAAACGTCTGCGCCCTTGGTGAAAGTAAAGACCGGTCAGGAGCCCTACAGGAAGGTTTGGACTTGTTGGTTCCTAGCGACTGGCGTGGTGATATTCATGGTCACCCTTGGTGGTAAGACACTGCAGCAGACTTAGCACTGACTCTTCTGGGCTGTCCATTGGAAGTGGCTGCATAGGACCCGGGGATAACATCTACTTCCCCTACTCAGTTCAGACTTCCTGAGATTGCCCCCCTCCACCCCATCCTCTGCAGGGAAATGATGTCAGGCAAGTGCAAACACATGAAGTCTTAGGACAAAAAGTAGCCTTGCAGAGCCATGATGAGAAGCAGGGTGGCCGAGCAGGGGAAAGGACTGACTCTGGCCTACCATTGACTACCCCAGCGACCTAGGGCAAGCCACTGACACTCAGGGAGCCTCAGTTTTCTCACCTGTGAATGGACACTACTCAGGGAGCCAACCTGAAGGTGGTTGTGAGGCTGTATTTGGTCCTTGTATCTGCATGGCACTTCATGGCACAAACAACTGTGAGGATAGAGGAGCCTGATCTTAATCAGGTAATCACGCAGGTGAGGGTGTGTAAGGATAAACAGTGGGGCTGCCTGGAAGGGGAGGAACTTGTAACCAAGAGATCCTGTACCCTGGGGTGAGAGGTGAGCTTCCTCGCAGGCAAAAATAAGGTAGCACACCTGGGGTCTGGCACCCAGGGAGGCCTCCTAAGCTGGGAGAGGAAGGAGAATAGGAGGCAGATGACGAGGAGGAAGACGACGCAGACCCACAGGAAGCCTGGGTCCTCGGCCCGTGGGCAGCGGAGAAACCTCACCGGAGACACCTGAGCCTGAAAGACCCTGAGGACAGTGGCCGCTGAGGTCTGGCTTGATTCAGTGATGGACTGATAGTCCTGTGAGGTGGAAAAACTCCTAGAGACCAGGCAGCCCTCAGACAGAAGTTGCAGAGGCTCTGGGGCTATCAGACTTGAACTTTGCTTCCTACTGAGTGGTTTCGTCAGCATCCCCTGAGAACCTCACCAACGGCAAAGGCCTGCCAGCCAGCCTGCCTTCTCCTGGCCTCAGGATTCTCAGCTACTGGGATCCGAACTTTGCTTCTGCCTCTTCAGTCTGTGATTAAATGGCAAAAGGTACGTGATCTATGCAAATATAT
Source organism: Neotragus pygmaeus (assembly GCA_006410875.1). Classification (NCBI taxonomy): domain Eukaryota; kingdom Metazoa; phylum Chordata; class Mammalia; order Artiodactyla; family Bovidae; genus Neotragus; species Neotragus pygmaeus. The sequence goes on from SJYV01000798.1 coordinate 487,335, forward strand.
GCACATATTAATATGTATACCCAAGGATCAATTATGTAAGGTGGCCAAGGGGTCACTCTGCCAGGAGGGAGGTGCTTCTGGGCTCACTCTAATGTCTTTTTACAAAATGTGTGCGTTCTGAATGCTGGGGAAGTGGGGATTCATTCGTTTGCTAAAGTGTTTAAGAATGGGTTGAAACTTCAAGAAATCCTAGTATAGCCCAGAGTTTTCAATTATGTAGGAAAATGACTACTAAGGTGGGGAGGGGAAATCAAATGTTGTGGTCTGTGGGTGGGTTGGAAAAGAATTTCCAGACATGAGACGGAATGAGAGTTTGTTAGAGTGGGAGACGCTCTTAGAGCAGTGGGCCAGCTCGTGGGAGAGGCGACCCTTTTGTGGGACAGTAGCCAATTTTTATAGCCTCAGGACAGAAAAAATTCCTACTGGAAGGGTGGTGATTGGTTAGGATGCTATAAGGTGGTAATAGGATGGATATTTTACCTAATATGGGTTCAGTGAAGTGACTGGTTTAGATCCAAAGGCTCATGGCAACAGTTGCTGTGGGGCTCGGTCAGTTCTGGAGATTTTTGTCCTTTGACCTTGGTACAGGGCTCCACACCAAAGCTGTGTTTATTTATTTTTTAAAGAATTAAAGTGGATTGCTGTCTGTTGGAGGGAGAGGGGAGCTTGAGGCAGGTGTTATTTATGATGCTATCGCTCAGGGGCACATGGTTGAGAAGGGCTCTGCCTGGACTCGGATTTGTCTCAGTGAAGCCCCAAGCCTGCTCATCCCCCCACTGCTTTTTAAATTGAAGTACAGTTGCTGTATAATAAAATGTTTCAGGTGTACAGCATAGGGACTCACAGTTTAAAAGTTATATCCAAAAAAGGAGTTACATTCCATTTACAGTTGTTACAAAATATTGCCTATATTGCCCATGTTGTATAGAATATCCTGGCAGCTTGTTTATTTTATACATAGTAGTTTGTGCCTCTGAATTCCCTACCCTTAGCTTACCCCTCCCCGCCTCCTTCTCCCCGCTGGTAATGGCTCTTTTGTTGCCTCATATCTGTGAGTCTATTTTGTTTTTGTTACATTCATTAGTTGGTTCTTTTCTGTAGGTTTCACATATAAGGGATATGATACAGTGTTTGTCTTTTTGTGTCTGACTTATTTCAGTAAATGTAATACCCTCCAAGTCCATCCACGATGTTGCACGTGGAAAAATTTCTTTTTTATGGTTGGGTGGTATTCTGCCTCTGATTTAAACGTTCATCTGTCATTGGACAGTTAGGTGGCTTCCATTCTTAGCTCTTCTAACTAATGCTGCTGGGAACATTGGAGTGTGTAGATCTTTTTGAATTAATGCTTTTATTTATTTTGGAGATAGAGTCAGGAGTGGAATTGCTGGGTCATATGGTAATTCGAGTTTTAGTTTTTATGGAAAAATCTCTGTACTGTTTTGCACTGTGGCTGTATCGATTTACTTTTGCACCAGTAATCGATGAGGGTTCCCTTTTCACCATGTTCTTGCCAACATTTGTTATTTTTGGTATTTTTAATGACAGTCATTCTGACACTCGTGAGATAATAGCTCATTGTGGTTTTGATTTGCATTTCCCTGATGATTAGTGATGTGGAACATTTTTTTATGTGCTTGTTGTCCATCTGTATGTCATCTTTGGAAAAATGACTGTTCAGATCTCCTGCCTATCTTTTAATTGAGTTTGTTTTTTTGATGTCGAGTTGTATGAGCTCTTGATAAATTTTGGATGCATGTGTTTGTGCTAAGTCGCTTCAGTCGTGTCTGACTCTGCGACCCCATAGGCTGTAGCCCACCAGGCTCCTCTGTTCATCAGATTCTCCCTGAAAGAGTACTGGAGGGGGTTACCATGCCCTCCTCCAGGGAATCTTCCTGTCCCATGGTTTAAACCCACGTCTTATGTCTCCTGCATGGGCAGGCAGGTTCTTTACCACTAACTCATATCATTTGCAAATGATAGAGAAACTAGAGATTTGTCTCAGTGAAGATCCAAGCCTGTCCTTTATACATAGAAAAAAGTTCTTTACATGAATGAGAAGTACCTAATGCATCACGGCCTGTGTGGCTGGTGACTTTGGTCAATATTCAGCATTTTGTCCATCTGCCCCTTAACATCACCGGGAGCTCCCGTCAAGTCTGCTCAGTGGGTCTGCAGGCCTTCAGAAGGTGCTTCTTTGTCCAGGAAGTGGCAGTCTGAATGTGGGTTGGAAAAGAATTTCCAAACACAGAATTGCAGAAAGGAATGAGTTCATTAAGAACAAAGTGGGGAGATAATGTGGGGGCTGCAAGCACAGCAGGCAGACCTCCTGACAGCCTTGGGAGAGCCAACAGTTTTCCTGGGTTAGTAGCCATGTTTTACAGCCTCGAGACAAAGGAAGTTCTTGCTGGAAGGGTAGCATTAGGTGATTGATTGGGGCGCTGTAGGTTGAGTAACGGGGTGGGCATTTTTGCCTCATCTGGGATTAGGAAACTGACTGGTATGAATCAGGGGGGCTTTTGGCAATGGTTACAGTGGGGCCCCATAAGTTCTGGAGCTGACCTTGGCTTCTGGCTTCGCTTCTGTGTCCTTGGGGCAGGACTGCACAGCAGGGTTTAGATTTGGCCCACCCCAGTGATACAGGGATGATACTGCAGGAGCAGAGTCTTGGGAACATGCACTGAACCCGTTCGGGTTTTGGTCTGGTTGCCTTCTGGTGGCCTTGCTTGTCTCTGAGTTAGAGAAACTGAGTTTCTGAGTTGCATGCAGTAGCAAAAAATAGTGGTCAGGTCAGAGAAAAGAGAAAAAACAAAACCCTTTCCAAGCAAGAAAGCAAAATACTATTCGGAAGGGGCTGTTTTGCTGCAATCATGTTAAAAGGTGGACTCATGTATGTTTTTAATTGAGAAATGTAGAACGTGTCCCACCACCCTGACTGACAGGCTGACATTTTCCGTGTCCTTGGTCCTTACCCCACCCTTCCCTCCACCTCTAAACCCTCATCCCCCTCTTCAGCCAGTCCCTATACCTGACCTCACCTTCCTAGTTTGAACCACCACGGAAAGAGTGGCGGTGTTATTCATCACCCTGAAAAATGCTACATGAAGCCCAAGGGTTGTGTGTGATGGTCATGTCAGTGGGAACAGTTCATTATTCCATCAAGCACTTGGCATGTCAGTCAATGAAAAAATATGTGCTTTAGAACTGACAGCTCAAAATAGTCTTTTCAGCAATTGGCATGCCAAGATCTTGATAGTATAATGAATTATTCTTTAAACCTATCCTTTCATGCCATCAATTTGGCCATGTAGGCTTTACCTTTTTTGAGGGGGGAGGCCAGGACTGAATCATAGAAGTTATCTAAAATAACAAGCTAAATAACTTTGTAACCTGGCAAGCAAAGATTGGAGTTTTGAGAAGTGGAATTAGAAAGAATGTTCCTTGGGGAAGATAGGTAAACACAATTACTACTAATAAACATGTAAGAAAAGTTCCCTGAGGTTCTATGAGTCTTGGATATGAAAAAATAGTTCATTCTCATTGACCACTGAAACTTTATCCTTGTTTTCCATAATAAGGCACTGAGAAACTGAGATTATTTATTATTCTCTGTGCAGCTTGATATATGTATGCTGAGCGGTGTATTTAGTTCCTGCTTATTTAGGCGATGTGGCTGTCTTGGATTGAATTTTGAGTTCTGTTGGAAGGTCAGTTTTTCCCAGTTAATCTCCATACATAGATTTCTTTTCCCACACTTGATGTATGATTTTTCTTATACTCCTGTGGCTAATTAATTCCATTCCCATTCGCAAGTCTGAGCTCTTCAAAGATCTGCACCCATCTCTTCTCCTCTGAGTATTTTGAAATCAGGACTGGGAACTTGCACAGCTTGCTGGCTTTTTAGAGAATGTTTAGGACCTTGGCATGTATTTTGGGTGACTTCTGAACGTGGCACACAGCATGTCAAGGTTTCAGCTGGTCAAATTGCTTTCATCCTAAAATGTCAGCTTTATTTCTAGGAGCAGCAGCTGCCACAGACCTTTTTTCCCCCCCGCTCAGATGTCTCCACTGAATTGCTTGGTGTGTCAATGGTTATTTTCCGTCCTGTTAAATAATGCCAGTTGCTCCAGTGATGGCCATTTTAATACCATCACAAAATAACAAGCAGTGTCAATTTGTTTTCAAGATTGGGTCTTAATTGTTCACCATTGTTTGAAAATAGAGAACAGCCTCATTAATCCACTGCTGAATATTAAGCATTTCATTAAAATATTGCTTGGAAAGGAGAGTTACTTCAAATCCCCTTCACGTGTCCTTCACGGCCAGCAAAATGATCTATTCTGCATTTTTAACTCTCAACCCAGAGAAAAATTGGGGCATCTGTGACCTTTTAATTTGTGCTTCAAAGAAAACATTTCTTAACGTTATGTAATAAATCAATCATTACTTGCTTTATAATCTTAATGCATGTCTTTGAAGTCAGCAACCCACAAGAGAGGCTGGGATTTTTAAAAATTGACAACTCTCTGGTCATTTGATGTAAACCGTGTTTTATTGATCAGCTGTGGAACAGTATCAACTTCATGTAAAAAGCATGTGATCATGAGGGACAATGAAAAATGAAGACTATTTTATTTATGTGTATGTGTATATGTATACGCATATTTATATATAGTCTCTGAAGTATATAGGAAATATGAAGTACGTAGGAAATATAATTTGAAATTATACTAACTTCCCTTAAGCCTTTCTTATCTTTATACAAGAGCATCCTAACATAAACATGATCTGTATATTTCTTGGTTTCTATAATCTTGAAATGAAAGTTTTTGGAACCATATTTTCTATGTATTCTAGAAAGCAGTTGTTTAAAATGCAGATTTACCTACATTCCTTCAATCCTCTTTAGTCTGTTTGCCTTGATTTCCCTTGTTAACTAAAGAATTTTTCAGTTCAGGCATTCCTAAAATCATGTCCTTGTTACCTGTTATTAATGCTCTGTTTATCATACCAAAAAAGGAAACCCAACCTTGGATTTTTGTTTCATTTTGTAGATGAGCTTCAGATAACGCAGTTGTAGATCCGCCGCTTCTTTAATGACTAACTGCTGAATTATAGGTTTTCTGATTTGAAGTGTATTTAGAAAAAGCAACAAAATGCAATTAATCTGATAGTAATAGGAACAGAAGTTAATATAGGCCTGAAGCTAGACTGCTCATTGTAAACATCTAGCCTGCATAACTGACAGTCACAGAGGCTCACTTCTGGTTCCTAAAATGGTCCTCTCATTACTGCCTGCACAGCCCAGCTTGACCCCATTCTTCTGCAGAGAGTTCTGCCCAGACATTCCCAAGCTCCTGCGCTGGTCGCTGACACAACAGCAGCTGTGCCTCTCTCTGAGCTTAATGGCTCTCTCATTGCTCTGGCCTGGTGAGCGCCTGAAGGGGAGTGGCAGAGGGCACACCTGGGTTCTCGACCTTAACTCAAGGCTCCCAGCATTGAACTTGGGTAAGACATTGACCCCAGGGGCCACCCTTGAGGCATGCTTACCTTGAGAGGTGGCTGTGAGGATGAGTAGATGTTGCCTACTTATTATAGGAGCTCCAAAGAGCTCTGACACCCCCCACAGGGAGGGAAGATCCCCTGCAGTGTTCACTGTTTTTTTTGGGTGGGGCAGCGCTTCCCACTCACAGCTCCCAGCCTTGAGTTGGGGTGTTGTTACCAGTCACAGGGTACCTCTTCCCTGTTCTCTCTGCTCCTTTCCACGTTACCTTTTCCATCATTTCTATTCACTAATTAATACTGCAAGGCTTTTCTTTATTGAAACAGTGCTCCCGAAAGGTTTTTTAATCTTTTATCTGAACTCTTGAAAGATGTTTAGACAGAATGGGTTTTTTAAAGAAATGTATTATCTGCTATTTTTGTTTCTTATGTGGCTACTAAGGTTGATTGCAGAAATCTATGATATACAGATAGGGAAAAGTCACTTAAAGGAAACCATAGTATTTATCAATCCAGACCTAGGAAGGGGCACACACAATTCAAACACAGACACATTGTACACACACAGGTTTGCAGATAAAACTTTATTTGTGCTAAGCTACAAATATATACATATTCATGGTATGTATATTTTTGGATAACCTATTATTTGCTAACAATAGGAGCTAAAGGCCACCTCCTCAGTACCATAAGAATATTTACATCACCATTTTTAATGTCTGCAGGTAATTTCATTAAGCCAATCTCATGTCATTGAGCAGTGAGACTCTTTCTAGCTACTGAGTATTACCAAAGAAAAAAATTGCTGTGTCTTGAATATCCTTACACATACATCTTTATACATATAACCAACTGTTTCCTTAGGATAATTTCCAAGATATAGCACTGCTTAATGTCAGGACATGAACATTTTTAGAGATTTCATTTAGGTTGCCATTTCCTCCTCCCGGGGATCTTGCTGACCCAGGAATCAAACCAGAGTTTCCTGTGCCTCCTGCATTGGCAGACAGGTTCTTGTACCACTGAGCCGCCTGGGAAGCCCCCAGAAATTTGATTACATTTTGATAAATTTCCATCCAGGAATGTGGCACTTTTCATAGAACCCTTCAGCAGATATCTGAGTATGCCACTAGCCTACATATTCCCAACACTGCATATTATAAGTTGGCAGAGGGGTCTGTAGGTGGAGTTGCAGAAGAGCTTTTACAGAAAAACATTGAGAGAAGAAAACATATTTTATCAATCTGTATTTAATATATTGAGACAATCTGAGCACTGTGGTTAGGAAGATGAGTTGCAGTCCTGATGCTGTGAGAAGGATCATGGCTGAATAGACGGTATCTCCAGTTCTGGACAGCTGGATCACACACCAGGAACTATTTTTTTGATTGAATAGACCCAACAAGGAGCAGTCACGAACATTATTTAGATAGCCCAAGAGGCTGTCACTTCTCAAACTAGGTTAAGTTAGAAAAACAGGCTACACAGGTTAATTAAAAGACAACACTGTGCAGTTGGACATAGCACCTGGGTAATTGTTTCTTCCACTGAGACAAGTATGTAATGAATATTACAGAGGTCTAGGGGGAAAAAAAATAAACTTGTGTGACAAAGATGAGACTCTTGTACCTAAAGCTCGAGTGCTTTCCCTGTATCTCCATATTAGGTATTTATAAGCCTGGATGCATAATGGAGCAGTTTTAAATGACCTACAAACGCTGAATAGCTATCCTGGTCAGTAGGTTTGGGTTGTGTTTAATTGTATGAAACAGATGACAACTACAAAACCCTTTTCATTTGATAAGTTTCAAATACACACAGAAGTAGAGTTGAGTGATGAACGCCCACATACTCATGACCCACTTACAATGATCATCAACTCATTGCCACTCTTGCTTCATGTACACCCTACCTCCTTTGGCACTGAATTGTTTTGAAGTAAATTGTGACATCATATCATTTTAGTCGTAAATATTTCAGTGTATAAAAAGGTGATCTCAGTGATTGGTCCTAATCAATTAAATTTTCCGAGTTAGCATTATGAGAATATCTTTGTAAAATACTGCTTAATTGTACAACCTCTACAAAATGACTTCTCTGAGCCTCAGATTGCTGTTCTGTAAAAGGGATACCAATAATACTCAGATTTGGTGGTGGTATTGTGAGGATCATGGAAGATACTCAAGATAACATAACATCAAAGTGATGGAAAACTGTTAACTCATCATGATTGCCATTGTCATCACTGGAATTCACATTTGATAGGCAGGTGACATATGGGAGCTTTGAAAAGCTGAGTGATGAGATGTAAGAGGCTACTAGGAAAGGAGATGGTGGAAAATGTGGCAAGTATATCAGAAAAAACTAAGGAAACCAGGAGATATATGAAGGAGATAAGCAGGAGGAGCCAGTAGCCCAGGCATGTGGGACAGTGAGGCTATGGGTCTTCTGACCTCTGTGGCCACAGGTTCCATTTCTTGGAACCAGGATACAAACTTGGAAAAGTGAAACATCAGTGGAAGTTGAGGAGGAGACAGAGAACTTGGGGTTTTAAAATGTTAAATTCTATTAAAGTTCATACCGTATTATTAATAATAAATACTATTACAGTGTAGAAGTTGAGCTATATATATGGAAATAATTTTTTTGTCTTGTGTAATGGGTCCCTACTTTCCAGAAAGGATTGATAGTTTAAATTTCTAAGTGAACAATGCATGCAAGTCATCTCATGGAATTTATATTGGGGGGACTTGATTGACTCTCTAGCAGTGGTAAAGATCCCCTGGAGGAGGGCATGGCAACCCACTCCAGTATTCTTGCCTGGAGAATTCCAGGCACAGAGGAGCCTGATTGGCTACAGTCCATTGGGTTGCNTGCTTAATTGTACAACCTCTACAAAATGACTTCTCTGAGCCTCAGATTGCTGTTCTGTAAAAGGGATACCAATAATACTCAGATTTGGTGGTGGTATTGTGAGGATCATGGAAGATACTCAAGATAACATAACATCAAAGTGATGGAAAACTGTTAACTCATCATGATTGCCATTGTCATCACTGGAATTCACATTTGATAGGCAGGTGACATATGGGAGCTTTGAAAAGCTGAGTGATGAGATGTAAGAGGCTACTAGGAAAGGAGATGGTGGAAAATGTGGCAAGTATATCAGAAAAAACTAAGGAAACCAGGAGATATATGAAGGAGATAAGCAGGAGGAGCCAGTAGCCCAGGCATGTGGGACAGTGAGGCTATGGGTCTTCTGACCTCTGTGGCCACAGGTTCCATTTCTTGGAACCAGGATACAAACTTGGAAAAGTGAAACATCAGTGGAAGTTGAGGAGGAGACAGAGAACTTGGGGTTTTAAAATGTTAAATTCTATTAAAGTTCATACCGTATTATTAATAATAAATACTATTACAGTGTAGAAGTTGAGCTATATATATGGAAATAATTTTTTTGTCTTGTGTAATGGGTCCCTACTTTCCAGAAAGGATTGATAGTTTAAATTTCTAAGTGAACAATGCATGCAAGTCATCTCATGGAATTTATATTGGGGGGACTTGATTGACTCTCTAGCAGTGGTAAAGATCCCCTGGAGGAGGGCATGGCAACCCACTCCAGTATTCTTGCCTGGAGAATTCCAGGCACAGAGGAGCCTGATTGGCTACAGTCCATTGGGTTGCAAAGACTAGGACACGACTAAGCAACTAACACATTTTCGCTAGGGATGGCAGTCTTATCACATGAATGATTCCCCAGATAATTTTGAAATTTTGGATCAAAGGTGACTGTCTCCACTCTTTTATTCCTTGAACATTTATTTTTTTGACTAATATTGATCACGATCTAATTTCTTCATCTGAAAAATAGCATACAGGATAATTTCACAATACAGTATCTCCAGATGATAGAATTTTTTAATGTATATTTGTAAGTTATTTTAATTGTTATGCTTTAGAAACGAATCCAGGCAAACTTTGACAACCCTTGCTTTTTTTTTTTTTTCAGAACTTACCTATCCTGTCTCTCATTCTCAAAGAACTGAATAGCCACAGAGATACGTTGATGAATGAACCCCAATAAAGGAGTTAATGGCCGATATGGTGTTAATTGGGGCTACTCCTCTTAGAGACAATTTGCAGTTGACAATCTCCAGATGCCTTGACTGGAACAAAGGGATAATGGAACCCTCTGTGGTTGCAGTGCCAGTGAGAGAAATATTTGGGGATAGGATGACATTTGGCATCTTCACATAGAATCACACAAGAATAAAATTTGTAAATCACGTTAAAGAGTTTGGATTTTATCCTTAACCAGGTGCCTCCCAGTGAAAATGGAAAATGACATAACTGTAGTTGGATTTTAGAAAGGTCAGTCTGGATTGTTTAGAAGCAAGCGGTCGGGGGTGGGGGGGAAGTGGTGAGAAGGGCAGGGAAAATAGGAGAGAAGTATAGCTAGGATACTGCTTATACTGGCGGTGAGGATGGAGGAAAGCGAGCATGAACTGGGAGAGTGGCAGTGAGGGTGGGGGCTACTGGGCTCTTAGTAAATGTGAGAAGCCCTAGACCTTGCTTGTCAATTGAATGAAGAAAATGTGGGTGAAGAGGTCAAGGATGATACTCGGGATGCAGATTTGGACAACAGGGTAGATGAGTGTATCCCTTGCTGCATCAGCTCAGGCAGGGAGAGAGGCAGGTTTGGAGTAAAGGTGTGAGTTTCCTTTTGGATGTGTGGAGTTTGAGGCGCCTATGAGCTGGAGGTACACTGTGGTTATTAGAATTTTGGTTCCTGGCAGGACAGATGCCTCTGGGGTAGACATGGTGGTTGAAGCTTTGGGAATGGATAGGATCAAATGGACAGCAGTCAGTCACAGAGAATACAGACACATAGATGCTGAGCCTGGCTTGCGTCAGCCCCTTCCGGTTGGTGAGTAAAGCAGCTTTGGATCCTCCATCCCCAGCCAACAGCTGAATTATCACAGAGTGAGCCCTGGGAGCCCATTGAATGCCACATGGAGTGGAATCACTTAGCCACGCTCCCCTGACCTCAGTCCTGTCCCACTAAACTGTGAGGTGCTATGAAATGTTTGGGAGAAGGCAATGGCACCCCACTCCAGTACTCTTGCCTGGAGAATCCCAGGGATGGGGGAGCCTGGTGGGCTGCAGTCCATGGGGTCGCTAAGAGTCGGACCCAACTGAGCGACTTCACTTTGACTTTTCACTTTCATGCGTTGGAGAAGGAAATGACAGCCCACTCCAGTGTTCTTGCCTGGAGAATCCCAGGGACGGGGGAGCCTGGTGGGCTGCCGTCTCTGGGGTCGCACAGAGTCGGACACGACTGAAGTGACTTAGCAGCAGCAGCAGCAGCAGCACGCGATGTTTACTGCTTTAAGCCACCGTGTGTTGGGGTTGTTTATTCGGCATTAGAAAACTGCAAGAGTTGTCTGTGCCACACTCCCTTGTAATCCAACTTTGAAACATGATATGCTCAACTGAGTTTTCTCTTAAGCCAAAGGGACCTACACACTGGACGAAAACCCATGTTTTCATCTGTGTATGAAGGATGATGATAATACCTGCCATCCCTTCTTTTCAGAATTATTTTACAGCCCAAGTAAGATAATATATGTGAATACACTTCATACATTATAAAGCCCTCTACAAATATAGATGAGAATTGGAAAGCCTTCTATCAATATAGCTTAATAGATTTTTTATTATGGAAAGAAAGTTTTAATGATATCACAAACGTTAAAAACAGTATTAAATATTCAATGCTACTGACTGTACTTATAATTTGAAGTTACATAAGGATCATCAGAATGACTTTGACTTTCCATAAATTGACCTAGAAGCTTTTTATCTAGTTCTCTTTGTCTGTTTAGTATTTGGGGCCTTTGTCAAAGGATGGGAGTTGATTTTTAGCTCTTCTTTCATCTTGTGTTGGTCTAAAAAGGCCTTATTTACTTAAGGAAATTGAGCAGATCCATCTTGGTGGAGAACAGGGAATAGGATTGGATCCAAATTGATACCCAGGAGTAAGAGGCTTCCTTGGATGGCTTGCTACTAGCTACTGCCAACTTGCTTTTAAACTTTGTCACGTTACCTCTTCAGTAAATCGAATTACAGAATTATCATCAGTTGCTCAGCAATCTGATGATCTGGTACCAGTTTTCTTCAGGGTAATTGAACTATTTGTGTAATTTAAATTAACACCAATCTTGAAATTTTTCCATCACAATGACTTTGAGAAAGTGGGTGGATGGAGGGTTCTAATTGAATTGTGATCCTTAATAGATACAGAGGGAAGGATGCTTTCCCAGGTTTATTTTTAGTTCTTTGATACATGCCTGTAATAGCCAATTCAAAGTAAAAGCAAAGAAAAAGTCAGATGTGAGGTGGGATCGTCTGGGTCATACCTGTAGACTACAGTGTCTTAATATTGGCACTACTGACCATCTGGGGCTGGATAATTATTTCCAGGGTCGGGGGGTGGGGAAGCTATGCTGTCTCTTGTAGGATGTTCAACAGCATCCCTGGCTGCTGCCCATTTTGATGCTTTAGTCATTCCAATCCTCAACTCAGTCATGAAAACCAAGAATGTATACAGATATTGCCAAAATCTCCTAGGGGCCCAGTTAACCCCCTTTCTTTGAGAACCATTGCTGTAGATGATACAGTGTGTTTCTCCTAGTAGGAATCAAAAATATTTTGTCCCAAACTCTTCTCTACCGCCCCTCCCATCTCCCTAGCCCCAGCCCACAGCTTTGTGCATCACATACATTTCTTGTTGAATCAGCTCATCTCCAGGGGTGCTTTCCCTGGGCAGTGATGTCATGTTTATCTTCTTGATGTTTGACAATGGACTGCTCTTCATCAGACCCACTTGGAAACTGACATCCACATTTGAAGGTGATTTTTTTTTAAAGAAGTCATCCTTTAAAAGGTCATAAAACACTTGGCGTTAGTTTCTTAGAATGTGTGATGAATATTTCAATAGTTAAAAATGTAGTCAGGCAGCAAGGAGATGATTTAATGTTGTAAATAAATCTCTTTGTGGGATTTAATGTGCAAAAATGGACAGCAATGGCTTTAAAAAATCATTCCCCAAATGATGGGATCTATACAGTGGTGCTCTCTGTATGTTGAATCCATATCTGGAGACAGTGTATCTTTCTTAGATATTGGAGGAAGACACTAAGATTACTTTTTCTCTTGGGACCTCTATATCTTTTTCTCAAAAGGAGAAGCCCATAAGGTCAACTTTCTGGGAAACAGTACTGATATCAGATCCCTGCAGAATGTACTGTCCATTGGACTAATTGAATTCCAATAGATAATAGTCACAAATGATAACACAGAAGTAGTGATAATGATCAAAGAGTTGTATATGTGTTATTATTCTAATAACCTTGTGAGTTGATTGTGGAGTTGATCAGCTATGGTCCTCTTGGCCACATTTGGCTGCTGCTATTTTTGTAATAAGAACTAAGAACATTATTTCTATTTTTTAAGTGATTGAAAAAAAAAATCAAAGGATGAAGACTATTTCTTGACTTCTTAAAATTATGAGATTCAATTTCAGTGTCTACGAATAAAGTTTTATTGAGATATAGCCATGCCCACTCATTTGCATATCATCTGGGGCTACTTTGACAGAGCTGTTGTGACAGAGACCACACCGCCCACAGAGCCTAAAGGAGTTAGTATCCAGCCCTGGATGGATAGAGCTGGCTGACCCTTGATGTGATTATACCTGGAGAAGGAAATGGCAACCCACTCCAGTGTTTTTGCCTGGAGAATTCCAAGGATTGGGGAGCCTGGCGGGCTTCCATCTATGGGGTTGCACAGAGTCGGACACGACTGAAGTGACTTAGCAGCAGCAGCAGCAGCAGCCCTCGTTTTATAGAGGTGGAGGTAAAAGTACAGAAAATAAGTCATTTGTTTAAAGTCATGTGTCAATAATGTGACAGAGCCAGAAATTTGAAGTTAAATACTCTGGTGTCATGTGTGGTGACAGTAAAATTTGCCAGGACAGAACTCTTCTTTTTTTTTTTTCCCTTTATTTTTTAAATATTTATTTTATATTGGACTGTAGTTGATTTTCAATGTTGTATAGTGACAGGTATACTGCAAAGTGATTCAGGTATATATATATATATATATTCAGGTATATATATATATATATATATATTCTTTTTCAAATTCTTTTCCCATTTAGGATATTACAGAATACTGAGCAGAGGTCCTGTGCTATACACTAGGTCCTTATTGATTATCTATTTTAAATATAGTAGAGTGTATATGAGCTTCCTGTCTGGGTGGCTCAGACAGTAAAGAATCTCCCTGCAGTACAGGAGACCTGGGTTCGATCCCCGGGTTGGGAAGATCCCCTGGAGGAGGGCATGGCAACCCACTCCAGTATTCTTGCCTGGAGAATCCCGTGGACAGAAGAGCCTGGTGGGCTATGGTCCATGGGATCACAAAGAGTTGAACCCCACTGAAGCGACTCAGCACACAGAAAGTGCATATTTCAATCCCCATTTCCCAGTCCCTCCCTCCACCAACCTTTCCCCTTTGGTAACCCAGAACTCATCATTTTAAACAAACTAGCAGAAACAACTTCCCATAATTCAGCTCTTGCTTACATACTTTGCAGTCCATTCATACTTGAGTTTTGTATATAGGTCCCCAAGCAGCAATTCCTGAATGAAGTCAAGAGCATTTTGTACTCCTTAGGCTGTACTTGTACAATATTCTCTTCAGCCTTTCTAAGAATGGGTGTTTGTACATTTCCTTTCATGCAGCAGGATTCCCGCCATACAAGGAAGCACCCCTGAGGGGCAGAGTCCTGAGGTCTGGAAATCTAGGTGGGTAACGGATTTTCTGCTACACAGAAACTCTTGTGGAGGGAGGAAATGTCAAGGGCAGAAGGGTGGTTTCTAGGTCTGCGGTAATTGAAGTTTAAATGTCTATGTAGAATAGTTAGGAACTTAAAAAAAAAAAAGAATTCATCTGTCTGGCCCAGAATTGGCCTTGCTTCATTCAATTTCTCCATTTCAAAAGATGAAAGGCTGCATCGTCTGCCAGGATTTAGCATCCAGTCCCAGGGCATCATTGTGTTTCTAATCTGATGTTTGGGCCATGACTCCATCCCTTCTGCCTGCCGGTCAAGATCCGTTCCTTTTTTTTTTTTTTGCTAGATTGTTAAAAGGCCCTAGACATGGATCAATTTCAGACAGCTTTTGGCTCCATAGGGAACCAGGTCACGGGTCTTTGGTTTTATTTTATTCCTTTCAGATTTTAAGGCAGAGTTCATTCGTAGTAGCAGAGGCTATAATGATTCTCATTTTAGAAATACAGCCACACACTCACAAATTAAGAGTGGGGGATGTTCTAGATCTTGACTGAAGTGATGGTTCTGTGACTGAATATGCTTATCAAAGTTCATCCAAATGTATACTAAAGATCTGAGCATCTTAACTTCAACTAAAAGGGCATTGGGCTTCCCTGGTGGCTCAGATGATAAAAGAATCTGCCTGCAATGTAGGAGACCCCGGTGTGATCCCAGGGTGGGAAAGATTCTCTGGAGTAGAAAATGGCAACCCACTCCAGTATTCTTGCCTGGAGAATTCCATGGGCAGAGGAGCCTAGTGGGCTACAACAGTCCTTGGGGTTGCAAAGAGTAGGACACAACTGAGCGACTAACACTTTGAAAAGGGCGTTAGAGGGAAAATATAATACGGAAACCAGATTATTTTTTAAAGTGAGAATAGTTAATTAGAGCACCTGTGTGAGACTGGGTAAACCCAGCATTACTCTTTAGTAATCACTTCTAATTCTTCAGATTTCTTGAATCCCAGATCAAGGTATGTCCTTGCGGGAGGCTTAAATTCATTCCCTCTAATTTGTGTTCTGCATTCCTTTGAAGGTAGTCATTCTAAGGCTACATAAGGATAACTGATATTTATCCCTATAAATAGTCAGTGTCAGAAAGGTAATCTTTATTTTTGAATCTCTTTATTATGCCACATTGGATTTGCAATTAAATAAAGATACAAAATCTACCTGGGAGGAAGGGCAGTGAGTGTATTTATTTTATTTTAGTGTATTTATTTTAGTGCTTATTTCCTCAAGCTTGTGAGAAAAGTGAAGTGTAAAGATAAGAAATATGACTTTAAAATAAAAAAAATCTTTGGGTGGAATCATTTATCATGCCTCTGATACAGATATCCAGCCTTAGATATAAATATTTCAGGATCAAGATGCTTTCATCTCTCTCTGCCTTGCAAGAAGGGAAGATTGGAAACAATCTTCCTTAAAGTAAGCAGCTTTAATGATTGTTTCTAAATCAACTGAACTGTGTTGAAAAAAAAAAAAAAGAAGAAGCTGTATGAATCCTATAATCCCTAGTTTAGTTGTAATGAAATTGTCCAGGCTAAGAAGGGAACAGATGGATTCTGATTAATTTCTACTAAAACCAGCAAGTATCAGCCTCAATATTCTTTATAAACTTATCAGGGTAAATGTTATATAGTCATAAGAGGATGGAGGAAAAAGAGATATATAAATGAACTTATAACTGGGTTATGAATAGTTAAGGGGGATATGCTTAAAAACACCATGTTTAGCAACATATCAAAATGGAGATTCATTGAATCAGGGTTTTCAGAGACCTTTTCAGATTTAATTCCTTAAAAAATAGTTATGTTGTTGTTGTTTGTTTTTCCCAAGAGAGGATTCATGGCTCTAAGTATCCAGCAAAGTGGCCCATTGCATATTATGGGCTTAACAGTAAGAAGAATGCAAACGGGATTCAGAGAGCAGAGAAGTTGTGCCTCAGATTCGCCATTTATGATTCCAGGATGATAATTGAAAACAAAGATGAACTTTACCAAGACATAATTTGGAATGAACTTAGATAGTTCAGTTGCCACAGTTCACTAGTTTTATGGTTGATATTTAGGATGCTGAGGGGTAGAATTCTAGCTTCCCTTGTCTTTTTTGAGACCTCCTCACTCCTCTGGTCTGTCAAAGGGGATACAAAGAGATCCAGAGGCTTAAGCTTTAAGTCTGGCATCCACTTGAAACTAGAACTGAAAATTAAAAAGAGGCAAAGTGAATCTGAGGTGGCATTGGTCCCACATTCCCATAAGGTATGAAGTATTTACCTCCAGCAGAAAAATCAATCACTTGGTCTTGGATTTAAAAATCCTTCTGCTGCCCAGCTTTGTCTCCTACCTGGCATCATTTTACATCGTCCACTCCTCTCCCTGCTGGGCTGTGAGGTGGCCACAGGCTGTGGGCCTTCTAAGGAAATAGAATCCTAACTATAACTTTCAACACTGTCAATACCTAACTAATGACTGATGACCAACAAAAGACAATACACATCATCCCCTAAACTTGGAGTTCTCATTTAAAGACAACACAAAACCAGCTCTAACTTTGCTCTGTAGTATTAGGAGCAGAATGGGATCTTTCTGAAAACATACAGAAAAAAACCTCTCCTTCACAGCTACTGAGTGATATATTTACATACAGAAACATGAGGTTTGTTAATAAAGTCTCTGGTGGTTGTGTCATTGGTGACTGGAATGTGGTGAGTAGTAAATGAATTTGGAATTAATTCGACACTAGATATTCCATTTCTTTCTGTTATTATCTTGTCATCATAGCTGTGACTTGGAAATCGGATCTGCTTGGGAACAAAGACACTAGTTTACTGTAATAAAAGCAGGCTGTTTGGGAAATTTGACCCTAGGATCATGATTTTAACTTGAGAGTAGCCTATCTACCTGGGAGCTTCTGTCCATCTTCTGCCTGCTAGGTCTGTAGGTAGAAGAGACTCTGCCTTCAGAGTCCTGGCAGAAAATAACAGTGACCAACTTCTCCATGAAACACAGCAAGCTCCATGCCTGGGGCCTATGAAAATGGAGCCCATGAAAATATTTTAATTTTTTTTAAAACCAAGAGGGGGCTCCAGCCAGATTATATTCATCTTTATATCATTGCTGTCATAAACTAAAAAAATAACTATAATAGTAATTGTAATAGTTTTTTTTAATGGAGGAAGGATTCACAAAGGTGGAAATGCCAGGGGCCCTTAATTGTTATTGTGTGGACCTGGAAACGGATGACTGTCAAAGATTTTTCACTGAAGAGAACAAGATGCAGGGGGCTGCTTGCAAAGGTGTGGTTTGGATCAAGAAAACTGGCCAGGGGGAGTGGAGCATTCAAGGACTAATAACCTTGAGTTATCAGTAACCATGATAACCATCAAGGACAAGTAACCATCATCACCCTTGGGCCTGAATTGACACATTGGCAGGTGGTGACTATTGGCCAAACCCAGCTAGAAGCCAAAGGAAAAAGTAACCCAGAGGTCATTCCACATAGGTCAGCATCATAGGACACAGAGCAGGACAGGAAGAGCGGAAAATAGACCAGAGCTGGGGAACTGGGGTTGTCAACAAAGAACCAACCACTCTCTGTCTCAAGAATTTTTAAGTGGGTGTAACCTCTGCCTTTGTTTAACGTTAATAGGATCCATGTGTGAATTATAGGAAAAAGGAACTTATTTTCTGCTTCAGAAAGAAACCGATTGAAAGGCAACTACCCCATCAAGTGACCCCAACCTTTTTTGCTCACTTGCTGTAGCTGGAAGCACCTGTCTTTAGGGTTCCCCTCCCTTTGCAATCAGGGCTCAATCTCCTTTTCCAGTCCATCAAGGGGGCAGTTTGGAGAACTGGTCAAGGAAAGACTTTTGAATCAGACTGTGCCTGGCCTAGTTTGATGACTGAATAGCTGTCTGACCTCCCTGTGCCTCAGTGTCTTTATCTGTGAAAATAGAACACTAGTGATACATGCTTCATAGGGTGGTAGGGAAAATTAAATGAAGTGATAGTAGTGAGTATTATGAGCCAAACACACTATTCTGAGTGCTTTATGTATGTTAATTCATTCAACCACACAAAGAAAAGCAGAGATTAAAGCACAAAGAGAGACATTTGTGATGCTATTCTTTGGGTTTCAAGATATCACTGTGCTTGAAACTCAGTTGCCACTGGACTTTTCATATATGTGAATCAACAAATATTCTCTAAATTGGGGGAGGAGTTCTAAGTCACTGAAATGAACTTTTTGTCACCTGCAACCAAAGCAGTTTCAACAAAGTAGATACTGTATACATATGTGTGTGTGTATCCATAGGGGCTTCTCCTATGGCTCAGCAGGTAAAGGTTATGCCTGCACTGCAAGAGACATGGGAGACATGGGTTTGATCCCTTGGTTGGGAAGATCCCCTGGAGGAAGAAATTCCCAAGGAGGAAATTCTTGCCTGGAAAATTCCATGGACAGAGGAGCCTGGCGGGTTACAGTCCAAAGTGTCACAAAGAGTCAAACACGACCAAGTGACTAAGCACACATACACAAATCTATGTATATAGTGTGCTTATATATACATAAATATATATTTGTTAGCTGAGTAAATCAGGGAAGAGAAATGATAGAGTTCATGTGCATAGTCTCTGAACTTTGGCAGATGTTGCTCTCGATAATCTTCCATAAGAGAACTTATGAAAATGACCTCCCACTTATTCAGTACCTATGGTGCCGGGCCATTGTGCGTACCTTATTTGAAATAGTTCTCATAGGCACTCTATGAGGGCATTATTAAAACCATACCCATTTTATAGAGGAAAATACAAAGCACCAGAGAGCTGAAATAACTTCCTCAAAGTCAATTAGCTGATGGGTTGATTGAGCTGGGATTCAAACCTAAAGCCCTTGCTCTTTTCTCATAAAAGACTGCCTCCCCGATTTGCCTTCAGCATGCAGGGAGGGATGGGTTTGAGCCAGGGTGGTTTTTGCCATCTTCTCTTGTTGCATCAGAGAAGGCGGGGATAACCACAGCACAGGGTAAAGGATGGTGGGGTGAGAATTGTGGTGAAGGACAGAGTTCATAATGATAAATGAACACCATGCATCTGCTCTGAAAAGGCAGCTCTCTCTCCTACAGAATAACTGAACCAGTAGAGGCTTTCCTCTACCTGTTGTCCACCCTGTGTGTGCATTAACAGCAAAGCCCTCCGTTGTTTATCTCTGCGGCAAACCATCTTACTGTGTTATGTGTTTTGGCAACAATAGAAGAGTCTGAAGCGATACTGGCCCAGATCCAGAAGCTAATTCCTTCCTAATGATTTCTATTTGTTAGCAATCTTCCTGCTCTTATTGAACCAAAAAGCCCATCCTAATGGTGGATGGAGATGAGTGGGTGGCTGGGGGGTGGTGGTGGACGGTAGTTCCTAGGCCCAGAGCCTGCGGCCCCATGGTTCCCCCAGAGCGGCCCTGGGGTAGGGACTGGGGGGCTGATGACTCTTGAAGCCCACTCTGGCAGGCTTCAGCCTCTGAAGGATTCAGTTGTTCTCATGTCCTGCTAATCAGGAATGAAGACTGGAGAAACATCCTCAGATTCCTCCAAGCCCAAGAGATGAGAATCCTGGATTACAAAGGATTGCCTGTCAGAGTTGCTCTGATTTTCCTCAGCATCAAATATTTTCTCCTTCTGTACTTCATCACTTTAAGAGGACACTCACTATATTTTTCTCTATTATTTTCTCCTAATAATTATTTCCCTCTCTTTCTAATATAAAGCCATTATATTCTAGAGCACTAAAAAAAGAAAATACTCCTAATTCCATCATCTGAAGAGAATAAATTTTAACATTTATACTCTCTACCTTAAAAAAAAATTTATTTTCTAGTTAAAAGCTTGTGACTTAAGAGGACAGTGTCCTTTAAGAGGACTCTTTATATTATTTGGGGTCACTACTGTATAGTAGATGCTGTGAAATGTTTGCTGAATCTAGCTGATTGAGATAAACACAGGTCCAGCATTGATTTTATCTTGTTAAAAATTTTTTTCCAATTAGTCACCTCAAAGTTGCCTGGAAAGCTCATCAGTCAATGTAGACTGATGAGGAAAGAAGTTTCTTTAGCAACTGAGGTTCCTGCACATCTCAGCCCCCTGAGTCTTTTCTTCTGACTCTTTTCTGTCTGCCTGCTTTTGTTGTTGTTGTTTTTAGAACTTTATTAAGATAGAATTAACATACCATAAAATTCAACTATTTAAAGTGCTTTCAGCTTATTGACAAGAGTTATGCAACCATCACCCCTACTTACTTGTAGAACATTTTCATTCCCTAAAAGGAAACTATCCATTTAGCAGTCACTTGCTATTTCCCATTCCCTCCCATTCCCTGGCTACTGACCTACTTTTTCTATGATTTACCTGTTCTGAACACTTCAGACAAACAGAATCATACAGTATGTAGACTTTTGTAACTGGCTGGTTTCATTTGATAATAAACTCAAGCAGTATTCTAAAGATTCATCTGTGTTATAGCATGTATCAGTACGTCATTCCTTTTAATTTTGCTCTGCCTGCATTTTCCTATCTGTTGACTGTTCACTTTGAGAACTCTCTCCTGAATGGTATGTGTGTATACCATATGTGTATAGGTGGTCTCTGCGGCTTGATACTTGCCTTCTTTACCCAGGCAGTGTCACATGTAATGTATCCCTTTGCTCCAGACTCCACGGATCAAGTAACAACCATCTTAGAGTTTGCTAGACTGTAAGAAACTCTGTTTATTCCAAGTTTATGTAACATACATTTACACACTTACATGTCTAACTATTGCTGCTGTTGTTGAGTTGCTAAGTCTCGTCCGACTCTTTGAGACCTCATGGATTGCAGCACACCAGGCTTCCGTATCCTCCACTATCTCCCACAGTTTGCTCACGTTCATGGCCATTGAGTCAGTGATGCTATCAGTCTAGTCAGTGCTAGTTGGTCTGTTAGAAAGCAAGTATGTTGGAAGGTAGCAGTCTGAGAGAGAGAGAGACTGGCACATACAGAACAGTTCCCTAGGACTAGATAGGCAATCAAGAAATGTAAAATAAAATTTATAGATGAATCCATTGAATTTTGTTTTAAAAAAATTATGAACTTGCAAGAGTTTAATTAGCTGGAGGGATTGGTGTCAACCAAATTTTAGAAAATAGAAAAGTTATATGATGTTCTAAATTGTGCTCATTTTCTAGGTATTACTAGAACCTGAGAAATTGGTTCAAGGTTTACCTGAAGCCTTAAAGTCCAGCTGTCAAATCAGTGAGTGTCAGTTACCTCAGCAGATGCTGCCAGTTGGTATCACTTAATATTAATGGTGAAAGTGAAGTGAAAGTCGCTCAGTCATGTCCAACTCTTTTTAACCCCATAGACTATACAGTCCATGGACTTCTCCAGGCCAGAATACTGGAGTGGGTAGCCTTTCCCTTCTCCAGGGGATCTTCCCAACCCAGGAGTCGAACCCACGTTTCCCACATTGCAGGCATATTCTTTACCAGTTGAGCCACCAGGGAAGCCCNGACTTCTCCAGGCCAGAATACTGGAGTGGGTAGCCTTTCCCTTCTCCAGGGGATCTTCCCAACCCAGGAGTCGAACCCACGTTTCCCACATTGCAGGCATATTCTTTACCAGTTGAGCCACCAGGGAAGCCCAAGAATCCTGGAGTGGGTAGCCCATCCCTTCTCCAGTGGATCTTCCTGACCCAGGAATCGAACTGGGGTCTCCTGCATTGCAGGCGGATTCTTTACCAACTGAGCTTCTAGGGAAGCCCAATGTTAATGGTAGTGAAGTGCATCTCTGTGATGGTGGGATAATTCTTCCTTAGGAGTTCTGTCTCTGAGTACAATTGAGTTGTTTTCGTTTCGTATTTCAGAGGTCTCAGATATTTCTGTTATCTAATCAGCTCATCGCCTTTTTCTTCTGCATATTATTAAGGCATTCATTAGCCTTCAGTGGCACTGCAGAAGTTGGCTTTGGTTTAAAATTGTGCCCATGGTAGAAGGAATGTTTCTACAAACCACTTAAAACATTATTAAGCTGTACTCTTTTTCCCCTTCAGAATTTGTTTAATCTCATTAGACCTAAAAAATGGCTAAGCAGTGGGTAGCATTTTCATTTTTTTTGTGAATCAAAACATGAAAAAAAATGCAAGCGTTAAGAAGTAATGAACATTGGATGCACTCTGTATTCTAACTGTTTCGAGTTATAGCAATATAAAATACTTAGATGTCATTATCTCAGATACTTATGATGGGGTTGTTTTTCCTCGATAAGAAATTAATCGTTCATAAATCTGTGTTAGAGTATAACTGAAAGTAAAAACAGACTGTACCAGCATAATTTGGCTTCAGGGATAAAAAGGAAGCAGATGTTGGAATTAGCATCTTTAAATATTATCCCTCTAAGTCAACACTGTGAGATGAGATTGGTTGTGAAATTTTGCATGGAAAGTGGTAGATTCAGTCATCCGCAGTCTCATGGCCTTGACTACGTTTTGGGACCTCTGGAATCCATTGTACTCAGAGACAGAACTCATAATCAAGAATTATCCTAATGTCCCCGTGCTCCCAAAATTGCACTTCATCGGTGAGTGCGGGACATACTGATCTTCTCTGGATTATTTCAGTTTTGGCTGTTTACGTGTTGCCACTGTGAGCAGTAATAAAATCCCAGGGCTCAGGTGATACAGTGTTGCTCAGTATTGCCTTGGGCAAGTCATTTAACTTCCATGAATATTAGTTTTCATGTCAGTATAAAGGAACAGTTGGAAGCTGCCTTGCACACTTGGCAAAGTGGAAGGCACTGTAGAAAGACAACAGTACCAGTGGAATAAGATGTATTTGAAATCAGCAAATTATAGCTTCAACCAGTGCAGAAGTACGTATTACAGATGTAGCCCTCCAGTATCATTTTCCCTGTCCAGAACATTCCTTATGAATTTATCCTAAGAAAACAAAGGAATATATGAAGATGTTCATCAGAGCATTACCAGTGATGGTGAAATAGTAGGAGTGATCTAAATGTCCAGAAATAGGAGGTGGCTAATTAGATTATATTATGAGCATGTTAAGGATGCTATCTATATATACCTCTAAGAAAATCCATGTTAAAAAAAAAAGTGCCAATTATAAAACATATGGTAATATGGCCTTACCTTTGGGTTATGTGGTTATATATATGTTTCATATATGTTTATGAAACATTGTGTGTAGACAGAACTTGAACAATAATGATTTCTGAGTGCATAGCATATAGATAATTTTAGGGATTGGTGATTTTTTGTATTCTTACAATTTTCTGTATAAAGAACAAATGACTTTTTTTAATTGGAGAAATATGTATGTGTATGTATGTGGAATCTCTCTCTTTCTCTCCCTCCTTCATTGGTTCTCAACCAGGAGCAATTTCTCTCCTCTTCCCTAGCAGAGTTTTGACAATGTCTGGACTTATTTTTGGCAGTCAAAACTAGGAGGTACTACCTGCATCTAGTAACCAGAGGCCAAGATTCCTGCTCAACATCCTACAGTGGAGTAACCCCCACAACAAAGAATTTTCTAGCCAAAATGCCAACAGCAACAAGATTGCAGAGCCCTGTGAATTTCTATTCTAGGTCAGACATCTGGTCAACCTCACACAGTTCAGGGGCAGCTATCCACAGTGGTGTCTCTTGGTAACACTCACCCTCATCTGACTTTCTTTTTAAACTATCTTCTCTTCCATCCAACCTATGGAATCTGTACCTCATCTGAAAACCAGAGGGAAGGCTATTTTTTCCCCAGTCTATTGTTCAGAGTATGCTGTGGCTTTTTGATATTCAAAACCCTGACTTTGGAGGCTCAGAAACCCTTTCAAAGCTATTATGTCTGGCATGGGTTTCAGCGGCATGTTTTGAAACTCACAAGCTATGGTTTTGTCTCTTTGTTCTCCAAGTTTTGCTTTGGTATATTTTTCCCTAGGGTTGTAAGCATATTGTCTAGCTGCTTGAATTTGTTATAGACGGATGGAGAGGATGGAGAGTCATAGACGATAAGGAAGCAAAGGGAATATTTTAAAAATCATCTCAGCACATTTATTTATCCCTCAAAATTTATATCACAGTGTGCTAATAACCTTACAAAATAAAGCGCTGACATGATGAATTATAATTTATTTTGTATCTCTTAAAGAAAAAATCTTATTAAAATGCCAGAGTAGCCCAAATTTACCAGGGGCAAAATCAACTTGGTGTGCAACCTTGTTTTCAAGATAGGGTAGAAGAATGGCCTTGGATGTCTCCATATTCAACCTGACACCCAGTCCTTGATATTCTGCTTCATTCTCTGCCATTCTGGCCCTTTAGGCCTGTGCTAATTTGCAAGGTTTGTTTAGAAATTCATGTGTAAAAGCAAGATTGTCTTGAATTTTTCAGACTGGACAAAATGTGAGGATGAAGCCACTTAAGCACGGCAGAAAAATGACCAAGTCCTTTAAAACAAACTATTTGAAGTCCCTTTCATCTTATGGTGCCTGGAAGCAAGATCACTGCTATCTGCCTCAGTTTCTCTTTTTCTGATAAAGTACAGAACATGCAGAATGTTAAGTTTCTCTTTTTCTGATAAAGTACAGAACATGCAGAATGTTGAGCCCAGGGAGTACCCACAAGGTGAGCTGATGACTTAGTCTCTACCTGTGACCCTTCCCTTGGTGGCCTCACTCCCTTCCATGGCTTTGAAGAAATTGTAATTATTATTCTGGCTGTGCTGGGTCTTAGTTGTGGTGCATAGGCTTACCATTGCAGTGGCTTCTCTTGTTGCAGAGCACAAATCCTAGGGCACATGGGCTCAGGAGTTGTAGCTCCCGGGCTCCAGAGTACAGACGCAATAATTGTGGCACTCGGGCTTAGTTGCCTCATGGCATGTGGGACCTTCCTGGACCCCAGGGGTCGAAGCCATCCTCTGCATTCACAGGTGGATTCTTTACCACTGGACCACTGGGGAAGTCCCCTTCTGTGGCTTTCATGAGTATCACTTGGAGTCCAAGTAGATGACTGCCAAATCCAGGTCTCCAGGCCAGCTCTTTCCTTGCTGTTCAAGGTTCTGAAGCAGCTTAGAGCAGCGATAAACATTCTCAACTCAGACGCTTTCTAGATCGACAAATCACATTTTAAAAATCCAATAGTTTCTATGAACTTCAGGTTTTCACCTTTAAAATGGAGAGAATAGAGACTTTCTAATGGAGTTGCTATAATGAAGAAATGAGATCGAGTGAGTAAAGGCACTAAATGTGTTAGCCAGTTCTTACCTCATACCACAAAATTTTCAGGCACTGGCATTCACAGTGAACTGAGAAATGCAACTCCCTGAATTGCACTGTTGAAATGCAACACCTTTCTGAGGTGATGTGGTCTCAGAGTCAGTGTTTCTGCCTGATCTCCAGTTTCTGTAGGCTGGCTTCTTTATAACTTCAACTGCACATTGCCTATAATTGTCTGTCACATCATTTGGTTCAGCTGCCCCAGCTAAAGACTCAGTCTGTTGGGCTCCCATTTTCAAATTTCAGGGGAAAAGCCTGTAGGCCCATGCTCCTTTTCTAGCCAAGCCACACAAGTCAGATGGATGACTAGTTCTTGGTTTAGGAGTCCAAACTAATCTATAATAATTAACTGTTGTTATATGGGTCAGTCCACCAAGGCATTGGATAGGGCAGATTCCTGCTTGGACATTTTTTTTTATTATCCTCTATTGGAGGAATTTATAATATGATTAAGGTGGGACTGCTATCTTCTCTGCCCAAACTGGGCATGTAGATGAGCTTATGAAACGAGTGGGACAAGATTTCTTTAATTAGAAGCTGAAAAAGAATTCTTGTTGTGTTTAGAGTCATTTGGCTAGAAAAATATGGTGAGAACTGTTGAAGGACTTCTTCCCTATCTTTGGAAAGAAGCCTCCTTTTGTTTGGAAAGAATGATGTCAATTCATGCAAAAACAAACAAAAAACAAAGTGAAGAAATGGGGAAGACATAGGAACAAATTCATGCATTCTGTGAGCATGTGTGTGTACTCAGTCATGTTTGGTCTGTTGTGACCACATAGACAGTAGCCCACCATGTCCTCTGTCTGTGAATTTTACAGGCAAGAACACTGGAGTAGGTAGCCATGTCCTTCTCCAGGGATCCTCCTGGCCCAGAGATTGAACCCCTGTCTTCTGTGTCTCCTGCACTGGCAGGTGGATTCTTTATCGCTGTGCCCTCCCTTGAGTGCTAGTATCCAATGATGCTTCTGCAATGTCTTAGTTATGTAAAGAGGCAGTTCCCCCTTTCAGCCTATTGTCAGTTTGTGTTGCGTTTCTGTCACTTGCAATTAACGGTTCTGGCTAGTATGGTTTCTCTGAAGGGGTTATTTGGCAGGCAGGCAAATGTCCAGCCCTTTACTTTCTTGAAATCCATGGGATTTGAGGTCTGATAGATTAGGCTTCCCTGGTGAGTAAGTCTCTGATCAAGAGTCAAATGTCAGATGTCCAAGTGAAGCCCTTTAAATCCTGCTTTAACATTCATGACATTTTACTAAATAATGTTCTTTTAAGGTAGAGGTAAAATCTCATCCAGAAATTAAAGTCAACTGGCATGTGGTTTTTGCTGCATGTATTAAAATAGGGCAGATACAAAGAAAGTTGAAATAAAACCCAATACTTACTTTCCTGCCTTGCCCCAGACTTTGCACTAGAGCTCAAGGAGAGTAAAACGGACAGATAGGGACTGGAAATGTAATCATTGTTTCCACTGTGAGTTTGCTACAGTAACAATTTGCATGATACAAACTCAGCATGCTTCCAACCTAAGCACCGGAGATACTTGACCATCTTTCATTCTTCACCACCATCCTCCTCTAGATTTAGTCTTTTCAGAAGAAGCTGAGTTGGTAAGTGGGGAAGGAAGAGATTCTTAGAACATGTCATTGCTCGCTGTATTGTGGGATGGCTGCCTCTAAGAGTTACAGAGTTAGAAAGGGAGAACATGAACTCGTGGTGGAACATAAAGGTGACTTTATTGTTGCTCTGTCTCTCAGTTGTGTCCAGCTCTTTGCAAAACCATGGACTGCAGCACCCCAGGCTTCCTTGCCCTTTACCATCTCCTGGAGCTTGGTCAAACTCATGTCCATTGAGTCAATGATGTCATCCAACCATCTTGTCCTCTGTTGTCCCCTTCTCCTCTTGCCTTCAATCTTCCCCAGCATCAGGGTCTTTTCCAATGACTATAAAACCTGTATTTCCTGATAATATCATTCTCATCAGCCTATCATTGATCAAGCACTTCTGCTANTCTTGTCCTCTGTTGTCCCCTTCTCCTCTTGCCTTCAATCTTCCCCAGCATCAGGGTCTTTTCCAATGACTATAAAACCTGTATTTCCTGATAATATCATTCTCATCAGCCTATCATTGATCAAGCACTTCTGCTAATAGATTCGCTCCTGTTTCTACAAACGTCACCTCTTGTCCTGGTTTTCTTGGGTCTCACTTCTTGATTTTTACCAAATGCCTAAATTACTGTTATCATAATCTTTTCTTCAAGTGGAATCACCTTTTAATTTAACCTCATTATAAATAACAATTTTCATGAAAATCACAGATTTGATACTATCATTTATCCATTTTCATAATATACATTTTAAAAAGTTACAGATACTAAAAGAAACCTTCCATATTTTAGCTAAAATTATTGTGTACACCATCTTGTAATGGAAGCCACATTTTAGAAGAAAACTGGATTACTATCTTGTTTCTAGTGTTATTGCCTGTATATGTTACAAATATGGAAGGATGACAGAAGCTTTATACCTCGATATCATTAGTAGACTTCATAAAGACACTTGTTAGAGAGTCTAGCTGAGAATCAGTGAATTCTGATGGAGCAGGGAAGTTAGAGAAACAATAATTTCTTGTTTTTTATGTTTCTTTCCTGTTAGACTGGCAGCCCTGTGAGGACTGAGTCTGTGGCTATTTGTTCACTGATGTATCTGAGCAGATAGCAGAGAGCCTATCATGTAGTAGAAACTCAGTAAATATTTGTTGGGGAAAGAAAGTATAAACTAAATAACAGACTCTATCAGGTCATCGTGGTATTCTTTTGTTAAGGTTTTTGAGGTCAGGGATTATGAAGGGATTATTTTTTTTTAAGAAAAGTGAAAGTGAAGTCGCTCAGTCGTGTCCGACTCTTTGGGACCCCCATGGACTGTAGCCTACTACGCTTCTCTGTCCATGGGATTTTCCAGGCAAGAATACTGGAGTGGGTTGCCATTTCCTTCTCCAGGGGATCTTCTTGACCCAGGGATTGAACCCGGGTCTCCTGCTTTGCAAGCAGACTCTTTACCCTGAGCCACCACCTTTTTAAAAATATATNAGGCAAGAATACTGGAGTGGGTTGCCATTTCCTTCTCCAGGGGATCTTCTTGACCCAGGGATTGAACCCGGGTCTCCTGCTTTGCAAGCAGACTCTTTACCCTGAGCCACCACCTTTTTAAAAATATATATATATATACTTGACTGCATGGGATTTATTTAGTTGTGGCACGCAGGATCTCTAGCTGTGACATGGCAACTCTAAGCTGGCAGCAGATGGGATAGAGTTCCCCAACCAGGGATCTGTCCTGGGCCCCTTGCATTGGGAGCATGGAATCTTCACAGCAGAACCAGCAGATAAGTCCCATGGGTGTCTTTTAAACAGCATCTTGAGTATCTGGTACAATGTCTAGCACACAAGCAAAGATGAAAATAATTTTTTGTTGTTGTTATGTGAAGGTGTGTTTAGTCTAAGTTTGTTAAGTTGTGATACAACAGAAATAGAAACACATATCTTAAATAGCATCACATATCACCTTTTAAGCTTTTCATTTTTTCCATTTTTGGTTGACTTAGGAAAATTTTCAAATTAGATTTGAAAAATGTTTTTAACTGTGGTTAAATACACATAAAGTGAAATTTATTCACCACCATTTTTAAGGGCATAGTTGGGTGACGTTAACTCCCTTCGCACTGGTGCGCAGCCATCGCCACCATCCGACCGCACACTCTTCTCTTCTTGCAGAGCTGAAACTCTGTACCCATTAAACACTAACTCTCTGTTCTCCCCACCACCTCTCCACCCCATCCTACTTTCTGTTATCAGTTTGGCTGCTCTGGGTACCTCATATCCAAGACATTATACAGCTCTTGTCTTTTTGTTAGTGGTTTATGTCACTTAGCGTAATGTCCTCAAGGTTCATCCTTGTAGCATGTGTAGCAATTTCCTTCCCTTTAAATGCTGGGTGACACTACATGGTATATCTGTGCTACGTTTTGTTTATCCATTCATGGACACTTACTTGGGTTGCTTTTCCCTGTTGTGCATAATACTGATGTGAACACGGAGATACAAATACATCTTTGACAAACAAAGCCTTATATGAATTAATAAAAGAATCAATGAAAAAATGAATTAAGGAACGACAGCAGCAGTCTTCTGCATCGCTAAGGAGGAGTATGACCCTACTGGGAGATGCTGGATGGAAGGGACAAGAAGAAAGGGTCCCAGAAGGAGCCTTATTTCTCTGGTGATTTTCCCTGAGGCTGATCCTACTTGGAACAAGCTCATAGTGCTCCATGCACCAGCTCTTGTGCAATCTCCGAAAATGCCTTCCCACTGTGGTTTTACAAATCCTTCTTACGCTGATTTGCTCCGAAGTGCTGTGCTTTTCCAGGGCATAAATTATTGAAGCAATTGTGCTCAGCAAGGGAAAGATAGGGAGACCCACCTGAGCCTTCCAAAGTGAAGACCAGACACCTCGTCTGAGTTCCAGCAGTTCAGAGCAAGCCTGACCACGCCATCCCAGGCAGGAAGTCATGCAACTGCCAGAACGGCCACCTGCTTCCTTAGTGTGGCAGGGGAATCGAGGGTCCAAGGAGGCGTACCTCTCATCTCTTCACCTTTGTAAGTTCCCCAGGCTTTCTCACTGACCAGGACTGGGAATGGAAGGCGATTCACAGAAACCAGCTGCAGCCATTTTTAGGTCTTCACTCTCAGGCAAGAGGATCTGTTAGTATCTGTGCAAAGAGACTCAGAGCTGGCATCACACACAGCATTGGGTCTGGCAGGGGGCATGATGTTCCCTGTGAGCTGAGTGAGGGGAGGGACTCCCTTTGTGCTCAGGATCTGTCAGCGTGTGTGATACGGATGTCTGTCAAAGTAGACTGATGTCTAAGAAGCTTGACTCCCATTTCCTCAGAGGATGCTGAAAAACAGACAGGCTGAAAACAAAAAGTGTATCTGTCGTTTCATTTATCAAAGTTCTTGCAGTTCCTGGTTTGAAGCAAGGGAAAGCAAAGCAAATATCTGGTTAGAAAAGTGAACTTGAAAGCTCAAGGGCTGGCATGTTAAAAAAAAAGTTAGAAAACAGTGCTGTGAAAATCTTAAAGACAAAAGCAAAAGAATAGACAAACGCCTTTTTGCTTTCTGCTCACCCACCCTAGTGCAAGCCTTCTAGGGAAAGAGATCAGCTTGAGCTCTAAGTCTGCCATTTAATAGTGGTTTCAGCCCTGGGCCTATTACTTCATTTTTTTGAGCCCCAGTTTTCTCATTTGTGAAGAGGATGTCATAGACTTTCCCTTGTAGGGTGGAGGGGATAATAATCCATGAGATGCGCTTAGCAGAGTGAGCCACACACAAGCCTCCGATTAATATTAGCTGTTACTCTTATTAGTCTCCTAAGTAAAAATTGCCTTCAAAGTACATGAGCATTACAAAAGCTGAAAACTGAAGCTTCCCTTGATAATCAGAGGATTTTATAAATAGGCCTTGTAGAGTCGGAATGTTATTTTGAAGGCACAGTCACTCATCAGCGTATTGATTAAGCACTAGGACATTCCCCAGTTGTATTCTGGATGTTATACAAATGAGGACGATACACACAGCATCCTAGTCATGTGGTGTCACTACCTGCAAACACAGAGGTACATCCTGGGATGTTTTGTGAGAGCGTGTGAGCATCTAAAACCCTGTTGGCATGACCTCCCCAGGTTTTTACAGAAGAAAATAAGCACCTTGGCCCCATTTTTATGAGAAAGACATTGATTTTGTGCAATCTCAAAGGGTGCAGCATGGGTAGCAAAGAGAGAAAGGAAGGGTGTTAAGAAATGGATGGCAAGGATATTTCCTTCCAAGAGGAGCTGTGGACTTCCCTAGTGGTCACAGGTTAAGAGTCTGCCTGCCAATGCAGGGGACATGGGTCTGATTCTTTTCAAGAAAGATCCCACATGCCCCAGAGCAACTAAGCCCGTGTTCCAACTACTGAGCCAGTGCTCCACAACGAGAGAAATGAATGCAGTGAGAAGCCCGGGCACTGCAGCCAGAGAGTTACCCCTGCTTGCTGCAACTAGAGAAAGCCCAAGCCCACTAATGAAGAGCCAGTGCAGCCAAAAATAAGAATAAATAAAATTCAAAAAGAGATGAGCAGTTGTTATCTCCGCCTGGGACTGTTTTTGCCAGATCTTTGCTTGGATGGTCTTCTGTTCTGGAAGTCTTTGTCTCAAGTGTCTCTCCCTCATAGGACCAGCCATTGGACATTAAACCCATCCCCCCATCCCTTTACTCCTCTAGCCTTACTGTCTTTTCTTTTAAGCATTTATTCTGGTCTGAAATTAGCTTGTTTATATGTTTGTTGATTTGTTTACCATTTGACTTTCTCCATAATGATGTCACCTGAGAGCAGGGACCACATCTGTCTTATTTGTTAGTGTATCTCACAGCCTGACATATACTAAGCATTTGATAAATAGATGAGAAATGATTGAATAATTGGGACACCTTTGGCTTTTTTTTAAAACATAATTTGTCTTTTCTTGTGGTGATTTGGTTGGTAAATCTCACCTCAGATCATTTTGGCTTCTTGTTATATTACACAAAAGGCATCATCAGTCATTAGAAATTTATCATGAGTCACTTAAACTTTAGCATCATACCTTAGAAATATACTTTTGTTAGTTTTTAGTTCTGCTGTAACAAAGTGCTACATTGAGTAGCCAAATTTATTATCTCACAGTTCTGAAGGTAGTCATTTGAGATCAAGAAGTTGGTCAAGTTGGTTCCCTCTGAGGGCTCAAAGCAAAATAGTCTGTTCCATGCTTCTCTCTTCTGCTGGAGGTTTGTCCGCAATCTGGCATTGTTTGCCTTGTAAAATCATCATCCCGTCTCTGTGTTCACCTTCACCTGGTGCTTTCTCTTTGTGTCTGTCTCCAAATCTCCCCATTTTATAAGAACACTAGTCATATTGTATTACCTAATCACTTCATTTTAATTTGATTACTTTTGTAAAGAACTTTCTCCAAGTAAGGTCGAATTCCAAAGTACTGGGGGTTAAGACATTAGTGTATGAAACCCCTAACAATCCTGAGCACCCAGGATGGAAAAATGTGATAGTGGGTTGAGCCACATAAAATTGCTTATGTGTTTTTCTCTACCAGGATGAGAAAATTTCAGTTCAGGGAAACTTGGACATATGAAATACAGGAGGGCTTAAATAAACACACAGACCCATGCCAGAAGCGTGCTTAGCACACCTGGTTAGCTTAGTGCTCAATCGATCAGTATTTGGTGATTGAAAGGCTGTAGAATTCTTCAAAATAACTCTCACCCTCAGCTCTTCTAAGTCTTTGTCCCCATATTACCGTCTCAGTGAAAACTAGCCTGATTCCTACATTTTAAATCATGACCTCTCGGTGCTCACTTCCCTTTCTGCACTTCATTTCTCTCTGTTGCACACCTTCTACCATACTCTGTACTTCACTTATGTATGGCATTTATTGCTGTCTCCCCTCACTAGAAGGTAAGCTGTATGAGGGCAGAAATTTTTACTGTTTCATTTACTTCTGTTATGTCTGTATATACCAGCACCAGACCCAGAGTATGCCATCAGTTTCATTGACTGACTGAATGAATGAATGCCATCAGGAGCACTCTGGCATCTCTTGGCATGTAGTTTCAGGTTTTCCTTGGATCTGCCCTTGACCTTCATAGAATCTCAATGCTGAGCAACTCCTCAGAGATAAGTTTCTGTCTCTGATACTTGAATTCCCTTTTAGACTGGTGACAACTTGGTAATAATCTTGGCTTACAGAGCCCCCAACTCTGAGAGTAAAAGGACAAAGGATTGAAAAGGTAAAATGATACATAAAATAATATGGCATGATGGGTGTCTCGTAGAACAAAGGAATAGGGAGCAGAGGCAGGAGGCTTGTAGTGGCACAAGCAGTAGGCTCAGAGGAGGGCAAATATAATCTGGTGTACATCTGGGGCAAAATGATGTACAATGATCACTGCAGGGTGAAAGGACCAGAGGATGATAAGGCAAACCAATGACAGTGAACAGCACAGTGATATAGAACAGTGCTCCTCAAACTTTATGCAGATACCAGTCACCTGGGGATCTTGTTAAAATGAAGATGCTGTTTCGGGGTGGGGTCTGAAAGTCTTCATTCTTAACAAGTTCTCAGGGGATGCATCTCCTGGATTGCACTTTGAATATCAAAGAACATGGATTCTGCAACCAGACTTCCAAGGTTCAAATTACATAGGGACCACTGATTAACTGTGTGATCTTCGGTAACTTATGTAATGTCTCTGTTTTCTGGTGTATAAAATGAAGATCAGATGAGGTATTCTCTGTAAAATGAATACTATGTAAGTATTAAGTCGCGGATTATGACTGTTACTTGGGGACGGGAGAAGGAAGAGGATTTGGTGTGGGATTCCAGGCAAAGAAGCCTTAGCGGTACTTTCATGATATTTTAACATAAAGTGTTCAGGTGATCGCTGTGCAGATTTCCCTCCTTTTCCTTGCAAGCAAGTTACAAAAGAAGGTGGATTAATTATGCATGTGCTATGCTCAGGGCTGTTAAGGAAAACTGCAAGCAGCCTTGGGTCCTCCGATGGAGAAACCATGTGAGGGGATTGTTTAAGCTGGTAGCTGAGCCCTAAATTCCTCTGTGATATGCAGGGCTCCACGGCGCTCAGCTCTTCAGAAGGAAGAGCTTTCCCTAGCACCTGCTGAGTGATGGCCACAGCGAGGCGCTAGGGAGAGGCGTGCGGAGTCCGATGCTGGGAGCACCCGGACGGAGCGGGAGTGCAGACTGGGTAGAGGGCCGACCCACGTGGACCACCAGGCGGGGCGGGGGCGGGGGCAGCCAACCAGCCTGGCCAATCACCGTGACCCGCGGTGGCCCTGCCCTCCCCGTGGGCTTGCTAGCCTGGCTCTGCTGCACTGCTGGCTGCGCGCCGCCCTGGACGGGGCGCACCGAGGCTGTTGCCAGACCCCAGGAGTGGAGTCGCAGCTGCTGCTTCCGCAGACGTTTGTTCTCCAGATGCAGTTTCGGACTTGTCTTCGGAGAGACTTGGGAGTTTCCTTTCAGAGCGAGCCTGCGGAGGTGATGGGCCTCCGTGGGGATGTCTGCGGGGAGGCGGCACGGTGAGCGTCCTCTGGCTCGGGTGCGGAGGGAAATCGGTGTGTCGCTCTGCACGCACAGTTTCAGACTTGACTGCCGGCTTTAGCTGAGTGAGGAAGGTTGAAAGGGCAAGGGGGAGGCGGGAAGATGGGGTTGGGGTGATTTGGGACCCTTTGCTCACGATCTGTCTCCTGGGCAGCAGCTGCCTCTCGGCCGATACCGACTTGCCTCCTCCCGCTCATCCTGGCGCTCTGGACTGCGGGAGTGACCTCCTGTGCGGAGGCTGCCGTGCACCCCGAAGTTGGAAACCGCGCTAAGAAGAGGGGTGTGTGTGGCACGCTTCCAACTTCAGGGTTTGTGTCTGTCACTCACAGATCCCGAGGGTGCTCCTGAATGGCTGAGAAGTCACTTGATGGATTGGTATGTTGAGGCAGAGGGCGAACTGGCTGCGAGTCCTTGTTTTGAAAAAGTCAGAGCCGGTATCTTTATAGGGGCCAGAAGGAGAGAGCGTGTTAGCCTACAGCTGATTTCCTGCTTGCCCCGCTCTTGCTGCGTGATCCGGGGCGCAACTTGCAGCTGTCAGCGCGAAGCTTCCCACGCAAGGGGGAGAAGTGAAGCGGGTCCAGAAGTACCGTCCCTTCCCACGTTAGGTATCTAGCATTTGTCCACCAAGCCGGCGTGCTTAGATTTCTTCCCGTCTTTTTCGGTTTCGTCCGCTGTTGCTTCCTTTGCTGTGTCAGTTAGCCCCTGGAAGGGAGAGCGTCTTTAACCTTAAGCCATGTTCTCTTTCCTCGGGGACGATGAAGGGGAAAGCCTGATAACCTAGGGAGACAACCCAGGCCAGACACGGTGCTACTGGTGCGTTTTCCTCCTGAATCAGCGTCACTTAACGTTTGGGAGCTCCAAAGACCCCCGTGAGGACCTTAGCTAAGCTATGAAGCAACTCCTCAGCCAGATGTGCATACAGGAGTTCATGGTTACTCGCTGAAACCTACCCCTGTGCCCATCCCCCACACAGGATTTTAGAACCCCCTTGAGGAAGTGTCTGTATCCCTGTACTCGGTTCCTCTTTAACTTTTCAACCGCCGTCCCTCCGAGACGGGCAAGGTTGATGTGATGTGACAAGTGACCCTGGAGCGTGGGAACAGAGACGTTCAAAGCCGTGGTCTGATTCTTTCTGTAATATCCGTGGTCTGGGGATTCAACAACCTGAAGCCCATACCTGCAGACCCATATGCCCAAATTGGGCTACGATGATGGTTCAGTTTCCTGGTCAGACTTGCCCTCTTGCTGAGGGACAGTGAGTTTGTGTGTCTGAGTCCTGTTCAGGCAGGACCCGGGTTTCAAAGCAAACAGAAAAAGGCTGAAATAATTTAAGAACACCCATTTCCTGATATAAATGTTCCTGTGTTTTGCACGCAGTCATTTGAGGACAGATGTGTGACTTGCAGAATTCTTCAACAGCTCACTGTGGGTTTTACAATAAGGAGCATTTCTGCTGTTTGTGGTTGTAAATCAGTGTGTAAGCCCAGCACTGCCTTTGGATTGGAAACACAGATCTTAATAAGGCGGTGTGAGAGCAGTTTTCAGAATCATTACGACTAATGATGACTTATGTTCTCCCAAACTGACCGTGTGAGTGGACATTGCTCATTTGTGCAAAAAGCTTTCTTTATCTGTGTAGGCATTTCTTGATCACTATGCTCATGTCCAAAAAATGGATTTCAAGATTTTCTTCCTCAGTTCTTCTGTCTCATTTTTCAGCTTTGGACAACTTTGTTCTATTCCCTCTGTACCATCTTAACTCCCCTTTGACACTTTGAAATGTATTATAAGGTTGTAAGTCATGATTTGACGTGGCCAGTTTTTCCTGTTAAAAGATAAGAAAATTACCCTTACCAGATAAGCAGTGGCTGCCAGGTCACTTATTTTTGAATGGCCAGTTTGTTTTTTCTTTTCCCACAAACATGCACACAAAAACCCTACAAATATCTCAACTTGATTACTGAATAGTTTTTCACCTGAGGGAACTTTTCCATTTATCTGGTTCTAGGATTTTCTGAGTCACTTAAATTTCAATATTCATTTTTTGACTCCTTTTAGGGATGTGTTTTGTTTGATGACCTAGTTCCATTTAGTCACACACAGACACAGAGATTCTTTGTCCCCTTACCTACTTTTCAGTGGCACATAGCCTTTCTCTAATAGCTGCTTTTATTATCTACACAGTTCATTTGTTGGTACACTTAATATAATACTATTATGTAAATAATGTGTTGGTGTATATGGTATGTATATGGTATTAAAACTGCATTCAATGGAGATTAACCCTTGGGTATGACATCATCACCAGCCAATCCTCTATCTGATTTGAACGTGCATTGACAAAAGTCATATTATCATATTCAGCAAGGGTGTCTATATTGCCTGTGATGAATCAGAGAAAGAGGGAAGTCCTTTGGTTCTTCCTAACTCTCAATTAGCTGCCCAGTTGGAGAGTTTTGGGGATTTTCTACACTAAGAAGTTTAGCTTAATAATAAAATTCTCAGACTGCAGTTTTATAGATCTCTTTAGAATTTGCATAAGTACATTTTCCCCCTTTTGCTTTCTTCTTTGGAAATTTTTCACCCTGCATTTTGGGTGTTTCTTTACTGCTGGAGAGACATCATAGTAAATGGACTAACCTTTTGATTTTTTTTCTTTGAAATAGGTGGAACATCTAGGTGATGGACTCCCTTGTTTGCATACATGTGTACTTTTCATCAAGTGTTGGGTATGAATCTACTATGGTTACCAGTGTACCTACAAATCTTGAAGTCAATCATAAATGACTGGGAGATCAAATAGTGTTCTTCATTCTGTCAAACAGATTCGGGGTTGAGGGTAGGGGGACAGGCAATAGAAAAAGATGTCTACGAAGGGGTTGGTGAAACAATTTTGGCTACCTTATGACTTTGTAATTATTTGTTTTGAAAACACTATTAGAAAAAGCTCAGATCCTTCCTACGCAGCCCTTACTTATAAAGGCTTGAATGGGTGTGAGGAATTTGGTTTTACAATGATAGCCAACTCATTTTGTGAACTCTGGCAACCGGCTGCTCACAGCGTAAAATTAACTTTGGCTTCCCATGTTTTTAATATCTATTGAAAAAAATAAAAGTAACTCTTCTGTTTTGCAGTAGCCATTTGAGTTAAATCTACTTTCCTCCATAAAGTCAGTTAAGAGGGTTCTTGGGTTTTGTTTTTAACATAAATTTAACTGTGCGGTGTGGTTTAAGGGGAGAGTCAAAGGCAAGCAGAAGTTTGAATCTGAAAAGTATCTCAGAGTTCCTTTTCCCAGAAGATCAAAAGTAGGAGATGTTGTGACTTGGATCCACTGTGGGCTTAGACCCCTGAATCCTTACTCCTAGCCCACTGTGCTTTCTGGTAAAAATCTGCAGGGAACGGCATTAGTAATGTGCTAGGACCCAGATTTTAGCTCTCTCTGTGGAAGGAGGACCACATCCACTTCTCCCATTATTGAGTCTTAGTTAGAACATTATGTTCGTTGAACCTGACTCGGAGATTTGATAACTATATGCAGCAGTTAGCTTCGGTCACTTCCTGGTAGCTTAGTATTGTGATTATAAAAGAGACATTTCACTGAGAGGTGATGGTGGAGGAGGAGGAGTGGGTAAGGTGATTCAATCTGGACCTGAGCACAGGGAAAGACAAGGATGATAAAATGATGCTGAGGCATCACTTCAGGTCTAAGAACTCAGGACATTTTTTATTGTGTGATAATCTCTTCCTGCATACTTTGTGCTTTCTAGTTGCTGTGCGGCCAAACCAATAATTTGGAATAATACTCTTTTTTCAGTATGATCATGAATATTGATAATGGCATCTTACCTTTGTTGAATGCTTAGTGTGTACCAGGTACAGGGTTAATAAATGCCTTTCTCTGTATGGATGAACTACTGATTGGGTCATTCATGTAAAACCACATTGACTCTTTGGCATTCTTTTTAATTCAAAAGATGTCAAGATCATACAGAAGCAAGTTATTAACATGAGCATAAATAATTTTCACTCAGAAATACAGCAGCATCAGATATTAGGGAGTTCTTGTTAATACAATGCCAAATGAATGGAATATGGTATATTTAGAGAGATAGTAAAGATGTGGCTAATTTGTTTTATTTTAAGAGATTGTTCATATTATTGTTAGTAGAGAAGAGTAGCATAATCCCTTTTAGAAAGAGAGGAAGATATGTTTATATTTCTTATAAAGAGAGAATAATGGGATTCTTTTAAAATAAAAGTATGCATTGCAGAAAAAATAGTCTATGTTGCCTTGGTTAGTACTGTAAGTTCATTCCAAACTAGATACCAGTCAAACGTTTTTGCGGGATTTTAGTTGTCTTAACTTAAAGTGAAACTGTCAAAATATAGCATTGCTTTTGTTATTAGTTTTTTGATGACCAGTAATTATGTCTGCTTGAATCTCTTAGGTTTACATCTATGTTGTGTATCCTAAAGTTTTCTCTGAAAATTTACGATTTTATTCCTTATTCAACTTCATATTATCCTGTGCTTTAATGAATCATTAAATATTGGCATGTCCTTGTTATAACAAAGGTACTTCCTTGTCCATCACCTAAAACCTCAGACTGTAGACACAGCTCCTGAGATAATCAAGGAAGGTTTCCAGCAGGGAAGAAACTGAGATCATCTAGGGTAGTGGTTCTTAGCTGGGGGGCAGTTTTGCCCCCTCAGGGCCATTTGGCTATGTCTGGAGTCACCTTTGGTGTTCCACATTGGGGTGGGGTTATGTGGCTGTCTAGTGAGTAGAGGCCACGGATACTGCTCAACATCCTCTAATGCACAACGTGGCCTCTACAGCAGAGAACACTGTAGTCCGAAATGTCAAGAGTGCTGAGGTTGAGAAACCCTGCTGAAGTACAATTTTCTGGGCCCAGCGTCTTGAAATGGCTTTCCCAGTGTCCCCAGCTCCCTGTTTCTGGCAGGGAGCCTAGATCTCTAAATGCAAACCCAGGATTCTTTTAATCACTCTAGGCTTCTGTTTTGTACAGTTCTCTCTCTGTTTCTCTCTAATACATTTATAAAGATAATACATGTTTGGGGTAGAAAATTTACATACTGTAGAAGGGTATAAAATGGAAAGAAAAAGGAACCCAATTCTGCCATTGAAAGAGTTCCTTTTCATATTGCAGTAAATGTATTTCCAATTCTCTCCTGCTTTTCTCCACATACAGACACAGACATTTAGACCAAATCTCTTTAGATAAATGGGGTCATCCCTCATATAAACTGTGTGCTTGTGTGTTTATTTGGCAAAGGTCTCCTGGAGGGCCCTTGGTGAATCCACTGCTGGAGAAGGAGGCTGACAGCCATGTGGTCGGGTGAAATTTCCCCAACAGTGGAGACCTCCTGCGCACTGTGACCCTTTTACACCCAGTTGTGTGGGACCCATCTGTGCTTTGCAGCCATTCTCGGAAGGATGATGAATCAGTGAAAAGAGCTGATTCTGTATGTATGCCATTCTTTTTCATGGCTGTGTCTTATTCTATTTAAAAATTCATTTAAAAATGCTTTCCTCTTTGCCAAAGGCAGCAAGTTTCATGATATTAATCTTATAATAAGTCCTTGAGTTCTACCTTTTTTTTTTTTCTGATGTCTAGTTTGAGATTTAAAGTACCTTGAAAGCCAAAAAATATATATCCAAAGAGGTGTTTAATTGAGGCCATCTGAAGAAAATATTATTGGGGTGAATTCTCTGAATGTATCAGTGGGGACAAGTCACTGGGGCCCGGTGATCTTGCTATCTTTGTTACTATTTAAATCATTTGGCAGCTCTTCCAGAAGCAGCCAGATTGTAATGTAAACATCTGTTACCTTTTCTCTGGTTTCAGAACTGATTATGCAACTGGGCTTCACATCAGAGACCCACAGCTTTCTTCATCTGTATTCCTGGATTAATTCCTTCTCTCTCTCTCTCTCACACGGACACATCCACAGACTCAAATCAAAAGAGCCATAAAATTGGTTACCATGAGCTCAGTCCTCCCAGGATAAAACTCCTATCTTCTTTGTGTTCTGTCCTGCTCTTTGCAGACTGTCGGGTCAGCTCAGGAGCGTAGAGCTCCATTAACCAAGCTGCAGTATGACTGTGAGTCTGTCCCCTGGCACCTCTCATTCTCCATGTGTGCTGAATTCCCACCACCTCAAACTCTAGGGGCTGATGCTCAGCTAAGGAAGTTTGGGAAACTAACAGGTGAATATTTAAACATCCCCAATAAGGGCACATAGGGATAAGAGTGATGTGTAAGGGGTGCATAAGGAGACATTTACATGGAGTTGAACATTTGATAGTAAATGTCTCTTTCACTAGTTTCTGCTGGTATTTGCCATATTTACATTAAAGGATGTTTGAAATATTTTCTTTGTTGACCTTTTAAAAAATGATAGTAGCAACCATGACTATCATTTGTTGAATAAGGATATTGCTACTGCACCAAACATTTACAAAAATTGTGTTAAAATACAAACAACAGAAGTTTACCTATTTAATACCACTGAACTGTATGCTTTAAAATATGTAAGTTCATTCCCATTGTTGAGCAGCCGTCACCACCATCCATCCTCAGAACTCTGTTCATCTTGGAAAACTGAAACTCTGTTCTCAGTAAACAGCATCTCTGCATTTCCCCTCCCTCCAGCCCCTCGGAGTTACCATTCTGTTTTGTATCTTTACAAATAGAGCTGCTCTAGAAGCCTACGATATTTATCTTTTTGCAACTGGCTCAGTTCACTTAGCATGATGTCTTCAAGGTTCATCCGTGTTGTAGTGTGTGTCAGGATTCCTGACTTTTTAAGTTTGGATGCTATTCTCCTGTGTGTATACACCATGTTTTGTTTACCCATTCATCCATCCATGGATGCTCGGGTAGTGTCCACCTTTCAGTTATTGCGAATAAAGGTGTTACGCAGTTGGGTGTACACATATCTGTTGGAATCTCTGCTTTCATTTCTTTCGGGTAAATACTCGGAAGCGGAATGCCTAGGTCATATAGTAATTCTGGTTTAAATTTTTTGAAGACCTGCCATCCTATTTGCCATAGAGAATGTATCCTTTTATTGCACTGACAATTTTGGTACACTGTCTCATTCAATTCCCATACCCCCCCGACCCCCCGCCACACACACAC
Source organism: Neotragus pygmaeus (assembly GCA_006410875.1). Classification (NCBI taxonomy): domain Eukaryota; kingdom Metazoa; phylum Chordata; class Mammalia; order Artiodactyla; family Bovidae; genus Neotragus; species Neotragus pygmaeus. Next base: position 529,405 of record SJYV01000798.1, read on the forward strand.
CAGGCCCTCCAAGGTAGCCATAGTCATCATTCCCATCCTGTGCATGAGAAAAGTAAGGCAGGTTGGCAGAAAGCCACACAGGTAGCTTGTGAAAGAGCCACGATTTGAACCCAGGCAGGACAGCAGAGCCAATGCTCTCACTAGAGTATCCATTCTTCCAACTGAGGAAAGATTGACTGGACTGCGCCTGCGTAGGGCCCAGGGATGGGGGTTGGGAGCGGCTAAGAACTGAGTCACAAACACGCTGATTCCAGAGAGAAGCTGTGAAAGTCCTCACCCTGCCACGCAGAGGAGTTTGATTGAGATGTGGGTCAGAAGCTCATTGAGAAATTGATCTATGATCAGAATAACCAGAGGGCAGTAAATACACACTGTGGTTATTTTGGCTGCGAATAGTGGTGCTGCCTCCAGTCCTCTGGCAGTTAGTAACCATGCAGCCCATGTTTTTTAAAATGCCATGCCAGTGTCGTTCCTTGCTCGAGGTAGGGGTTGGTAGTGGGTTGAGACAGTACAAGGAAATGTTCAAGAGCAAGGTAAGCTTTAAGCTGGCTCTGAGTGATTACCATATTTTTACTTTACAGAGATAGTGGGCAGAGGACTTGGGCATTTTTTTTCCCCCACCAAAAACACAGCTTAATGAAGTGACTGCAACAGAAAGCACGTATAGTCACTTTAGAGAATTAACAATTGATCAGGTTTGTGGTGCCCGCATCCTTTATAAGCACCCCATGTTTATTCATTATTGTGATCACACAGCGTAAGCGGCCTGGCTTGATGTGATGAGCCAAAGCAAGATGCGAAGACATTTAAATATACTTGAAATTAAAGTCTGCACAAATAGGTATCTGAAGGGATATTCTAATTTGATTCTAAAGACATAGAAATAAGCCTCCATCTGGGGGTGGGGGTGGCGGTGGATCCTTCTGGAATCCTAAATCAGATGTGTGTAGTTCAAATATTTCTGGACCATAGCATAAATAGACATGAACTTACAAGCGGTTGACTATATCCATATATGAGTTGCACTGCCTTCATTTACTGAGGAGGAAGTGACAAGGGAATATGAATATTAGGTTCATGCTGATTATAGTTTTAAAATTTTTTGTCCTCTGCAAATCTTGGATTTTTAAAAAGTCTATTTCATATTATCACTGTTGCTTGGTGATACCCCCCATTCTGGTATGATTGCAGTTCTTAATATTATTATTTGGACCAGTGCATAAGAATCACCTGGTACAGTTCAGTTCAGTCACTCAGTCGGGTCTGACTCTGTGACCCCATGAACTGCAGCATGCCAGGCCTCCCTGTCCATCACCAACTCCCGGAGTTCACCTAAACTCATGTTCATTTTCTGGGTGATGCCATCCAGTCATCTCATCCTCTGTCGTCCCCTTCTCCTCCTGCCCTCAATCCTTCCCAGCATTAGGGCCTTTTCCAGTGAGTCAGCTCTTTGCATCAGGTGGCCAAAGAATCACCTGGAGGATTTTGTTAAAATACAGATTCCCATGTCTCACCTCCAGGGTTGCTGGTTCAGGGATTCTGGGCTGGAGCCTGACACTTCTGACAAGTCCCCATAGAGCCCCTCAGACCATACTCGACTTAACACTTCGTTTTACAGCACATCTTTTGATTTAAAATTTTTAAAATGAAAATTTTTAGAAAAAGGACTATGTTATTAGGTGGTAAGTTTTAGGTTTTGTAATACATTGATGTTTGTTTAAATAGAATGATTCTGGAGATGAATTTAAATTCCTGGGCCCAAAATACAAATCAAATGTTGGTTAGATAGATGTTATGGGTGAAAAACTGATGTTGATTATGTCCGTAAGTTTCCTTTAGAGCATAAGATGCATTTTCTGTGGCTGATAACTTTTCTTAAAATTAATTTATTTTAATTGAAGGATAGTTTTTACAATATTGTGGTGGTTTTTGCCATGCATCGACATGAATCAGCCACGAGGGCAAGTGTCCCCCCCATCCTAAACTCCTAAACCACCTTCCCACAAGAATCCATTGTTTAAATGGATGTTGAGGAAATTTTGTTGTGTGGAGCATGTAACATGCATATTGCCTCTTTCTTTCATTGGACTGATGTCTGTATTGACTAGGGAAAATGTGGCTTCTAAGTCCATATACTTTTGAGTCTGATTTAAATTGTAATCCTGTCGGCAGGCGACATACATGAATCTCGTCTCTGTATAGTTAAGACTCAGCAGATGTTAAAAGCTGATGTGGATTTAAGATTTCATCCATTCTGGGGATAATTGAAGGTTCAGTCAGGACCAGAAGACAGAGATGTAGATGGAATGATGGTACTTGAGGGGATATGAAAAGTTTTTGCACAGATGCCTGGCTTTTTGAGTTCTCCTACCACTTGGAGGAGTAAATTGTCTCCTGTGTTTGCTGAAGTGAAAAGCTTTTGGTGGATTTGACTTTTGTCTTGCACTGTTAAAAAAAAAATGTGAAGTTTGCAACCTGAAGTCTCTTCTGAATAGAAAGCAAATGAGAGGAGGTTGATTTTTCATAAATCTTTTTTTTTTAATTGGGGTTTTATGAGTTTTTTTCAGAACTAGCTCAACTTACAGAAACACATGGCTTTTGGCAGGAAGGGAAGAACTGGCAGCCACCAAGAAGACGGGAGTGGCTGGATCAGGGCATTTAATCTCCTTTGTCTCCAGGGCTGTGTTTTAATTGCGTAGCTGGTTTGTGGTGATACTTTGCTGGAGGCTGTGGCACATGGCATGTGACTAGGTTTGTACTAACGTTTTCTTGGGACCCATCAGTCACTGTTGTCCCTTCGACTGGTTTTTACTTTGGTCTTCCTGCCCAACTGTCAAGATGCTATGGCACTCCTCCCTGGCTGCCTGCCACTGTGCCCTTTGTCCCTGCCGGCACTCAACTCCAAACAGTTAGCAGATGAGTTTTCCAAGTTGAAAGGCAGCTGAGGGCATGACAGAAGATAGCTTACATGGAAGACTAAATGGCAGAAGCATCTAAACAACAAAATTACCCGATTTTTTTTTTTTTTAAGAACAAATATCCACTTAGGAAAGAAACATGGCATTTGGTTTACTGTAGAGCCTGGGGAATGTAGACTGTATTCTCTGCTGGCTGAGAATGGCTGGTCAGTGTTCTTCCAACTGCTAGCATTGAATCTCATAGACAAGGGTGACATAAATTGTAATACAGGATCATAGTGACCTTGTGGGAGTCCTGCTGGTTAACTCAGGAGTTCTAAAACAGTAAAAGCAAAAGTAGAATAAAATGAAAGGTATAGTTCAGTTCAGTTGCTCAGTTGTGTCCAACTCTTTGTGACTTCATGGACTGCAGCACGCCAGGCTTCCCCGTCCATCATCAACTCCCAGAGCTTGCTCAAACTCATGTCCATTGGGTCGGTAATGCCATCCAACCATCTCATCCTCCGTCATCCCCTTCTCCTCCCACCTTCAATCTTTCCCAGCATCAGGGTCTTTTCAGATGAGTCAGTTCTTCACATCAGGTGGCCAAAGTATTGAAGTTTCAGCTTTAGCATCAGTCCTTCCGATGAACATTCAGGACTGATTTCCTTTAGGATGGATTGGTTGGATCTCCTTGCAGTCCAAGGGACTCTCAAGAGTTTTGTCTGACACCACAGTTTAGAAGCATCAATTCTTTGGTGCTCAGCTTTCTTTGTAGTCCAACTCTCACATCCATACATGACTACTGGAAAAACCATAGTTTTGACTAGCCAGACCTTTGTTGGCAAAGTAATGTCTCTGCTTTTTAATATGCTGTCTAAGTTAGTCATAGCATTTCTTCCAAGCAGCAAGCGTCTTTTAATTTCATGGCTGCAGTCACCATCTGCAGTGATTTTGAAGCCCAAAAAAATAAAGTCTGTCACTGTTTTCATTGTTTCTCCATCTATTTGCCATTGAGTGATGGGACTAGAGGCCATGATCTTAGTTTTTTTCATGTTGAGCCAGCCTTTTCACTTTCTTTCCTCTTTCACTTTGATCAAGAGGCTTTTTAGTTCTTTTTCGCTTTCTGCCATAAAGGTGGTGTCATCTGCGTTTCTGAGGTTATTGATATTTCTCCCAGCAATCTTGATTCCAGCTTGTGCTTCACCAGCCTGGCATTTCGCATGAAGTGCTCTGCATATAAGTTAAATAATCAGGGTGACAATATACAGCCTTGACGTACTTCTTTCCCAATTTGGATGAAAGGTACAGATCATGTTTAATTATCTCATTACCCACTTCTGTTCTTCACTCCCCATATTTTATAGAGTTTGGCTTATATGTTTCTGCACATATTTATAATATTTAGTATGCTTTATCCAAATGTGGAGAGAAAGAATGTACTGATCATATCTCAGAAGACTCTCTGTAACCATTTTAAATTGATTTGTCAGTGCTCACTGATCAACAGAAGGAGGAGGCCTATCTGGCATTTAATTTGATTTAAAGTTTAAAATGCAGAAATATCAAAATATAGTAATTTGCTGTATTTATGTTATTTACATTGTGTGTGTTTTAAAAAATATCATATATGTGTGATGTTTTATTTTTTATTTTGCTTAAATAGCAACATAGAATAATTTGTGTTATTCACTTACTGTTGTCTTCCAGGTCTACCTATGTTGATACATTAATAGTGCTTCTCCGTTTCTTAATTTGCTTCTTAAAATTTTATTTTTGGCTGTTCTTGGTCTTCATTCCTGTACTCTCGCTGCAGAGAGCGGCTGGAGGGTTGTAGTGCACAGGCTTCTCATTGCAGTGGCTTCTCTTGTTGTGGAACACAGGCTCTAGGGGCTCAGTAGTTGTGGCTGATGGGCTTAGCGGTCCCATGGTATGTGGGCTCTTCCTGGAACAGGGATCCAGTTGGCATTCCTTGGCATTGCAAGGTAGATTCTTAATCACTGGACTACCAGGGAAGCCACTTGTCCATTTATTTAACTCCCATTAATATTCACTTATGAATCTATTACATTTTAATTTGCCATTCTCGTACAGACAGGCATTCATATTTCCCCATTTAAAAAAATATTACAGTAAGTATTATGAGAATATTGTTGAGCAAATTTGTACCTGAGACTGAGACCCAGTGTTTACTGTTGAAAGCCCTCTCATAATTACACATCTCTTTGTAGCCTTGTGAATGTGTTTTTCTGGAGTGGAAGTGGAATTGCTGGATCAGAGGATATGTTTTAGAGTTTCAAGTTGCTTAAGAATGCATCTGGAAAATTGTGGGGATGCAGAACACCCCATTTGTTATTGTGTTCTCTTGGAATCAAGATGTACAAACTCCAGAAGAAGTCAGGTCCTGGACTTTTTTGATGAACAGTCTTTTATTTCAAATAGAACTTTCTGTGATGAGGAGTGTTCTAAAATCCATGCTGTCAGCTCTCGTAGCCACTAAGTGACCACTGAGCACTTGAAATGTAGCTATTGTGACCAAGAATCTGAATTTTAAATTTTGCTTCATTTTAATTAATTTAACTTTAAATTGAAATAGCACATCTGTTTAGAGACTCACATTTTAGACAATTGTAAGTGGGAGGTACTCACCATCCAGAGAGTACAGTTACTGTTTTACTTTTCAGTGCCAGAATGTCTAGAAAGTGACTCATGCAGAGGTGGAAATGTAGTCTGTTTTGTTCAATAAGAGGCTTAAGACGTGTTAACTGAAAATAAAGAGATAAATAATCTAATGAAAGCAAGATGCTGCTGTTAAGATTTATTGGGCACTTTTCCCCCTTGTTGAGAGACTGTTGTCTGCTATACGTGGTTGGGCTGCCTGGTGGGAGCTGTGCAGTTCTACTGGGGCAGTTCTTTGTAAAGTGAATTGATGGCTATGTAAATACAGCCATTAACCTTAAGCACCTCGGACAGCTCCTTGGGCGCTGCCGCTCTCTTGCCCTTGAAAATGTCAGTTGATGGATGTCAAGATATAAAAAATTTTTTTTCCTTTTCCTCTAACTGGTTGAAGCAGTGGTCCTTGCATGTCACAGCTAAAGGAACCAGTGAAATTGAGGGCCTACTAGATGTAAATACTGTAACAGGGGCTGGGAACTCTTCTCTTGCAGAGGATTATTTTAAAGGCTTACTCTCAATATGAGAAGCAGGACTGTGTATTTGTATGTACATCTTATTTTTAAAAATACACAAACCAACGTTAAAGGAAATTTATGGAAAACCTTGTTTTAAAGCAAATGATGTTTTATACTTCTGGAATTTTTGTGTATTTTTAAATTACGCATACTTTGCCATCAAAACAGTACCTTCTTTTCCTTCTTTTGGAAGATAGTTTTTGAAGTGGATTGAGTGGGGGTGATGGAGACAGACAGATTGTAGATAAGATTCCCATGTTGAAAATCCGTTTGTTTGCAGGAAAAGCCAAAGTTGTATTAGAGGTAGTGGCGAAACATGATGATTGCCAATGTCTTGATTTTCTGTCTGATCTCATCTGAGCCCTCACCCCCTTGCTTGCTTTCTGGTAATGACACTGGCCATCCATCTTTCCCCTAGAATGCACTAAACTTATTACTTCTTCAGTGGCTCTGTACTTGCCTTGGAACGTGCATCCTCTATTAGATTTCCTCTTCTTTCCTGATTGGCTGTTTCTCATCCTTTAAGTCTCACATGTTCCCTTGAGTACTTATGTCTTTTACCTACTTGACCCAACAGTGATCTGCCCTGTATAAAGCAGTGGTGGGAGTTTCCAGATGTTATTATGTGGAAATCCTTGAAAAGCTGCAGCTCAGAGTGTCAAGATGCATTGTCGTTATTCCTGAAGTTCTGCCAGAGGCCACGTTCCTTCTGCCAAGTTGTAGTGATCTTCCATAAGGCTGGGCATTGGAGTGAAAACTCAGAGATATTGAATTCAGAGTTTAGGTTTCTGCCATCTCATTCCATAAATGCCATCATTTCTCTGAACTCTTAAGTCTTTTCCACATTGATACACAGGGGTGTGTCAGCAGTAGAGGACTTTAATTCTACTTTTGAGTTCAATGAGATACATACACATATGGTTTTATCTATAAATATCACTGGAGGCAAAAACCTAAAAGTTTAAACTGTAAAATACTTTGGTCTCATTATAAGTGCAATTGAGGTACTATTTATGCCTGAAATCTTTTATTATGTTAACAGGATAAGGAAGTATGTGATACTGACCAGTCTGAGAAGAAATGTCAAACTGAGAAGAAATACATATAATGGTGAATGTTGCCTTCTAGGGTGCTGAAGTGCAGTCTTCCAGGAGGTTCCCTGAAGTGGTGAAAGACAGCCTGTTGGAGAATCTTCATTTCTTTCATTTATTTGATTCTTGATGGTCATCCATGCAAAGTGCACATATATAATACAGGCTTATGGAAGAGATGCTACTTGCCTATATCTTTCCACCCGCCTTCATAATGGAACCCTGATTTCTAGCCAGGCACCTGCTGTGTGGAATCAAGACCAGATTTTAACAGCCTCTCTCATGGTGTGAAATAAATGTAGAAACACTGGGTAGTGTTTCTGGGGTGTCTTCCTAAAATTGAGACGGGAACCCTTCTTGGATATCTTAAATCCTGGAAGGTGAAGTAATGGTTGATACTGCAGCAGCCTTCTTGGGCTGTGAGGTGACTTTGAGAATGAAAGGCAGATGGCTGAAGAGAAAAATGGAAGTAGCCTGAGACCCTGCTATGTGGAACTGAGCTACCTGCCCTGACCTGCCTACCATTTGACTAAGTTTTTATAAAGGAGCAAGCCTGTATTTTTTTATGTCATTGTTACATGCAGTGAGATGAAATGATGCAAGTGTAATGCAGTGACAAGTAAGGTTAGAACTTCCCTGAATGAGTTCATAATGTGGCAGAAGAGTTTATAGTCCGTCAGTCCAGAATATGGACTTCCCTGGTGGCTCTGTGGTAAAGAATCCACCTGTCAGTGCAGGAGATGCAGGGTCGCTCCCAGATGCAAGAAGATCCCCTGGAGGAAAAAATGGCAACCTATTTCACTATTCCTGCCTGGAGAACCCCACGGACAGAGGAGCCTGGTGGGCTACAATCCACAGAGTCACAAAGAATCCAACATGACTTAGCAACTGAACAACAGCAGCGAATCCAGAACACCCTTTCAAGTTATGTGTAGACCTAGCTTTGGTTCTCAAAACCCATTGAATGGAAGGCTACACTGTACAACAAATTTGGAATCAAAGGAATGAATACTACACAGATTGATCCTGAAAACCATTTCTAGGAGAGTCACTCAGAGATACTCTACGGTTTGGGGCAAGAAGTGAAGTAAACAGCCAAGGCTATTAAAGGCCATCAGAGACTTCTCCAAATTGCCCATATTGAAGTTAGTTACAACTCATTCTCAAATAAATTGAAGTCTTACCCATTTGATGCATTTTGACAGGAAATGTGTATTTACTGCCTGAAACAAGTCTAGTTGCTGAGCCACAGTATTTCATAAATGATTAACATTAGACAGAGGCAGTAGAAACCTCATGCCTTTTCATAAATAGCATTCTGCAAGAAAGAATTTTTCACAATCACAAGATATTTACCCTGTTTCCAAAAGGACAAATTCACCCTTGTAGATTTTTAACTTGTCTGTCATAAAGTAGTTCCTGCTTTCACACATGGAGAGATAGTCACTTAAAATCTAAGGAGATGAGCAGATACATTCAGTGTATCTTGATCAATTCAGTATTTATTGAGTGAGGATAGGACTTTGTAAGTTTCTTCCTTTCTCCAAGTATTTCTCACATGCTTATTTTGCATAAGGTAGTGGGTGTGATTCTTAATTTTAATATGGATTTCATATTCAGTGAGCTTTCAGTGTAGTAAGGGAGATTGAGCTGCAGTGAAGCCAGCAGGAAGGATATTCCATGTGGAAGAAATAGGCCTTTTGAAAGTTCAGAGGTGGGAAAATTCATGTTCCATCACCCTTTCATAGTTACTCTTTCTTATCAGCCAATTAGCACCTCAGTTATTTTCTATTGGTGCTTTCCCAACAACACCCTTAAATGTTTATACTTTGAAGATCCACTAGTGGCTTGAAAACAAAGAAGCACTCTAGAGTTGGTTGTTTTTTAAGCAAGAACTAACCTGAGGGCAGAGTAAACATTCTGGAAGAAAAAATGGCCACTTACACAAGAAACGAACTTCTAATATTAGCTCCTGATACGTTGAGATTGCATTGTCTTTTGTGGCTAGGATCTTCTGATAATACTCCAGTTGTCATTGGATCAGACCTTAGAATTCAGACACACACTGTGGGCTTTTTAAAGTCAGGATTTGGTGCCAAGAATCTTATCGTATTGGGTGTTTGAGGACAGCGTCTGAGTGAGTAGAGATTAGAAAAGTAGATAACTTTATGGGCAACATCAGTGGCAAAGATGGAATTAGCTGCTAGAGCCAGGATCCACTTTTTCTGTACGTGGCCATATAGTAAATATTTTAGGGTTTGTGGTCACGTGGTCTGTGTTACAACTTTTCAACTCTGCTGTTGCAGCAGGAACACAGCCAGAAACATTATGTAAATGAGTGAGCAAAGCTATGTTCCAATAACATCCTATTTGTGAACATTGAAATTTGAATTTCATACGATTTTCACATGTCAAGAAATACTATCCTTTAGATTTCCCTCAACCATTTAAAAATGTAAAAAACCACTCTTAGTTTTGGGATTTTAAAAGACAGTGGGCTGGATTTGGTCCCTGGGTATAATTTCTTTGTTTTTTCCCTTCTGGGCTACAATAAAAGTTCTTTTGACTTTCCTCTTTAGCTAAGGTGTCTGCTGCTCATAGTTTAGTGATTTCCAAATTTCAGTCTTTTGGACACTGCCTTTGAGCGGTTTGTTTTGTTTAACCATATTTTCCCATATTTTCATTGAAACAGACATGTCCATTCTCATCTAAACAATTATATTAATGAAATGCAGTCTAAATGCATCCGTGTTTGAATATTAATTACTAAAATGGAATATACTATCACATCACATACCATACGGACTCAGTACTTTTTAAAAATTGAGGTATCGCTTCTAATAAAGTACCCAAAGCTTAAGCATTAGAACTTAGTGAATTTGCACAGATGTACTTCTGGGTGGCACCCCACAGGCCTGCAAGCCTTGTAGTTGCCGAGCCCCTGAGGAAAGAGCCCAGAGACAGTGACAGAGACATCAGTAGCTTATTGGACAGGGGATCTTCAGCAAAAGGTCCTGGAGTGACCCTCCATCGTTGACAGCAGACAGCAGGCAGGGCATGGCAGCAGTCTACTGAAGAGAGGAGGGGGCTAGCATTTAAAGAGGGAAAGACTTCAGGTTAGCTCACTAGTTACCAGGGAAACCAGCAGCTGGGGCAGGGACAAGCCTGCAGGCAGTTACTGATTAAGCCCTATAATTCAGAGGGTTGGATTGTCATGTGAATGAAACAAGGCCTGGTTGAGCAGGGAATGCACAGAGAGCAAGACAGCAGCCATCTTGAATGGCCTAACCATATACATACACGCTCACGAAACCACTATTCAGAAAGACTACAAAATTCCACGTCCCAGGTGGGTCCCTTGTATCGCTTTCTACTCATACCCAGCCTGTCTTAGGGGACCTCTACTCCACCTCTGCCAGCAGAGCTTAGTTTTCTCTCTTTTATAGCTTTGTGTGAACGGAAATGTACAGCCGGTGTTCCTTCCTGTCTGAATTGTTTGGTGTGCTTCATGTCTGCTGTTGCATGTAATGGTAGTTCTTTTTGCTGTGTAGTGTTTCATTGTATGAACAAATCACCCTATCCATCCATTCTAGTGTTGAACATACAGGCTTCTTCTAGCCTATGCTTTAGGCTGCTGTGAACTCTCATCATATTTTTGGTTGACATACACACTTCATTCTGTTGCATATACTCACGTTTTTCAGACTGGATAGTTGAACCAGGGCTATTCCTTGGCAGAATTGTTATAAAAGTAAAACACGGTTAACACTTAGATAACAGAAATTTTCTTTAATCTGTCCCAAGTTTTTAAGTAGAGTTAATATATAATATTGCATTAGATTTAGTTGTACAACATAATGAATGGGTATTTGTATATGTTGTAAACTGATCTCCACAATTCTCCTTACTGTCCATGCATCCCTCACTACACAGGTACAGATACTTTCTTGTGATAAGATCTTTAAAGTTTGAATCTCTCAGCATTTCCAAAAATGCAACACAGTATAATTAACTGTAGTTACTGTGTTGGACATCACATTCCCATGACTGACTGATTTTGGATGAGCCGAGCTTTCTTTTTCAGCCTTCACAGGTGGCTGTATTGGTAAATAATCTACCTGCCAATGCAAGAGACTTGGGTTCGATCCCTCAGTTGAAAAGATCCCCTGGGGAAGGAAATGGCAACTCATTTCAGTATTCTTGCCCGGAGACTTCCATGGACAGAGGGGCCTGGTAGTCCATGGGGTCACAAAGAGTTGGACATGGCTTAGTCACTGAGCACACATAATGCTTAAATAGCACTTAAGCTGTGTGAAATGCTATTCTGAATCCACTGAATTTATCAGCCCTTTTGGCTGGGGTGAGTAGGGTTGTTGTCTGCGTTTTACAGGAAGCTAAGGAACAGAGCAATGAAGCATTTGGCCAGGGTCACCAGCTGGTAATTTAGAGAGCTTGAATTTATTTATGTCTCTCTTGGTCTTCCCATCTCAGTCTGTCTCTCATTGAGAAAGTCTTTCAAGTATTGATCAGATTAATTACACTGATTTTTTTCCCCCAAATGTAGGAACTACCACGTGTAGGAACTACCAAATGTAGGAACTACCAGAGACAGGGTAAGTGAGGAACAGCATTGTAAGCTGATCTCCAGCATCTCAGGATTTGAGCTGGAATTTGAACCCAGGTGTGGCTCCAAGGGCTCTGCCTGTAATTATTCTGCTGAGTCAAACAAGCTTCCTTTTGGTCAGTTCTTCCCTGTCCTTTCCAGCACCTCTTTCCCTCTCTTCCTGGGCTCTTTGCTGCCCCCCACTGGCTGTGCTGTGTCCTGCAGGCCCCTGGCTCCCTTCCCTGTTGGCCAGCTTTGTTTTGCAAACCCAGCTAGCCGCCACATGGGACAGGGGCAGAACTGGACAGTCTTTAGAACACTGGGCTCTGGTGTCACTTGCCTGGATTTAAACCTTGGCTTCAGTTGTAACTATCTGTGCAACCCTTTCAGGTGTCTTTGTCCATCAGATGGAAAAAGTATCACCTGAGCAGTATGTGGGAAATTTGTACACAGCTCACAGCACGGTGTTTGACACACGGGAAGTTTTCATTAGATAGAATCAGCTGTTGTATTTATTGCTGTGTATTTTGGTTGCTGTTATTCAACACGTGTGTCATTAGGGCTGTTTCAGTGAATGACTGGGCAGCTGAAAGCCTTCCCATATTAATTCCTCTAGGACAGACAATTCCTTAATAACCCCAAGAGTTGATCTGTAGTAGGATAACCTGGCTGGGGAGATATTTGGGGGCAGGGTTCCCTCCCCCACTGCCTTCGATCACACCCTTGCCAGCAGCCAGCCAGCCTGCGTTAAGAACCTGGGTAAATATCGCAAACCTTCAAAGTGAGCTCCACAAGTGGCTTAACGTCCACACAGAGGAAAATACCTGCGTACTGTTTTCTTTCGATTTTGTTAATCTCTAGCAGTTTTCTGAAGCCCAGAGGGGGTTTCCATAGGGCCTTCCGATTTTCAGGGTTTTAACAGAAGAACAGGTGAGTTTGAGCCCTTGGGCCTTAAAGAGACAGCCAGGAATCCCAGAGCACTTGCATGGGAGCCAGCAGCACCTTGGCCCTCCTGTTTTCAGCTCAGCCCGTTATTAATTCTCTCTGAATGCAGCGGCACACACACAGATGAGGAAGGTTGAAAAACGGCATCCTGCTTGCTCGCTCATCTGGTCCCTAACACTTTGAAAATGCAGTGGGAAGAGGATGGGGGAAACTAGGGGTGTTCACTGTGCAGAAAAAAAGAAAAACCCAGTATAGTGTTGGATGTCCCATTTTGCACTGATGCTGCTATTTTGCATTTAATTAGTGGCCAGTCGTTAAGTCAGGCATGTAACGTTTTGCTTGCATCCTTGAGCTGCCACAATCTTTTAATCACAGGCCCCCTGCCCCACTTCTTTTGATGTACTATTCTGCAGGCAAATAAAAGACCCAGATTTGATTCCACAGGACTGGTAAAAGTAGAAGGGGGGTTTGGGTTTGTAGGTCTTTCCTGATGTTTCATGATTAAAGGGGCCCTGGCAGGTGAAGAGAAAGAAATTGGCTTGTGTAACTCTTTAGGAGAGGGTTTCTCTTTAATGTCTCAGGAAGTGGAAAACAGACGATGGGGAAAATAATAGAATGGGATAATGGAATAAAGGTGCAGGAAATATTCTGTGAGCTTGGACCAAAAGAATGAAGGAGAAGGATCAGTGATTCACCGGAACATAGCAGATGAAACATTGATCCAGGGGAGCTTACGGGAGGGGACTGAGGCCTCCGAGGTGAGGTGCAGAGAATTGAAATGATTTCACGGTGCTTGGGCTGATGAGTTGGGTGCTAGAGCCCTCTGTGTGGGTAAGAAACATACTACTACTAACAAGGGTTTTGAGCCAAGGTAGCCCTATCTGCTGACACTTACATCCCAACATACAGACACCCTCTCCAGGAAGGTTTGTGGCGTTTTATTTTTCTGTTTCAGCTTGTTAGGCATACTGTATATACATCAAACCATCTTCCTTCTCTGTCCCCCACTTGCTACCTACTCCTGCCCCCCAAGATTACAGGTATTTCTGGGTCTTGCCTCTTTATCGGTCCTCTGGTTTATTTACAAGTCATACAGTGGGTGATGGTGTCCAGCATATAGAAGACTTTCAAATATTTGTGGAGCAGATGATTTGTTTGGGGGATTCTCCTCTGTTAGAGACGTCCTCCAAATTAGGGGACCTTCTTCTGAGGGTCTGGCTTCCAGTTGCTGTTTGGTGTATGTGTGTGTCTGCACAGGTATGTGACCTCTCTCACAGCTTGTTTCTCCCACTGTAAAACAGAGTTGATCATTTCCATCACCTAGGGTGAAAGTGGGGGACACATGACCTCACATGGGGACCTCGTCCGGCACTGTGTCCCACACATGATGCCTCCCCTTTCCTTTTTACTGTCTCAGTCCAAAATCCACAGGGAATGTTCTTCTTCTAAAAAAAAGAAGAGGAACATTTAGTTCTAATGGACAGCAAGCTCTTAGTTGTTGATGTTTTGTCTTTATTTTATGAGAAGATGATAGAGGTGTGGGTGAAAGCAGCAAGAAATGTCCAAATGCAGGCTTCTATAGGAAAAAAGCAAAAGGATTGTAGAGGATTAATCTTTGCAGTTCATTGTATCGATTGGCTTGGCATAATTGCTCATCTCTCGAACATCATCTGCCTCTTTGCTCTCGGCAGCAAGCTGCTAGGAATGTGAACAGTGCCCTTACTGGGTTTTGAGGTTACCGTTATTGAATTGTAAATTGTGTAGGAGAGAGAAAGATGGAGTTTGACCCTCTTTTTGGGAATGTGAGATTAAACTGAGCCAATATTTCAGGCCAAATCTGTCATCGAATCTTTTTTGCATGCTTAGTAATTTAATGGGAAGTAAGAGGATGTTCACCAAACAATTAAGCACCAAGCATTGTTACCCTTTTAATGATGTTTTATTAGGACAAACCTATGAGGTTTGGACAATGAAATCTGATTGCACATGGGATTTGGTGCTTAATTAAGCGTGTAAAACAAAAATCATAGCTAGTCAGAATTGCTCTCTGAAAAATCCCATAAGATATTTTTGTGACAAGAGGAGTATCTCCATGGGGAAGTCTGGGCATTCAAATTTATTGAACAAATGAATGTTGAGTGAATTCTGCTTAGAACTATCAAAGTTCTATAGATGCGTAATGGGTTGAGAGGTCTTAAGTATTTCTCTGGCTTAAAGGGTTGCCTTGCTTCTCTTTTAATCTTAAGCCTCTTTAACCTAAATCTATCCTACTAGATTTGTTGTTGTGAGGTTTAAACAGTATCATGGAGGCAAATCTGACCTTGGTTACATTCTAAAGTGAGTTTGTATGTTACATGTGTCTGTAACGACTCCATTGTGCTCGTAGGGCTTCCTTTTTATATAGAGGACAAGCTGGTATGTGCTGAGTGACCTGCCAAGGTCAGTGTTACAGACATTAAGGTTGTCCCACAGGATTGCCACCTCCTAGTGTTCACACCTTTCTATAGTGGCATCCTCTTGAGACTGGCAGGACCTGACTTGATTCTAACCAGTGGAATCCAGCAGAGGTGATGGGGTGTCACCCATTGTGATTACGTTACATTATGTAAACTGTTTGCTAGCAGGCTTACTCTACACACTCTCTTTGATGGTTTAATGGAATGTTGGGGAGGCAGTGTGGCAGAGAAATACACATGACTTTAAGGAGCTGAAGGCGCTCAGCTTGAGAGCCGACAGACAGTCCCGAGGCTGTCAGTCCTGTAACCACAAGGACGGAGGAATGAATGCTGCCAGCAGCCATGCAAGTGGGAAGAAGGTTCTTCCCCTGGTTGACATCTTGATTAAGCTTCACGAGACTCTAAGCAAAGCACCCAGATAACCTCTGCCCAGACTCATGGCTTGAAGAAACTATGAGATAAAAAGTGTGTGCTGTTTGAAGTCACTAAGAAAACTCACATGTAGAAATCTGTTATACAGCCATAGGTATCTGATCAGTCCTACAAATAGCGAGTGTCAGGACTTAACGCAGCGCCATCTGATGGTAGACGTGAGGCTGGTAGCAGATCTGGAAGGACCTCATATGGTCCAGGTGCCTTTTGGTGGATGTCTGGCTCTTGCACGGTGTCCCTGGAGGTGGTCAGCCAGCTCCCGTGGGACTCCTTCTGAATGTGGGAATTGTCTTTTGAGGCATTTGTATTCCATTTGGATTGCTTTCTATTTTGATTGATTGATTGGTTCACTTAAATGAAGTATTTCCCGAGAGCTTCCTTGGTGCCAGGCAGGGTGCTAGGCGCTGGAGGTGAGTTCAGTGGCCACAGGTTCTGACGTTGTCATCATTATTAAACACTTATTTCTATACAGCCATGAATTTTATCTTACTCTGATTTCTCTGTGTCCTAGTTTTGTCCAGTGGACTCCAAAGAATATCTCTAATCTTTTTTCCATGAGACTGCACTTCAGAGATTAAACAGAGTTGTCATTTTGGACCCCTGAGTATTTTTTTCAGGGTTGCTAACCTCCTAGTCAGTTCTACCATTTGGCATATGGCTCTGTTTAAAGTTCTGCAGCCTAATACGGTAGCCAGGGGCCATAAGTGCCTACATAAATTTGAATTAATTAGAATTAAGTAAAACTAAAAAAAAATTCAGTTCCTTAAGCTATATGAACCACATATCAAGAGCTCAGTAAGCCACGTGTGGGTGGTTACTACCAAACTGGAGAAAGTCAAAGTGTTAGTTGCTCAGTCATGTCTGACTCTTGGTGACGCTATGGACTGTAGCCCACCAGGCTTCTCTGTGCATGGAATTCTCCAGGCAAGAATACTGGAGTGGGTAGCCATTCCCTTCTCCAAGGGATCTTTCTGGTCCACGGATTGAACCCGGGTCTCCTGTATTGCAGGCAGATTCTTTCCCATATGAGCCACCAGGGAAGTTCGAATAGAACATTTCTTCATGGCAGAAAGTGGTCTGGGTCAGGGCTGGGCTAGAATTCCTTCTCCATCCTGAGTGTAGATGCTGAATGAACCCTGGCATTCTTATACTGAACTGAGTACTATAATGTCTTTCGTTCTGGTACAACTAAGAGTATAACTGAACTATATGTTTTTCTGATTGTAAGTAATATACTTTTACTAATGAAACATAAGATCAAAGTAATAATTTTAGCAGCCATTTTGTGGTCCTCATTTTTAATTCAGAACCCATAAGACATTTATGAGCAATCTCTGTCCGGGTGATGTGAGAGAGCAGTGTTTCTTTCTTTCTTTTTTTTTTTTCCCCCCTGTGGTATAGTTTGTCTACTTCTGTTTTTAGACCCAAGCTTCATATTTAGCATTTACCTCTGGAGAATTTAATTTTGTCAGATTCAACGAATTGTAATTTCAAATATATTGGAATTTTTTTCAGTTTTGCTTAAAATGTTTCAGAATCGTTATCCTTCCAAGCTTCAGTTCATCCCCAGATTTGACTGGAATGCCAGCAACATTGGCATCCAAGTTATTGATAAGAAAGATGAACAGGATGGGACTTTGGATGGAGCCCAGTGACATAACATTAGAGCCTGCAGTCTAAATTGACATAGATATAATTAAGCAGAGGAAAACTGAGCTGTTCAACCAACTTACTTTCAGTATGTCTAGCCTATAACTCTTTATTTTTACACTTGAATTTTATGAAAAGCCTGGTCAGAGTATCTTGCAGATTTCTGAATTTTATGAGCCTACCAGTCTCTTTTTGTTATAAATTTAAATAAAACTAAATTGAAGTATCATTGATTTACAGTGTTGTGTTAGTTTCAGGTATACAGCAAAGTGATTCAGTTACGCATATATATTCTTTTTCAAATTCTTTACCATTTTAGGTAATTACAAGATAATGAATATAGTTCCCTGTGCTATATAGTAGGTCCTTATTGATTACTTATTTTTTATGGTGTGTGTATGTTAATCCCCAACTCCTAGTTTATCACTCTTTCCCCTCCTTTCCCATTTGGTAAATTTTGTAACAGTCTCTTGATTGTCAGTTTCTGTGAGGATGGCGAAGGGGAGTGAGCATTGCCTGGTATTAATTATTCTTAGTGAATCCACGCACGTTCCAAGTAATCCTCACTGTTCCCTATCCCCTCACTCCCCACCCCATGTCACTAATGGCATTTGAAGAATTTCAGTTGTGAGATTAGCAGATGCTTACTCAGTTATCATTGGCAGAACCTCTGCTTTCCTTCCCTTTCATTCGCTGGTATGTTTCCTCTTCTCCGATGTTCTTCAGAGTTTGCCAGTGGTGTTTTTGCCCCCCTCCCATCTCATGCCGTCAGTGGCATGGAGTTTAATTCATCAGGGCCGGGAAGCTCGGTCTCATCCGGAGAAGGGGCAGGCAGTCTGACAATCGCTGTACTTGTTTTGGACCTCAATTCCCTCCGCCCAGTGTCCCCTGTACTCTTTGTGGGAAGCATCTCATCCCTCTTGACAGAACACGGACGCAGAGCGGAGGCTGGGTAATTCCGCCTGCTGTCACGATGAGCATCGCAGCACCCCCTCCGTGGGGGAGACCGACGTCTTACTGTTGTTCTCCTTGCCCTGAGTGTAACAGAAATAGCCCTTTTGTTGTGCTATACATTTTCTGCTGGGCTCAGCTCATTCCAGCCTTTTGCCTTCCTGACACTCATATCAGAGGCTGGAAGATTTTTCATTTGAGGATCGAGGTATCCTCCAGAGCAGATGACTTGAAAGGAGCCAGCTGGGTAGAAAGCTATTATATTGAGAATGGCAGTTGGTGCATATCTTTGCCTCCACCTTCCTTTTGAATAATGAGCATTAGTTTCTTGGACAACTTTGGATATTAGTAGAGGATCAGTTTCTCTAAACTTTCTCTCCCTTCCCTCCCTTTTTTTCCCATCTCGTTAAATCACTGGGCTTCCCTGGTGGCTCAGACAATAAAAAGAATCTGCCTGCAGTGCAGGAAACCCGGGTTTGATCCCTGGGTGGGGAAGATCCCCTGGAGAAAGAAATGGTAACCCACACCAGTATTCTTGCCTGGATAATTCTATAGACAGAGGAACCTGGTGGGCTACAATCCACGAGGTCACAGAGTCAGACATGACTGAGCAATTAACAGTTTCACTTTCAAATCACTTTACTGAGACCCTTTTCTGGTGGGTGTTGTAATATACTGTGGGGAGTGGTTTTCAGATGGCTGTCTGTTCTCAAGAGACACGGGGTTTTCTTTACAGGCAGGCTTCCGATGCCTTTGAAATGCCACCATGGCAAGTCAGCTGTGAGGTGCCTACGGAGTTAACAAAGTCCTAGAACTCAAGGTTAGGAGATGGACTTCAGAGTCAGACCCTGGCTGTTCAAATCCCAGCTTCCCTAATAGTCTTTATGATCCTGGTCAAATGATTAACCTTGTTGCATTTGAATTCCCTGTAAGGAGGTCTGTACCTCAGAAGACTGTTGTGAGACTCAGATGAGTTCCTGTATAGAACAAGTTTTCAGCACTATATTTGGCACATGAGAAAAAAGTGAAAGTCAACTCTGACCTCATGGAGTGTAGCCTACCAGGCTCCTCTGTCTAAGAGATTTCCCAGGCAAGAATACTGGAGTGGGCTGTCATTCCCTTCTGCAGGGGATCTTCCTGACTCAGGGACTGAACCCAGGTCTCCCCTGTATTCCAGGCAGATTCTTTACTGAGCTGCCAGGGAAGCCCATAGTTAATGCTAAATAAGAGCTCTCTAATGACAGCAGTCCATTTTAGTTCGCTGATTCCTAGAATGCCGATGTTCACCCTTGCCATCTCTTGTTTGACCACTTCCAATTTGCCTTGATTCATGGACCTGACATTCCAGGTTCCTATGCAATACTGCTCTTTACAGCATCGGATCTTGCTTCTATCACCAGTCACATCCACAACTGGATATTGTTTTTGCTTTGGCTCCATCCCTTCATTCTTTTTGGAGTTATTTCTCCACTGATCTCCAGTAGCACATTGAGCACCTAATGACCTGGGGAGTTTCTCTTTTGGTATCCTATCATTTTGCCTTTTCATACTGTTCATGGGGTTCTCAAGGCAAGAATACTGAAGTGGCTTGCCATTCGCTTCTCCAGTGGACCATGTTCTGTCAGCCCTCTCCACCATGACCCGCCTGTCTTGGGTTGCCCCGCAGGCATGGCTTGGTTTCACTGAGTTAGACAAGGTTGTGGTCCTAGTGTGATTAGATTGACTAGTTTTCTGTGAGAATGGTTTCAGTGTATCTGCCCTCTGATGCCCTCTTGCAACACCTACCATCTTACTTGGGTTTCTCTTACCTTGGGTGTGGGGTATCTCTTTACAGCTGCTCCTGTCGCGGCCAGCACAGTCAAGGAGCAACCTCCGTAAGGAGGACGTGAAGGAGAACGCCCGCTTAGAAAAAATAAGAAGACAGAAAGATGGGGTTGAGAGGATCAGACCTTATTGTCTGATGCCGGCTTTATTAGGTATTCAGTATATATAGGATAACATACATGATTTACTTTGACCTAGATAATCAATCACCAGACCTTCACCATTGTGTACAGAACATAAGGCCTTGAAGTGCAATAAGCACCTGTGACCAGAACATAGTGACCAGACATCTTGGAGACACAAGGTCGTAAACACATTCTTCAGGGAGGCGGGACAGAGAGCTTAGGGCATGCCTAAGGCTCAGCGATAACGCTCAAGCAGCTCCCAAAACTTAACCCTTCACGGGCAGTCCCCCGCATGAAAAGATGGTCAACATCACTCATTACCAGAGAAATGCAAATTGAAACCACAATGAGGTACCATCTCACACCAGTCACGATGGCTGCTATCAAGACGTTTACAAACAATACATGCTGTAGAGGGTGTGGAGAAAAGTGAACTCTCTTACACTGTTGGTGAGAATGCAAACTAGCCCTGCCACTATGGAGAACAGGGTGGAGATTCCTTAAAAAAAAAAAAAGGAGATAGTACTGTCATCAGGAACCAGCAAATCCACTGCTGGGCATACACACTGAGGAAACCAGAAGGAAAAGAACTGGGACAGCCCTCCATTGGTAACAGAAGAGTTAGTGAAAAATAGCAGGACAGGCAAATTCTGGATTTGAGGTAGATGCTTGAGNCCCATCACTTCACGTGAAATATTTGGAGAAACAGTGTCAGACTTTATTTTTGGGGGCTCCAAAATCATTGCAAATGGTGACTGCAGCCATGAAATTAAAAGACACTTACTCCTTGGAAGAAAAGTTATGACCAACCTAGATAGTATATTCAAAATCAGAGACATTACTTTGCCAACTAAGGTCCATCTAGTCAAGGCTATGGTCTTTCCTGTGGTCATGTGTGGATGTGAGTGTTGGACTGTGAAGAAGGTTGAACGCCAAAGAATTGGTGCTTTTGAACTGTGGTGATGGGGAAGACTCTTGAGAGTCCCTTGGACTGCAAAGAGTTCCTACCAGTCCATTCTGAAGGAGATCAGCCCCGGGATTTCTTTGAAAGGAATGATGTTAAAGCTGAAACTCCAGTACTTTGGCCACCTCATGCGAAGAGTTGACTCATTGGGAAAGACTTTGATGCTGGGAGGAATTGGGGGCAATAGGAGAAGGGGACGACAGAGGATGAGATGGCTGGATGGCATCACTGATTTCATGGACGTGAGTCTGAATGAACCTCGGGAGTTGGTGATGGACAGGGAGGCCTGGCGTTGCTGTGATTCACGGGATCACCAAGAGTTGAACACGACTGGGTTACTGAATTGAACTGAACTGAACTGAATATTTGTTGTCTTTATTTCATTTAATTCTCATGTGATTTTTGCTATTTCTTTTCTGCTTTTAAGTTTGGGCTTAGTTTGTTCTTATTTTTCTATTGTGTTGTTGCACAAAGTTAGTTCATTTGAGTTTTTCATTTTTCCAATAATTATAAGCATTTATCTCTCTTTCCTCTTAGACCTGCTTTGCTGCATCCCATTAGTTTTGGTGTATTTTTTCCATATTTATTTGTTCTAATATTTTCTAATTTCTTCTTTAACCCATTAATTGTTTATGAGCATGTTTTTTTATCTTTATGTATTTGTGATTTTTCCAGTTTATTTTTTTTATTTTCTGATTGATTTCTGATTTCCTACAGTTATGATCAGAAGATATGCTTGATATGTTTTCTATCTGCTTAAAACATTATAACTTGTTTTGTGACTAATGTATGATACGGAAAAATGTTCCACGTGTGCCTGAGAAGAATGTACATTTTGTTGCTGTTGAATGAAATGTTCTATATATCTCTGTTAGGTCTATCTGACCTGACTTAAGTTTAAGTCCAGTATTTCCTTTTTATTTTTTTTTTATTCTGACTGATGATGTATTCATTGTTGATAATATGGTATTAAAATCCTCTACTATAATTGTATTGTAATCTGAATCTCCCTTGAGATCTGTTATTGTTCAGTTGCTCAGTCATGTCCAACTGTGAGACTCCATGGACTGCAGCACTCCAGGCTTGCCTGTCCTTCACCATCTCCTGGAGCTTGCTCAAACTCATATCCATTGAATCAGTGATGCCATCCAGCTGTCTAGTCCTCTGTCATCTCCTTCTCCTCCTGTCTTCTATCTTTCCCAGCATCAAGGTCTTTTCCAATGAGTTGGCTCTTCACATCAGGTGGACAAAGTATTAGAGTTTCAGCAAAAGTCCTTCCAATGGATATTTAGTATTTGCTTAATATATTTAGGTGCTCTGATATTGGTTGCATAAATATTAAAATTGTTATGTTCTCTTGAGGTGACCTCTTTATCATTATATAATGACCTTTTATCACTTTTTTTTGGCTAAAGGCTTATTTTTTTTTCTGATATAAGCATGTTAAATGTTAGTCACTCAGCCATGTCTGACTTTTTGCTATCCCATTGTCACCATATCTTTCTGCAGGGGATCTTCCTGATCCAGGGATCAAACTTCGGTCTCTCACATTGCAGGCAGATTCTTTACCATCTGCAAACCACCAGGGAAGTTATATAAGTATAGTTACTCCTTTTTTATTTTTATTCCTGTTTGCATGGAGTATCTTTTTCAATTCCTTCACTTTTAATCATGTGTTTCCATAAAACTGAAGAGAATTTCTTGTAGGCACTATTTATCACTGCAGGTGGTGACTGTAGCCATGAAATTAAAAGATGCTTACTCCTTGGGAGAAAAGTTATGACCACTTAGACAGCATATTAAAAAGCAGAGACATTACTTTGCCAACAAAGGTCCATCTAGTCAAGGCTATGGTTTTTCTAATAGTCATGTATGGATGTGAGAGTTGGACTATAAAGAAAGCTGAGCACCAAATAATTGATGGTTTTGAACTGTGGTGTTGGAGAAGACTCTTGAGAGTCCCTTGGACAGCAAGGAGATCCAATCAGTCCATCCTAAATGATATCAGTCCTTGGTATTCATTGGAAGGACTGTTGTTGAAGCTAACACTGCAATATTTTGGCCACCTGATGTGAAGAACTGACTCATTTGAAAAGACCCTGATGCTGGGAAAGATTGAAGGTGGGAAGAGAAGAGGACAACAGAGGATGAGATGGTTGCATGGCATCACAGACTCAATGGACATGAGTTTGAGAAACTCCGGGAGTTGGTAATGGACAGGGAGGCCTGGTATGTTGCAGTCCACGGGGTCACAAAGAGTCAGACACAACTGAAAAACTGAACTGAACTGAACTGATGTTTTATCTGTTCAGCAACTTTTTGTCTCTTGATTGGATAGTTTAGTTTCTTTACGCATAAAGTAGTTATTGATAGGTTGGTACTTAGTGTTGAATCTGGGTGATTCAGGGACCTGTCCCTTAGCTGGGTGTCTTAAAAGTTCAGGCACAAGAGATGTGAACTTACTGCTTCTAGGGAAATACTGGCAACATGATTTTACTGTTGGAGCAAGCACGAGGGAGAAGGCAAGGAAAGTATCCTCTGGCTATTCTAGCCTCCAAAGAAGACAATAATCAATACTTAGAAGTGTGTAGATTAGGAGCAGGATTCTGAAGCAGTGGCTTATAAAGTATGCAGTTATATCTCTTTCACAGAAAGACAGGGAGATGGACATTTTTGCTTTCTCCCTCTGCCTTAATTCTTAGAACTTCCTCTTTGTTTGGTGTATACCTGAGAGACTCATGAATGCAACCCTTGCTGTCTTTCCTTTCTATATTTTAGGAGCCCATCCCTCTTGTTGTGTCCTTAAAAGTTGAGGTGGTAGTTGTCCAGTTTAAACCTTAGTTCTTTAGAAAAAAACTGGGAGTTAACTTGATTGCGTGGTGCTGTTTCAGGGTTGGGGTTTAAGGTTAGAGTGTGTCTCAGCCTTTTCTATAATTTTTGATAGGGATATTTTCTCAGTCCCTGAGGTATAGGAGTCACTCACTAGTTTCTAGATTTCTCTCAGAGGGAATTACTCCATGTGTAGCTTTACATTTAGTGTGTTTATGGAAGGAGAGAAATTCAGCAACCTCTGATATTGCCATCTGGTTTCTTGATATATGCAGTGTCAAAATTTAAAGAACATAAAAGCGTCTGGAAAGATGGATAAATTAATTGACATAATATATGTCTTACAGATGTTTTTAAAACCATATCAGACGGAATATGTTAAAAGCAATATCCCCTGTGTTTAAGACCTTGTGTTTTTGGATCAAAAGTTCATTCAAGTAACTTAGAAGAATAAACCTTAACAAACACACCCCAGAAAACTTTATACTGAAAATGCAAAAGGCAAGGAAATAAGATACAATAGCTATTGGACATAAGGGAAGAAGGTATAATTCTCAGGGAGGAAAGCAAATTACTTACATATGAAAGATAATTTGACAGCAGCTTCTTTATGAGCTTGCAGGTAGTATAATCAAATAATATTTTCAAATTAATCCTGAAAAATAATGATCAACTTTGAATTTTATATGATATCATGAAAGAGTGAATGCAAGATATTGAAATTTGTGATAAAAAAAGAGAGAAAGTTTTCTGTGCTATGAAAAAAAAATCTATTAAAATATCACTAGCAAGTATGAAAATGAACCAAGAAAAGGAAGGAAAAAATATAACACAATGCTTCAGAAATTTGTATGTTATTTCAGAAAATGTTCCCACCTATTGATAATATAAATTACAACTAATTTTTTCTCTGTTCAGTAAACTCACAAAATTAAAATTCTAAATAGTAAGGTGGAGAATGGGAAGTTTTGCTGAGAAATTAGGCAAGTTATATTTGGGATAGAAATAGAAATTTTGAGTGGCTTGAAAGATTTTAATAAAGAAATTAAGCAAGAACATAGATGTATATGTTTAGGCAGTGTGTGTTGTAGGTAATATCTTCCTTCTCTCCTCAAGACGATATTAAGAAGAGGTGGCAAGAATACACAGAATTGTACAAAAAGATCTTCATGACCCAGATAATCATGATGGTGTGATCACTCATCTAGAGCCAGACATCCTGGAATGTGACATCATATGGGCCTTAGAAGCATCACTATGAATAAAGTTAGTGGAGGTGATTGAATTGCAGTTGAGCTATTTCAAATCCTAAAAAATGATGTTGTGAAAATGCTGCACTCAATATATCAGCAAATTTGGAAAAATCAGCAGTGGGCACAGGACTGGAAAAGGTCAGTTTTCATTCTAATACCTAAAAAAGGAAATGCCAAGAATGTTCAAACTACTGCACAACTGCACTCATCTCACATGCTAGTGAAGTAATGCTCAAAATTCTCCAAGTCAGGCTTCAGCAATATGTGAACGGTGAATTTCCAGATGTTCAAGCTGGTTTTAGAAAAGGCAGAGGAACCAGAGATCAAATTGTCAACATCCAGCAAGAGAGTACCAGAAAAACATCTATTTTTGCTTTATTGGCTATGCCAAAGCCTTTGACCGTGTGGATCACAATAAACTGTGGAAAATTCTGAAAGAGATGGGAATACCAGACCACATGACCTGCCTCTTGAGAAACCTGTATAAAGGTCAGGATGCAACTGTTATAACTGAACATGGAACAACAGACTGGTTCCAAATAGGAAAAGGAGTACATCAAGGCTGTATACTGTCAACCTGCTTATTTAACTTATATGCAGAGTACGTCATGACAGATGTTTGGCTGAATGAAGCACAAGCTGGAATCAAGACTGCTGGGAGAAATATCAATACCCTCAGATATGCATATGATACAACCGTTATGGCAGAAAGCTAAGAGGAACTAAAGAGTCTCCTGATGTAAGTGAAAGAGGAGAGAGAAAAAGTTGGCTTAAAACTCAACATTCAGAAAACTAAGATCATGGCATCCGGTCCCATCACTTCATGGCAAATAGCTGGGGAAACAGTGGAAACAGTGTCAGACTTTATATTTTTGGAGAGCTCCAAAGTCACTGTGGTAGTGATTAAAAAAATGCTTACTTCTTGGAAGGAAAGTTTTTAACCAACCTAGACAGCATATTAAAAGGCAGGGACATTACTTTGTCAACAAGGGTCCGTCTAGTCAAGGCTATGGTTTCTCCAGCAGTCATGTATGGATTAAACAGTTGAACTATAAAGAAAGCTGAGCACCAAAGAATTAATGCTTTTCAACTGTGGTGTTGGAGAAGATTCTTGACAGTCCCTTGGATGCAAGGAGATCCAACCAGTCCATCCTAAAGGANCGGCCAGCACAGTCAAGGAGCAACCTCCGTAAGGAGGACGTGAAGGAGAACGCCCGCTTAGAAAAAATAAGAAGACAGAAAGATGGGGTTGAGAGGATCAGACCTTATTGTCTGATGCCGGCTTTATTAGGTATTTAGTATATATAGGATAACATACATGATTTACTTTGACCTAGATAATCAATCACCAGACCTTCACCATTGTGTACAGAACATAAGGCCTTGAAGTGCGATAAGCACCTGTGACCAGAACATAGTGACCAGACATCTTGGAGACACAAGGTCGTAAACACATTTTTCAGGGAGGCGGGACAGAGAGCTTAGGGCATGCCTAAGGCTCAGCGATAACGCTTGAGCAGCTCCCAAAACTTAACCCTTCACGGGCAGTCCCCCACATGCTCCAGCAAAGCACAGCCACTGCTCCTTACCTTGGACGAGGAGTATCTCGCTACCGCCACCGTTCCTAACCTTCAATGTGGGATAGCTCCTCTAGGCCCTCCTGCGCCTGCACAGCCACCACTCCTCGGGTTTCTCCTCCCGGCCGCCTCATGCGAAGAGTTGACTCATTGGAAAAGACTCTGGTGCTGGGGGCAGGAGGAGAAGGGGATGACCGAGGATGAGATGGCTGGATGGTATCACGGACTCAATGGACATGAGTCTGAATGAACTCCGAGAGATGGTGATATACAGGGAGGCCTGGCGTGCTGCAATTCATGGGATTGCAAAGAGTCGGACATGACTGAGCGGTTGAACTGAATGACAGCAGATAGGATTTGCATACTGAATCTTTCAAGAGTAAAAGTCTCCAAATAATTGAAATTAGAGGGCAGTCAGGTGGCATGATCTTGAATTCTAATGCCCGGAGAGGGACATATGAAATCAGTACCTGGTGTTTTATTATGTCCATCAATGTATCATCAGCCAGGACATGAGAAAGAAAGGAGATACAGAGCTGGCTTGGCCACTTTGAGGAAGGGCAGTCTATCCTTTGAGATACGTTGAGCCTGCATCCTGCTTCCTTATCTGGCTGACTGTGTACACTGGAGGTTACTTCATTTCAAGGTACTGAGCCCCACTGCTCCTTATCCCCTGTTCCTAAGATGGGAAAGTACTTCTTTATGGTTTACTTTTGTTCTTTTCTTTCCCAAATGCCCTGGGTCCATAGGCCCTTGGAGACTTCCTCTTGGGTTTAAGCCTGGTTGATGCTGTGAAGCTCCAAGTTCAGTGATCTGTGGATGGAAAGGTGGAGAGGAAAATAAAAAAGGAAAAGAGAAAAGAAGCACTTTGGTGTGGTTGGAAGTCTGTCTAAAGAGAGGGTCCTGTGTGTTGTCTCGAGTTCATTACCATCTGAAAACAGGTTTGCTTTGCAAACAATTGGCTTCCTCTCGGATGGAGGAAATCTCGTGGCTGTGATAAATGCTCTCCTCCACCCACCCAGTGGAAGGATGCACAGACTTGAGCTCTGACTGGCTTCTTTGCACCCCCGGGCCTTTGCTCCTGCTGTGCCCTCTGTTTAGAAGCTCTTTTTTGCCTGTCCCAAGGTAGATTCCTCATCTCTCACGCTCTAAGTCAGAATGGCATTTCCTGGGTCCCCTTGCTGACTTCTCCTCTCTGCCCTCTCCCCTCTCCTCCTCATCCTTTCTCCTGTCATTTCTTTCTGTCAGTATCTGAGATACTCATGTTTCAGATGGCTACGATCTGAATACAAGGTGGAAGAGGGCACAGACCTTACCTGCCCTGTTCATTGCTGGGTGTCCACATCTGGAGACAGTGCCTAGCACATAGTTGAGGCTCAGAAATAGTTGGTGAGTGCATGGGTTTTAGATTTTCATGCAGATATAGGTAAGTGAAAGTAAAAGGTGCGAACTTTCAGTTACAAAATAAATGTCAAAGGTATGAAATGTACAGTGTGGGGAATACAGTCAATAACTATGTAATACTTTTGTACGGTGAGGTACTGGACCTAGACTTGTGGTCATTTAAAATTGTGTGTTGTTGTTGTCCAGTCACTCAGTCGTGTCCAACTCTTTGTGACCTCACGGGCTGCAGCATGTCAGTTTTCCCCGTCCTTCACCATCTCCCAGAGTTTGCTCAAATTCATGTCCATTGAGCTGGTGATGCTATCTAACCATTTCATCCTCTGCCGCTCCCTTTTCCTGCCTTCAATCTTTCCCAGCATCAAGGTCTATCAAAGTACCATGTTGTATACCAGAAACTAACATAGTGTTGTAAGTCAGTTGTAATTCAGAAATATGCAAACTCAGAGAAAAAGAGGACAGATTTGTGGTTACCAGAGGCAGGAATTAGGGAGGAGGGGGGATTGGACGAAGGTAGCCAAAAGGTACAGACTTACAGTTGTAAGATAAATAAGTACTGTTGCTGCTGCTGCTAAGTCGCTTCAGTCGTGTCCGACTCTGTGTCACCACATAGACGGCAGCCCACCAGGCTCCTCCGTCCCTGGGATTCTCCAGGCAAGGACATTGGAATGGGTTGCCATTTCCTTCTCCAATGCATAAAAGTGAAAAGTGAAAGTGAAGTCGCTCAGTCGGGTCCGACTCTTAGCGACCCCATGGACTGCAGCCTACCAAGCTCCTCTGTCCATGGGATTTCCAGGCAAGAGTACTAGAGTGGGGTGCCAATAAGTACTAGGGATGTATAATCGCATGGACAGAGGAGCTTGGTAGGCTACAGTCCATTGGGTTGCAAAGAGTTGACATGACTGAGCAACTTCACTTTCACTTTCATCTTCAGGGACGTAAGGAACATGATACATAGACTTTTCACTGCTGTATGTTAGGTCTGAACGTTGTTAAGAGAATAAAGTTTTAGTACGTCTCATCTCAAGAAAATATATCATTTTTTTTTCTTTCTATAATGTTATATCTGTATGAGATGGTGTATGTTCACTACACTTAACTGTGCTCCCCATTTCATGATGTCTGTCAGATCATTGTGCTGTAAACGCTACACGTGGTGTCATATGTTAATTCTATCTCAATAAAACTGAAGAAAAAAAAGTTAATGCAGGGGAAGTTACTCCAGGAGAAAAAAGCTGACATCACATCTCCACTCCGGGTAGCAGGTAGCTCTGGGACCTTGTGTCCTAACACTCAGCTCCCCCAAGTTGCAAAGGACCGTCCGAGCAGGTGCAGAGGTGGCTTAGTGTGGAGATGAGGACACGAGGTACCAGTGAGAATGAGTAGCTCATGCTCTGCCCCTGGCATTCGCTCAGCACCTTTTCCACCTTTGTGGTGGGGCCTTCTCTGATGTGGTGAGGTGTGAGCAGTAGCCCAGGAGAATACTGGGTGATGGATGCTTCTGATGGAAACCTGAAGTGTCAATGCCCCCACCCTCTGTGCTTGGGCGGATGATTCTGGGAGCTTCCTGGGAGGCCCTGGGGGAATCCAGCTGCCCTTACTCCTTCAGTAACCTCAGTCACGTGCTTTCACCTGATGTCCTCGTGTCGGGCTCTGCTTTGGAAAGAACCCACCTGAAGACCCCATTCACACTGATAGCTTC
Source organism: Neotragus pygmaeus (assembly GCA_006410875.1). Lineage (NCBI taxonomy): Eukaryota > Metazoa > Chordata > Mammalia > Artiodactyla > Bovidae > Neotragus > Neotragus pygmaeus. The sequence goes on from SJYV01000798.1 coordinate 559,296, forward strand.
GCTTCCTTGTTGCCTGCCCTCTGTCATAGCCTGCCCAGATATTTACAATCTTTTACGAAAGTCTTGAATGTTTGCCTGGGAATGTGTTTTTTCTCTTTTAGGCTGACAGGGGTCTCTTGGACTTCTGAGACCTGTTATCCTAGAAACTCGGTCTCCTTTTTCTTACAGTTGTTTACTCTGATAGCCCCTCAGTTCTCCTGGTTCCTTTCCTGAAGACACAGTCGTGAGATCCAGCTCACTGTTGCTTCCCCATGTGTATTTATAGCACTGGGTTTTAGATGGTGGGCCAACTTTTGAGTTGCTTGCTTTGAAATAGACTTTCTGAAGGACTTCTGGAAATAATGAGGCCATTTCTACACTGGCAAGTTGGAATACATTACGGATAGTGGTTGCAAGAAGTACTTGAAACGATGGTGCTGTCTATAGAGGGCAAATCATTTTTTTTTTAACCTTCCCCAGATCATTCTGCAACTGTTACCTGGTGCTTTTGTGACTGGTTTATGTCCTATATGGAAGTCACTGCATCATCTGTCAGTTTTCTTCCAGACTTCTGAGGCAGTACCAGAAGAACTGATGGGTGAAAGGTTTGGCTTAGGTAGGGTGGCGGTGGGGAAAAGTGACAAGGCAGATGTGATACTGCACATCGAACTTAGAGTTTTGCCAGCTCCTACGATGGAGAGCCTGTAACCTCATCTTTGCTGTGGGTTCCCTGAGAGGCAAAGAAGAGGTTAAGCCAGGGGGTCCTCTCTCAAAACAATGTCTGAAAACACAGAAAACAAAGTTCATAGGCTCACAGAAGAAGTCAGTTCTGTAGAAATGTAGCGATCGACACATTAAACTTGTTCATGACACAGAGCAGGCATGCTTCTGTAAGAAAGCATGCAACATCACGATCTCCAGGCAGGTCCATTAACCCTAGAATTTGGAGATATGATGGACACATTTTGAGGTATTTGCAACAGACTGTCATATGACTTGAAAATACCTGTGCTTTCTGCTTGTGATCAAGTCCTAGGAACTGCTGAATACCCCTCTGGTTTGTTGCAGACATTTATAATTGAAGGGAATAATGAGGCTCAGGTAGGAGTAAATAACAATGAAGATGTCATTTTTCCCCCCTCATCCCAGGTCATAGATCCCAAATTCTCTCCAAGGACCCCTGATTCAGAAGCCCTGCCCTCCAGATGGCAGGTGCTTTAAGGCCTGTGCCAAAGTTCTTGTTTGCCAGGTGAGTGGTGGTCTTTTGCTTAAGCGTCTGCCTCATGTGTTGGCTGAAGGAAAACATCGCCCAGCACCATGCCTACTGCTGTTACAGGTCAGGTGAATGTTAAGGACTAGAGTGATGATGCTGGCTTCTTAGCTCTCAGGATTCTGGTCTCTGTCTTTTTTTTTTTTTCAGTTCCTTTCATCTATTATAGAAATGGCCATTGATTGGGAGAACCAATGGTGTCTGAAATTACTTATTAGATGGAAAATACTTTAGAAAGGGCTTTTACTAACTTGGTTTGTCAGGTTTTCTCTGCTGATTGCTGCTGTGCAGAACGTCGTGGAGTGAAGAGGCCAGCCTGCATCTTATTTTCCTCCCCGCCGCCGTTTTTATGGCTGCACTGCACAATCTGTGGGATCCTAGTTCCCCGACCAGGGATCGAACCCATAATCCCTGCAGTGGAAGTACCAAGTCCTAACCACTGGACCTCCGGGGAATCCTCTACTTTTTGTTTTGATATTGTGTTTTTGTATCCAATAAACTTCTCCTTATTGTTGTTTAGTTGCTAAATTGTGTCTGACTCTTTGCGACCCCATGGACTGTAGCCTGCCAGGCTTTTCAGTGCATGGGATTTCCCAAGCAAGAATACTTGAGTGGGTTGCCATTCCTTCTCCAGGGGATCTTCCCGACCCAGGGATCGAACCTGCATCTCCTGCATTGCAGGTGGATTCTTTACTGTTGAACTATGAGGGAAGCCCACACTTCTCATCCCCATATATAATAATATATAAGAAAAGGGAAGAATATTATGAAAGAAAGCCCCAAAGACATAATTGGAATGTGCATACACAAAGTGAGCTGTATAGGTATTGACCGAAAGAAATGATGGTGGGGGTAAATGAGAGGGAGGGGTGAATGCCTGGTTTTAGACATTGGAAAGGCGTGCCTCACTTGAATCCCCGAGTAACCTGAGAAGTTATTGTTAAATCCATATTCAAGATGAAGAACCCGAGGTTAGGAAAGGTTGAATGATTTGCCCATTGAAAGGCTATGTCAGAGTCCAGATGGGAACCCAAGGTTTGGGATGGCGAGACTTCTGTCCAGCTTCCAGTGGGTCCCATTGCTTTTAGTAGAGCGACTGAAGTGAGCTTTTGGGGTTTGTTTCAGATTTTACATATGAAGAACATTGTTCCTGGAACTTCCCTGGCAGTCCAGTGGTTAAAGAGTTTGCCTTCCAACCCAGGGGATGCGAGTTCAATCCCTAGTTGGGGAGCTAAGACCCCACATGTCTCGTGGCCAAAAAAACAAAACATGAAACAGAAGCAATAGTGTAACAGATTTGATAAAGACTTTTAAAAAATCAAAATCTTAAAAAAAGAAAAACTTTGTTCCTTCAGGAACCCAGCCCCATCCCATGACACTTTCTGCAGTGGTGGGAATGTTCTGTAAATTTGACTTCACTTAAGTTCATTTAAACTTTAGTGACCGCACATGGCTAGCAGTTAACAGATGGATAGTGCAGAGAGTGGCTCTTGCGTTAGAAGGTTTGGGTGGGGAGCCCAGTTCTATCACTGGTTAGGTTTGCCACCTGGGGAAGATAATTCCTAGAGACTCAGTTTCCCTATCTGTGAAGTGGGACAGTTCTCTTTGGAGTCAATTGAAAATTCATTCCATCAAGGTCAAACAAAGATGAAAACTGTTACTGTTTTTTGAAAAGTTACAGCCATTCTTGAGAAACCCAGGAGAAGGCGTGAAGGCAAGCCAAGGAAAGGCTAAAAACAGAATAGCTTTCAAGGTCATGATCACGCTCTCCTGGGTCATGTCTGCTCTTGGCGCATCTGTGCCAATCTCATGGGCTTTCTTTGTCCCCGCTGCACGTGATGAGAGCAGCCTGACCACCCCCAACCCCCAGATGTGTATCTGCCTCCTTTAGCAGCCTGTTCTAGAATGATCAGCCGTCTCTCGGTCTCCCATTCTAAGTTCCAGGACAGGAAAGTTCTCTCGGCTCATGTTAGAATTCTATTGTTTCTGCTCCCTTGGCCCCAGTTACCAAAAATACTTTGACATTGACTGTAATTGATGGATTTTCAGGGAACTCTGTCATTTTAATTAAAGGATGAAGGTCCTATAGGTCACAAAGATATATCTGCAGCTTTGTGCATTTTTATGTTAAGCAGCAGATGATGGTAATCTTTATTTTCACCCACATTTCTCCCTTCTAAGGGTGAAGAGTGCATTTGATACCTTACGGGCCTAAACTCGTCCCTGGAAGGAGAAATCATTCTTGCTCACCTCCCATGTTTTTCTGCTTTAAAGTCTCCTAAAGTGTGTGTTGTGTCTCTTGTGCATTGGAATTATGGCATCATGACCTAATATTTCATTATATGGGTGTCCTTGCTGCCGGAATGTTTCCCTGATGCCCAAATGAAGCATGATTAGTGAGTGAATTCTTAGGTGGAAATGTGAATGCAATGTAGAAATGTCTTAGAACTCAGATTCTGACTGCAGTGCATTGCATCTGGCTCCATGTGAGCTGTGTCTTTTTTTAGAGCCAGAATAAGAGGAATGGCCTCGCAGACCTTTTCTAAGTCAGTGATGTCAAACCATAGGAGGAGTTGAAGAAAGCTGCTGTGAAAACCAAAAGATTTTTCCAGATGAGGAAAACAAATAATCCAGAATCTACTGTCTATAGATAACAACTTGTGGTGACACCTAGAACCCTGAATTTTGCTTTTAAATTTCATGATACATTTTATTTAACCCACCATATCTAAAATACTATCAATTCAACAAGTAATTGATACTAAAGCTTACTAATGATGGGGTTCTTTTTTGGTTTCAAATGTTTATGACTTTCTGTGTTTTTTTGTACTTAAGGTGCACATTAAGTCAGATGGTAAATTTTCACTGGAAATGGTTGCTAGGCATTCCATTTATTCCGTAGTGTTTACATAAGAAAAAGTGGATACGTGACTGAAATTATGTGACTTTCCTCTAGTATGGCCAGCTGTCTTTCTTAACAGCCCCAGTATTGAAATGGGAGACATTCTGGGTTGGACTTTCTGTACTATGAAAATTCCAGTCTTGAAACAGCCTTGGCTAACTACTTTGCACTCCCAGCCCTGTCTCTGGCTTTCCCAGACCTTTTTCTGTTTTCCCTTCCCTTTCCTCCCATATGGGGACTCTCCCAGTTTTGTTTGGAACCCTGGGTTCACTACTTACTTGCTTTGTGCTCTTGGGTAACAAAATAACTAATATTCTCCCATGTTGGAGATTTAAAACAAAATGAAGTAAAACTGCCCTGTGGGTTGTTCTGAGGGTTCTATAGAGGCTCAATTTCCCTGTCTATGAAGTGGGACAGTTCTCTTTGGATGAGAGGTGATGGTGTCTCTTCTAATGTTAGGCTTGGTGTATCCAGCTGCTAAATTATTATCTCTATGTTAGACTCCTTGATTCTCTTTTTTAGACTTAAGATACAAAATAGATAAGACTTTCTAGTGTTTTATAGGTCCTGTGAACATTTTTCTGGATTCTTAGATTATATAGTATATATATGTTAGTCTCTCAGCCACGTCTGACTCTTTGCGACCGTATGGACTAAATAGACCATCAAGGCTCCTCTGTCCGTGGAATTTTCCATGCAAGAATACTGGAGTGGGTAACCATTCCCTTCTCCAGGGGATCTTCCCAACCCAGGGATCGAATCCAGGTCTCCTGCATTGCAGGCAGATTCTTCACCATTTGAACTACCTGGGAAGCCCATAATAATGGAAGGAGTGATTGGTTATGAGTCACTGGTGGCTAGGACTGATCTTTGTTAAACATGTGTTCTTGGGTCCCTTCCCATCCCATCTTTTTCTACCTTGTCTTCTTTTGGGTCCCTTGACTACACTCAGTTCTCTGACCTGCAGGTACTAAACCTTGTTTCTCACATTCTTACTCACCTTAAACCAAACGTTATGTCCTTTGTCCTGTTTGCTCAGACCCTGCAATCTACCAGGAAATTCATCAGTGAATCCCAAAATGATTTACCTCCTGTTAATTTCTATGCTATATAAGTCTAGGTAACATTTTTCATTTTATTATTTGGAAATAATTCTTTTCCCTGAGGTAACCATGCCATGATGGAAATTTTGACTTTTGGTCTGGCAAGTAGAGTGGGTTGAAAAAAGGGAATTACAGGAAGAGACAGTTAGAACATGCTGGACCTCTTAAAGCATATGGTGTCTTGTTTACATATCCATGTATTTATATCTGTCCCCATCAAAGCAGATTTGAGAAAACTTTTAAAAATATGAAATTGGACATAAAGGGGCGATAAGGACAACTAAGCAGAAGGTTAGCCTATGATATGCTTGGTGAACGGTCCTCTTCACTTACTAAAGGTGGACTCTAAATTTGACTCTGAGCTTCCTAGTAGCCAAAGTGAAGAGTAAAAACAATGGATTATAGGATGTACAACTGCATAGATAAAAACTTGTATTCTTGGTACCAAGACCTGAGACTTGAGCTTTGGACGTTAATTCAGTAGTTTGACTGCACATGAAATGTCTATCCAGCAGTGTGTGTGAGCACAACTGTTCCTAAAGTGGCCGGACTTCATTATTGCTCTGCTCTCCAGACATCTGGCCAGATTCATTCTCTTGTACTTCTAGGTTGAGACCTTAGTCTGCAGTAGTCTCTCATTTTTCTTCTTTTGCTCCCCAGAAGGCCCTCTTCACCCAACAGCTTGAGAGCTCTTGTGCAAACCTAAACCATCTCCCATTTCTCTTGTGCTTACAGCTCTCCGGTTCCATTTGGAGCCAAATCCCAACTCCACGCTGTTATCTGCAAGCTCCCTTGTGATTTGCTTCTGGGACGTCCCTGATGTTCCCCCCTACCCCTCTTTGCCCTGCTCACTGTCCTGCAGCCCCTCTGCTTCTGACCACACCCAGCTTGTTTTGACTCTCCTACAAGGCAGAGCTGTTTCTCTTCCTGGGACATTCTTCCTCAAGAAGTCACTTCCTATCATTTGTCATCATGTCACGATGACCTTCTCAGAGAGGCCTTCCCTAAGCACCCAGTCCATGGAGCCTCTTTTCCTCCAAACCCAGATGGTTTCTATTACACTATTGACTATTGTTTTCTCTGTCATACTTAATTGGAACCCACAGTTACCTTCCAATGAAGATTCACTGGGAGGACTGATGCTGAAGCAGAAGCTCCAATACTTTGGTCACCTGGTGCAAAGAGAAGACTCATTAGAAAAGACCCTGATGCTGGAAAAGATTGAAGGCAGGAAGGAGAAGGGGACGACAGAGGATGAGATGGTTGGATGGCATCCTTGACTCAATGGACTTGAGTTTGAGCAAGTTCTGGGAGGTGGTGAAGGACAGGGAAGCCTGGTGTGCTGCAGTCCATGGGGTTCAAAGAACCAGACACAACAGAGTGACTGAACAACAACAACAGGTTGTTATTCACACTTGTTTACTTGTCTGTCTGTCTGCCCACACTATAGTCCCAGGGTACCCGGGACCTTATCCATCGTCCATGCCCGGCACCCAACACAAGACCTGGTACAAGAATTGATCAAAAGCTACTTGTTTAAGGAGTCATGAAGAGGTGACCCATTGAGTGTGGGATAGGACCTGGGAGACTGCTCACCTGTTCTGTAAGACTTCCGCATGGGGTCAGCCCGCCATACCTACCTCTTCTCCCTTCCCCCTATCTCTGTGTGGTTTCCTTTAGTGGCCCTTTCTTTGCCACCAGATCAAATCAGGACAAGACAGAACAAACTCGCACACATGTGAAGATCTTTTCCCTTCAGCAATGACCAACCAACCAAACCAGATGTTTTCAATTCCTGAACACCTCTTTACTCTTTTCCCCAAACATTCCGTTTTTACTCTGGTGTGTTGTTGTCTCTTCCAGGAAGTTTTCCTGGATTGCAGCAGTCCTCAGTGATCTTATTCTTCTATTTTCATTATTCCAAAAGACAATAGTATATTTTTTAAAACTTTTTATTTTGTTGGATTGTAGCTGATTAACAATGCTGTGATAGTTTCAGGTGAACAGCAAAGGGACTCAGCCATACATATACATGTATCCCTTCTCCCCCAAACTCCCCTCCCATCCAGGCTGCCTCATACCATTGAGCACAATTCGCTATGCTATACAGTAGGTCCTTGTTGGTTATCCATTTTAAATACAGCAGTGTGTGCATGTCCATCCTTCTCCCTTGCCAACCATAAGTTCATTCTGTAAATCTGTGTATCTGTTTCTGTTTTGTAAATAAGTTCATTTGTATAATTTCTTTTTAGATTCCACATGTAAGGGTTGTCATACAATATTTTCTCTTTCTCTGTCTTACTTCACTCACTATGGACAATCTCTAGGTCCATCAAAAGACAATGTCAAATATTATTGACCTGCTCTCTTGGTTGCCCCATGTATGTCTTTTAGAATTGGTTTGTCATTTTTGGATGGACAGGAATTAGTCTTATGCTTGATTTCCCTAAGCATGTCCTAGTATTAAGCCAGAACTCAGTAGGCTTTTGTATATATAAGCTGAATGTTTAAAGTATCTTTAAGTAGCTTGGAGAGCTTTGATAGATGATATCATGGATTTGTGTTATAAAAGCAACAGGGAGAACCAATAAATATTGAATCTCATTAGGCTTGTGTTTATTATGTGTAGTTTTCTGTATAAATAATTACCATTTCATTTAGAAGCTTTTTACCATATTTTGATTTGCTTTTTTGTGATGCAATAGCTCTTTAACTTATTTAGTATCTCATGCTTATTTAAAGATGGTTTGCATACTGTTTTTAAATGACTTTATTAAAAAAATGAAAACATGCACTTATAATAGAAATATCCATTATAAATCAGGCAACATGTTAGCACTTTCAGAAGACTTCCCTTTTTTGCCACAAGAGGACACTGTTGTCAAACAAAAGATGAATTTTTAAGGTTGGAAATTTAATAATGGTTCTGATAAAGCTTTTTAAGAAGCATTGATCTCACTAATGGATTAAAATGGTCAATATTGCCTGCGATGGGCATTGTATTGCTGTGCAATCCTGTTGCAGTTGAATTTACTGTGTATATATATCCATGAGCTGTATGTTATCAGTAGCTGAATCTTACCATGTTTTCCCTAAAATGCTCTGTGAGTCATTGTCATAGCTGGTGGTTGAACATACATTGACAATTGTGTCATTCAACTATATTAGTTTACAGGTGAGGAATTAGGGAAGCATAGAAGTGAAATGACCATTCATTTGGGAGTAAAACTAGAGATTTTATTCATTTATTTAACAAACTATTTAACACCCATGGTGTGCAGAGCATTATGTTAGAGGTTAGCGTAGAAGCGAAGTAAGATCATCCCCTCCCCTCAAGAGAGTTACATTCTGTTTGTAAATGGCCAGCCCCTACCTGAGCAATGTAACTATTGAATAGTCACGGAATTCTATTTTTGCATTCTATTATATACAGCTTAGGGCTTCCCTGCAGAGAAGGCAATGGCAACCCACTCCAGTACTCTTGCCTGGAAAATCCCATGGACAGAGGAGCCTGGTAGGCTGCGGTCCATGGGGTTGCGAAAAGTCGGACATGACTGAGCGACTTCACTTTCACGCATTGGAGAAGGAAATGGCAACCCACTCCAGTGTTCTTGCCTGGAGAAACCCAGGGACGGGGGAGCCTAGTGGGCTGCTGTCTATGGGGTCGCACAGAGTCGGACACGACTGAAGCGACTTAGCAGCAGCAGTAGGGCTTCCCTGGCAGCTCAGCTGGTAAAGAATCTGGCTGTAATGGGTTCGAACCCTGAGTTGGGAAGATCCCCTGGAGAAGGGAAAACTACCCACTCCAGTATTCTGGCCTGGAGAATTCCATGGACTGTGTAGTCCATGGGGTCGCAAAGAGTTGGTCATGACTGAGGAACTTTCACTGTCATTATATATAGCTTGCTTTATTTTTTATAATATAATGTAGAAGTTAGATCATATCACACATAAAACTTTTAAAATAAAAGTTCAGGTGCTTGGCAACTTGTGAGCAGCCTTCAAAATATTATGTTGGTTATTTATTATGCTATAAAATCTTTAGGCACTGTTTTGATGCTTTGAAAAACGAGAAACGGGAGGAAAATTTCCAATTAAAAACTGGTCCAATTAAAAGAAACCCTTAGACATAAGGATAATTGGGCCTTGAGAGATTTATGGCTAAATTGCCATTACCGCTCACATTAGTTCAGCCCCAGACCTGGGCAGTTTCACTTGGACAACAAGCTGTGGAATCGTGTTGAGTGTCCCTGAATTTGGTGAGTGCATTTTGTATTTTATGTCACTCGCGGGTTTGTTTTCTGTGTTGTGTATAGACCGACTCTCAATGAACCATCATCACTTAGTGATGATTGCTTTTGGACAGTTCATAATCACTTGAAGGCTAGAGTTTTCCTTCACTAACAAAGGGCACTGACCATACTTCCATTAGAAAGGACCATGTCACTGAATGGAAATAAAGATGCTGCACGGTTGTAAGGAATTTCTCAGTTCTTACAGTGATAGAGTGTGAACCTTATGAGATCACAGTGTGTCCATTTAATTTGTTTAAATCATCTCTGACCAAAAGGGCTCTTTTGAAGAACTCTACAACCTAATTTAAACAAGATGGTATTGGCAACACGTAAAATTAAAATGCCACGTGTAAAATTTTATACAATTCTATACCAGACACAGCTATTGTCTTTAATGGCTCACTTAGAACCTTTTAAGTTCTAAACATATTTATAGCATGTTATAAGATGAACGAGTAAGTTCTTCATTGATATTTTTAGGCAGCAATAGAAAAGCAACTTAATGGCATGAGTATACTGCATTTTGGCAGAGAAACCTGTCCTCTTGAATGTGTGACAGTAAGCATGCTCTAAATTACAAAGTAATTCCACGCATCATGTGATAGTTATAAGTGAGAGCTCAGCTGAGGCTTTAGCGAGTATCAGGGCTTGAAATACATTCATAAAAGTGTCGATAACCTATTAAGTACATTTACTTTCATCAGAAGCATTTTAAATATAAAATGTTCATTAATACTTGTCTTGTTACCGCATAAATTTGTCAAGAGAGGTTACACTTGGTTTGCATACTTTTGTGGAAAAGCGATTTGAGAATTTCTAGAAGACAAATCAGTGTGGTTGTATTATATAAACACAATTATGAAATGGAAACATANTACCAGGCTTCTCCATCCATGGGATTTTCCAGGCAAGAGTACTGGAGTGGAGTGCCATTGCCTTCTCCAGGAAATCTACATATAAACAAGGCTTTTTCTTACTAACAGAGTCCAATATTTATTTACCCTCCTAAGGATGTCTTACAAGACAAAAAGTGAAACTGTGATATTTTTGCTTATTTCATTATATTTTCCTTTTGACATTTTTATGTGATACACAATAAACATTTATATTTTATTATGTTTTAAAAAGATCTATATGTTTAACATACAAGTCTATTTCATAAGGATGCTTTTTTGTTTTTTTTTCTTGCTGCTGCTGCTGCTGGTAAGTCACTTCAGTCGTGTCCGACTCTGTGCGACCCCCTGGACGGCANTTATTATGTTTTAAAAAGATCTATATGTTTAACATACAAGTCTATTTCATAAGGATGCTTTTTTGTTTTTTTTTCTTGCTGCTGCTGCTGCTGGTAAGTCACTTCAGTCGTGTCCGACTCTGTGCGACCCCCTGGACGGCAGTCCACCAGGTTCCCCCGTCCCTGGGATTCTCCAGGCAAGAACACTGGAGTGGGTTGCCATTTCCTTCTCCAATGCATGAAAGTGAAAAGTGAAAGTGAAAGTGAAGTCGTGTCCAACTCTTAGCGACCCCATGGACTGCAGCCTACCAGGCTCCTCCGTCCATGGGATTTTCCAGGCAAGGGTACTGGAGTGGGGTGCCATTGCCTTTTTTTTCTTAGTGGTAGCTAAAACAACCATGTATTTTACACTCAATGAAATCCTGAACTCCATGAAATGAGGCAGTTAACATAAGTTAACACCTTTCCTTATGCTGTTAACTGCTTGCAAATATCATGTTTTTGTGTGTATGATGTGGGGTTCTCAGGCAGTGCAGTGGTAAAGAATCTGCCTGCCAAGGCAGGAGATGCAGGTTCGATCCCTGGGTCGGGAATATTGCCTGGAGGAGGAAATGGCAACCCACTCCAGTATTCTTGCCTGGAAAATTCCATGGACAGAGGAGCCTGGTGGGTTACAGTCTGTGGGGTCAGACTGAGCAGGCAGGTGCTATCACCTGGTCACATTACAGCAGCACCTGTTTTACCTTTTCTTATGATAGAATATCCTCTAAGGCTGAAATTTTTTTTAAGGAAAAAGATTTGGTTTACATAGGGGCTTTGACGTGAAACTCAAATTAAGGACAGTGCCTACATCAGAAATTTATACTGAATTCACTTTAAATTACATATAGCCCATCCCAGGGACCTACTAACCTGCAAACTACATTTTGTCAAGGTTCTCAGCCCCCAAGAAGTCAGGAACTTGAGACAACTGGCTGCAGTAACCACCCTTAAGCTAGTTAACTATTCATTCTGCCTCCTTGAGTACTTCTTATGTTTCAAATCTGGATAGTTAAAAAGAAAAAAAAAAAAAAAAATCTCGGACATCCGGTGTGTCCCTGATTTCAGATCTCATGAACTAACCACCCCACCTCAAACCACCCAGACTGAAGCCAGAATGGCCTTGGTATAAAGATCCGAAATACGTGTGAAAGAGACTGTGGAACTGTAGTCAATTAACTCGCGGTTGATAAAGACAGGACTCCGAACTTCCAGAAGCTTTTTGTTAATTCTGCTCCATATTCAGGACAAGTATGACTACCCAGAACTGTGTTCCAGCCCCACTTCCAATAACCTGCCTTAGCGGTAGCCAAAATCCAGAGTGTTCTCGAAAACCACTCACTCAGCAGCTCCCTTGGCTGGTCCGGACTGGCAATCTCGAGCCACTGCGGCTGCCCAGCAGCGCCAGCAGCCCAAGCAGCTGCCCTCCTCCTTGCTGCTTAACTTAAAAAAACAGCCCTGGCAAGAATGAGGATCTTTGGAAGGGTGGAGGGAGAGGGTTTGACGTGTACAGCATGAGACAAAACCCCTCACCCTTTTTCCTCTATCACCTTCCACTTCTAGGGTAACCGAAGGGCCACCAGATCAATCATGGAGACACACACAGTCACCTCGGGCCCAACTAGTGCTCGCTGGGCTACGATTACGGAGGAAAGGGGTGAGGACAGCCAAAGCTCTGGAGATGCAAAGGGCTGATAGACAACAAGGTACAGAAATTAACAAGACAAGGAGGGGGTCGGGGGCGGAGTACGAAGGCATCATTATTTCGGTGCCGCCTCCTCCACCCCGCAAAAGACCTCCAAGATCCCCTCAGAGACCTGGCCTCTCCAACGAGAACGACCTTCCTCTCTGCTTGGGGTACAAGGCCATACCTCAGCTCCTCAGCAAGGCGGAAGCGGGAGAGGAGGGCAAACCTCCAAGAGCGCCCCTTCAGGGGGTCCATCCGGNCACCAGCCAATATATGCTTTAGTTCTGAAGTCATGGCAGGTCTCTTTCATTCAACCTAAATGCAGATTTAAAAGTAAATAACTGGGAAACATCTTTCATTAAAGAAGATGGTAGTATTGAAATTAGTAATTCTCCTGTGTATGTGTATAACAATTACATAACAAAACCCTTTCTGGAGGACCCTAAGCTTCCTAACCTAGAAACATTGTGTATCCCTCCCACCCAGGACTCATGGGAGCAGCAGGGATCAAAGCTCAATACTAATAGTTTCTTTAAAAAAGCTTATCAGGAAAAGATTGAATTAATAGAGTGTCAGTGGTAAAGGTTTCACATTATCCTTAATTCTGTGGTGGCCTATATTCTCCATAGAGCTCACAGGTATTGGAGATAGAAACTAAAGGAGTAAGGCACAAAGTTGCTTTTTGCAACTTGATGCCTTGGCCTTCTGTGACCGAGTCCAGCTCAACCATGCGCTTGCCTCTGAAACCCAAGCAATGTTTCAGTTCAGTTCAGTTCAGTTGCTCAGTCGTGACCGACTCTTTGCAACCCCATNATCTGCAGGTCTAATCCTACCCATATTTTTACATATAATGATAGCAACCGAAAAGATACCTGGGGAAAATCTTCACTATGCCACTACCTGACTTTCCAGTTACCTGAATCTTACAGACATCGCTGCTCGTTGTGGAGTTGCACATAATTGCCCTGTGACCATGAAAATTGGAATAATTATCTCAGGCAAAACCTTTCCTTAAAAAACAGTAACTTAAAATTAAATATGAAGCCACCACATTTCTGTAAACTCTTGCAGAGGCTGCATACTGCTGCATGGTATTGTTTCTCACCCCATGGATGAGTGTAAATGTCTGTCACTAAAATATAGGGACACTTTCGGCCTAATATAAACATAAAATGAATAAAATCCCACATTTAAAACAAGCAGGCATTTTTATGGGTATCTTCGTGTATGATGCATTGTAACATATTCCAGCCGTAATAGAGCCTTTGGGAAAGGAAAAGCACGTCAGGATTAAGTATTCTGTTAATTGCAAATGTGGAGCACACCTGCGAAATCTGTGAAAACTCCTCCAACACTTGGGGAAAGTCAGAGCCATTGCCTTTTCTTGCTACTATCTCTTGGATAGGCCTAGAAAAATCCAAAGTGGGTGGTGGGGAGGCTCGTCGATGGCCACTTTTCTCCCTTTGTGATCTCCAACCCAAATGAGGTTGAAGGGGCAGGTCACTCTGATATACGACAAAGGAGGGGGGCAAGTGCACTTTTTTAAGCTGCAATGTATTCTGCAATAAATACTTCAATGTTGGTGCGACATGATGTTTTATTGGATTACACTGGTTTGCGAAAGAAATCACATTGGGAATAGCAAAGCTTGCGGTTTTGTGGGTAATGCGTCTTTAATGGGAGGGCTTTACACTGGAAGAGTGTGGGAGCAGGATAACAAGGCAAATGAGGAAATGGCTAAATGCATGCAAATCTATATTATGGTAATACTCGGCTGCCTAAGTCCAAGAGGTTTTTCTGGTGGTTGTTTTACCTAGGCTGGATAATTCATCAGGTTTTGACTCGGGTAAAGAATAAATGAATCTAGCATACATTACAGTCTTACTTTCGTCTCAGAAACAAATCTTTCTTGTACCAGCCAGGGTAATCTTCAGAGTTTTCCTTATATAAAACACCTCAAGAATAATGCACCTCAGTAAGATTTACACTTTATTACTCTAATGATTCTACAAACACTACCACAATGTGATGAAAGACAGAGCAGTCCCGGACTGATTGAGAGCTAATAAAAATCAGTCCTGAAAACTGAAAAGAGCACCCTTATCATCTTTCTTTCATTTAGAGCTGATTACTAGGGGATTATAATGCAATCACAGCTATGTGTGAGAGGTAGCTATGGGAACCAGTTTTAACTGTTTATCTAGCCAAAGATCTTAATTTAAGTTTGAACACTCTGATTCATTTATATGTAAGACACCAAGGAGACAAAATGCAGAAGAAACAGATGCGCACTTGTTCTTTCCATTTAACTTCATAAGCTACCAGCCAATTTGTCTTTCAGGGACAAAATTAATTTCTGATGACAATGTGAGCAAGTAATAAACTAGAAGTTCCTGTCCTGGGAAACTTGTTAATGCCATGTAATGTTCTGGAGTTATTTAGGAGGGGGAAAAAGAGATTTGCTTCTGGAGTTAGAGAGATGTCTGTAACAGGCTTGCCTTTGTCCCAGCCCTTAGTCACTCCTGTAGAGGTTTATGACACCTTTTCTAGAGGTTGAGTTGGGAAAGTGCAAAAGAAACCGTGAAGCTTACCATTTCTTTCCTATGGAGTATTTTTCAACTGCTCCTCATTTTCCTTCACATTCTCTCCATGATTCAGATTTGCTCACAGCACAAACCTCCAGTCCACTGCTTTCCAGCCCTGGCGGAGGAGACAGGCAACTCATGATGAGATGGAAATGAGTCACCAGACCTCCTCTTGGGACCCAAGTTGCTACCAGAACATAGCCCTCTGCCTGCGAGTGAGCTCCATGAGGAGGCCAGTGCCATGGCAAACGTTCAAGGAGGAGGAACAGGGGTGTAAACAAGGAAACCCTAGGAATGGGATTCATTGTGTGAATCCACTGCTATCGAGAGAGAAAACACACACACATGAACTCCCAGAGAGAAAGCAGGACTGGCCACCGTCTCGAAAGCAGGCTATGAAGCTGTCTATACCCTTGTGTCAGTGATAATAACACTAATGGTAATAGTAATAATAAATAGCATTTATTGAGCACTTACTCTTACCAGAGAATAAAGTGAACACTAGACATACATCACCCCATTTAATTATCACAACAACCCTATGCAGAAGTTATTTCTATGGCCATGTTATAGGCAAGGAAACTGAGTCATGTGAAACCAATGTGTTTGATGCCACAGCTAGCAAGAGAAAATGACAGCATTTGAACTCCATCGGTCAGGCTTCAAACTCCTATTCTGCTCTCTCCCAAGGCGAACCTTGGCAATCTTTATCTTGGCCAGTATTATTTTCCCATCTCATTATGCATCCAGGTTTTTTAGTGTTTCTAGACTATGTTCTTCCTTGAATCCTGGGATTCTATGCTCTCTCCACCCCCCGACCTCCCCAGCCTGCATTTTTCTGCTCTCTGGGGGAACTCCCCACGGCATAATGGCTGTCCATTAGTGTGTTTTTAAAACCTCGCTCTCTCCCATCCTCTGACAGTTTTCATATGCTCCACATGAAGGATCCTTTTCCAGAAATACTTTTGAAGAAAGTCTAAAGTAAGCTGAAAAGTATTACATTTTTCATCTCAACGGGGAAATGGATTTAAGAAAAGGAGAGAAGAGCCTGCAGGTCTTTCAGATTTTAAAAAGAATTCAACACACTGCTGCATTGGCACTGGGAACACATCTATCACAGAAACCAAGAGAGCATCTGCATTTACACGCTGAAACTGTTCCTTCGTCCTTGATCACGATAATGACTTAGAGTTCCACTGAGCCTTTCATCCAGAGGGACGCCGTGGCCCCTGCAGAAGCCAGCCGGGCACACTGCTCCCTCCACTGCCAAGGCTCACTGTCCTCCAAGGTGAAGCGAGGGAGCTCTACTGGGGGAGAATCAAAAAGGACAAGCAAGTGCTGTAAATTCTATTTCCAAAGGTAGCTATAATAATGACCTGTCCATCTTTAATTGCCCCATCTGGAACTCGGGCATAACAAGGCAGTCTCAAAGAAACCATCTTGGGCATCAGTAACAGCGCATGAAAGAAAGGATGCTTTCAGGGCAGAGAGAAAGCCTTGCCCTGTAAGCACCAGGACATTTTACTAATTGCCCTATTTCCGGTTTCAAAAACTACTTCAGGGAAGTGGAGGGCATTCCCTAGGACAACAGTCACGGACTTCCTCTGACCCTCAGGAGTCATGCTTCATGAGAATGAGTAAAAAAAGACAGGCACGGGCTGGTTTGTGGTTTTCAGAAAATGGGATCTAGCACAGAGCTGCGGGATTTACTGTGTACAAACAATTGTGTGAAACCTAACAGGGATCACAGGCTGAGCCCCATGGGTTTTAAAAATTCAGGATGAAAGTCATTCTCACTCCCAGCAAAACTCTTTTTTGGAGTTGTCTTTTCCACGGTGCACTGAAGTGGCCCTGAGCTGCTGGAGTACTTGGCAGGAGGCACTGCTGGCCCCTCTGTCTGGAATTCCTCTCCCCTCTTTCCCTGCTCATTCCTGCTTTACCATCACCAGCTCGAGTCATCGTCTCCAGGCAGCCTTCCATGAATCCACCGAAGCTGGGCTAAACGTCCTGTCTTTATGTTTCTACAGTATTGTGTACATCCCTCAGGGAGAGCACTTTCCCTGTTACGTGATAAATAGGCATCGTTTATAGAACACTTATTATGTGTCAATCACTGGGTTAAATACCTTACACCTAGGGACTTCCCTGGGGGTCCAGTGGTTAAGACTCCACACTGCCAATGCAGGG
Organism: Neotragus pygmaeus; assembly: GCA_006410875.1. Lineage (NCBI taxonomy): Eukaryota > Metazoa > Chordata > Mammalia > Artiodactyla > Bovidae > Neotragus > Neotragus pygmaeus. Next base: position 576,574 of record SJYV01000798.1, read on the forward strand.
GGTGCTGGCTCAATCCCTGATTATGGAACTAAGATCCCACTTGCCATGCAGTGTGGCCAAAAGATTTTTTTTTTAATAATAATAATAAGTAATTTACACATAAATATCTCTTTTCATCCTTACAATCGTCCCAAGTACTATTATCTCCATTTTACAGGTAAGAAAGATGAAGGTCAGCAAGTTTAAAATCTCAAAACTAGTTTTAAAATCTTAACACTAGTAAATGGAAAAGCTGCGATTTGAAAGGAGAAAATCTGCCTCCCAAGCCTGTGCTCATCCCCACGGGTTCAGTGCTCTAAGACTGGAATCGTTGTATCCATTTCAGTATCCCCAGGTAAAGAATGTGCCTGCAATGCAGGAGACCAGGGTTCAGTCCCTGGCTCGGGAAGATCTTCTGGGGAAGGGAATGGCAATCTACTCCAGTATTCTTGCCTGGAGAATTCCATGGACAGAGAAGCCTGGCAGGCTACAGTTCACGGGGTCACAAAGAGTCGGACACGACTGAGTGACTAACACACACAGCATCGGTACACTATCAGGCGTTTATAGATTCAGGACACACACTTGTTGATCCAAACCACTTTGGGGAAAGAGTCTGGGGAGCTAACTGACCCATATCATGGTAGCAAGAGTAAACTGACCTCATTAGCTTGGCATTCTACCAGCTGACTATTCTGACTTGCCTGGGTAACTTGTTTTTTTTAAGTGAAAGCATTTAAGCAGGGTCCTTGGTGTCATGCTGACACACCAGAAAATGTGTTGTCTTCCTCAATTCAGGTGTTCTTTTCACTGAATTCCGTCAAGCCAGCTCTGCATATTGAGACGGAAGGTGTAACTTAAGAGTGAATCAATTGTCATGCATCACTGCATAATCACTTCTGTCATCCATCGCTGTCCTCCATCAATGCTGCTGTGTCACTGTGGCAGCAAAAGCACATTTCCCCGAGGATGAGTACGGATGAACTCTCCAGCGCAAGGACTGTGGTGGAAGAGCCCATTCTTGGGGTAGCAAGTGTCTGTTCTGACTAACTGAACTGCAGTCCTGCTCAGCCTCCTCCTTCCCTCTACACAATGAGGAATTCAAGTTCCTGTATCTTGTCTTCACAAAAGGTCTCCCTTCCATCCTTTCTGATCATCCCTGCTACTGTCCAGGCCTTTTGTTTTTTCGTTTAACAATGCATTTATTGGACTATATTGCTTTACAACATGTTAGCTTCTGCTGTACAACACCATGATTCAACCATATGTGTACATGTATCAGTGACAGACTTTATTTTGGGGGGCTCTGAAATCACTGCAGATGGTGACTGCAGCCATGAAATTAAAAGATGCTTACTCCTTGGGAGGANCCAACCAGTCCATCCTAGAGGGAAATCAGTCCTGTATATTCATTGGAAGGACTGAAGCTGAAGCTGAAACTCCAATACTTGGGCTACCTGATGTGAAGAACTGACTCATCAGAAAAGACCCTGATGCTGGGAAAGATTGAAGGTGGGAGGAGAAGGGGATGACAGGGGATGAAATGGTTGGATGGCATCACTAACTCGATGGACATGAGTTTGAAGAAACTCTGGGAGTTGGCGATGGACAGGGAGGCCTGGCATGCTGCAGTCCACGGGGTTGCAAAGAGTCAAACATGACTGAGTGACTGAACTGACTGACTGACTGATTCCCTCCCTCTTAAACCTCCCTCCCACCTCGCCATCCCACCCCTCTAGGTCATCACAGAGCACCAAGCTGAGCTCCCTGTGCTATACAGCAGCTTCCCACTAGCTATCTATTAAATATTTTATACATGCTAGAACCCCAGGGATGGAGGAGCCTGGTGGGCTTCTGTGGGTTACACAGAATCAGACGCAACTGAAGCGACTTGGCGGCAGCAGCAGCAGTGTATATAAATCAATGCTACTCTCTAAATTCGTCCCACCCACTCCTTCCCTTGCTGTGTCCACAAGTCCATTCTCTACATCTCTGTTCCTGCCCTGCAAATAGATTCATCAGCACCATTTTTCTAGATTCTATATATATATTATGACTCAAAAATCCTACAACTGAGAAAACCATAACTTAAAAAAACACATGTACCCTAATGTACATGCAGCACTATTTGTAATAGGCAGAACATGGAAGCAATCTAGATGTCCAGCAACAGATGAATGGATAAAGAAGATATGGCACATATATATATAATGGAATATTACTCAGCCATAAAAAGGAATGAAACGGAGTCAGCTGTAGTGATGTGGATGAACCTAGAGACTGTCATACGAGTGAAGTAATCTAGCCCAGCTCTTGATCAAGTGTCTCTGGCCTTCTGTGGTTGACTTGGATCTTCTTACAAGCCCCGCCAAATTATGCCCTAACATGACTGGTTCATTATCTCACCCCTCCTAATACTCAAAAGCCATTTGTGGCTCTTCATTGCTTTCAAGGTAAAATCTAAAATCCATGGACATGCAAGCCTTCCACCAGCTGGCATTAATCTTCCATTCCCACCTGTGCTCCACTTCTCTCTACCCCAACCTCCAAACCAGCCAGTGGGTCTCCTCACCGATCCTTGCACCGGACTTTATGTCTATCCACCCACACCCTGCCCTTTCTTCAAGGCCTGCCCCAGTGCTTCCTGACATTTGGAATCCTCAGTAAGCTCTCTCAGCATCTCATGTACTTCCTGTCCCCCTTACAGGCCCTCATCATCTTATCGTGGCTGTGCAATGCAATCTAATTTTGTGGATATTGGTGTCCAATATCTCTGGTGAAATGACAGCCTCCCTGAAGGCAGAGACCATCTTTCTCTGTTCCTCTGCTCTCTTTTCCTCTTTTCCACTAGAGCTGTCAGTGTTTTAGTGATTCTATTTAGCAAGACTAATGCTTATACTCACTATACTTACTTATAATAAAATTGGCTTTTATACCCCTGCTAGATAGTAAACTCTTCAAGAAGGAAAATCCTTTCTTTATCTCCATGTAACCCCCACAGCAACTGGCTCAACAAAGACAAAGAGGAGACTACAATAAAAATCCATTTTTAAATGTGAGACTTACTCATTTTCCCGTCATCTGCCAAAAGTCTGTAATCTTTTTCTAATAAATTAGGCACAATGACATAATGAATGTAGTGATCATATTCTGTGGTATTTCATTATATTAATGTGATTTTGGCCAAACACACACACATACACACAGACACACACAAACACACTGTACTGCTGCTGCTAAGTCGCTTCAGTCGTGTCCAACTCTGTGTGACCCCATAGACGGCAGCCCACCAGGCTCCCCCGTCCCTGGGATTCTCCAGGCAAGAACACTGGAGTGGGTTGCCATTTCCTTCTCCAATGCATGAAAGTGAAAAGTGAAAGGGAAGTTGCTCAGTCATATCCAACTCTTAGCGACCCCATGGACCACAGCCTACCAGGCTCCTCCGTTCATAGGATTTTCCAGGCAAGAGTACTGGAGTGGGGTGCCATTGCCTTCTCTGCAAACACACTGTATCTTTCAATAATAAGTTCCTTTTGAATCCTATTGAAAACGATAGGAGAAAGCCATATTGCTCAGTCTTAAAATGTTCAGGGCATTCACAAGGGATTTTGAGATAAACTTTAGGATTTATTTTCACTTTTAAATTCATTAAAAATTTTTATCTATCACTAAGTATATCTTGCTGCTAAATAATTGCTGATACTGTCATCTGTTTTACTTCCCAAAGCCTCAGTTAACATTATATCTAAAGGTTCATGATGATGTTCTGAGCACAGTTACCTGCCTCCCCTTCCTCCAAAGATCCTATAGAAACTTTAGAAATAAGATGCTTTAAAATACTAAATCAAAACTGTCTTGGAAGAGTAGAAAGCAACATCCAGGGCCTAGAAATGGAAGCACTCCTGGAAGATAGAAAGCACAGTAGACTAGAATGACAGTGAAACCGGAAGCGAGGCGCTACAAAGAAGTCCTGGACAAATTCCAAACTCGGAGTCAACAAATGCGAAGCTGGAGCGAAGGGGAGACGGAAGGGTGGGGAGTGAGAAATCATAAGAGCAATTAATTAGAAGAAGTACACTTGGAACAGCTGAACCAATGAACACCCCCTCCCACTCCCCATGCCTGCATATCAGCGAATAATTAAAGCCTTTGCCTTCTGGGTACAGCCTGGAGAATANGAAACTCCAGTACTTTGGCCACCTGATGCAAAGATCTGACTCATTTGAAAAGACCCTGATGCTGGGAAAAATTGAAGGCAGGCGGAGAAGGGGACAACAGAGGATGAGTTGGTTGGATGGCATCACTGATTCAATGGACATGAGTTTGAGTAGGCTCTGGGAGTTGGTGACGGACATGGAAGCCTGGTGTGCTGTAGTCCATGGGGTCGTAAAAAGTCGGACATGACTGAGCAACTGAACTGAACTGAACTGATGAAACCGTTTGCCTCAGATTGGGACTTGAAATAATGTGGTAGGACTGTGTGTTAGCCACTCAGTCGTGTCCAACTCTATGTGACCCCATGGACTGTAGCCTGCCAGGCTCCTCTGTCCGTTTAATTCTTCAGGCAAGAACATTAGAATGGGTTGCTATTCCCTTCTCCAGGGATCTTCCCAACCCATGGATTGAACCTGGGTCTCCTGCATTGCAGGCATGTTCTTTACCATCTGAACCACTAGGACTGGGGCCCAGCCAAAATCCCTGCTTGGGAGTTGAACTCATGTGGCTGGATGTTGAACCCAGTAAAAACTGAGTTCTTCCAACTCGGGTCTTCCAACTGAGATGACAGACCTTGTTTTAGGACCTAATGAAGCTCAGGTTCTTGATATCTCATTGCAGAAAGAATTCAGTGAGAGACAAAGTACTAGGTAAGTTGTGGGTTTACTCAGAGAGAGATACACTCCAAAGACAGAATGTGGGCCATTGCTGAAGGCCAGTGCAGCCTCTACACGTGGTGGGGTTAGCTTTCATAGGCTGGGTAATTTCATAGGCTAATGAGTAGGAAGATTTTTCCAAACATTTAGGACGAGGGGGAGATTTCCAGGAATTCAGTCACAGCCGACTTTTTGATCTTTGATGGTGAGTCTTGGAACTTTCATGGCACCTCTGGGTGTATCACTTAGCTTGCTGATGTGTTACAATGAGCATATATTGAGATTCAAGGTCAGGTCGAAATTGGCTTGTCTGTCATCTTGGACCCATTTGATTCTAATCAGTTTCTGTTGTGTCGTTGGGCTATGTCATGCTTTCACAGGTTGTGCCTTGCCCCCTTCCCTCCTGTTTCAAGCAGACAACAGCAACAACAAGGGGAGAGGGAGTTTAACTGGTTGGCATGCAACTCAAAGACCAAAGTTTTAGAGAAACATTGGGGAGAGTAATGATAGGCAAACTATAAGGAGTGAGAGAATATCAACTATCTCCTAGCATAGGGTAAGAGGAAGTACACCACACTACTTTAGAGTGTTTGAATTTTCTGTTTATCCAAAATCTACCATTGTTCAAATCTTGTCTTTAAAAGCACATTTTTAAACAAAGGTTTACATATCTATCAGTTTTTAAAGAAAGGATAGTGTTTAGCAATGGGTACCTTTAATACCAACGTAAGCCATTGTTTCAAAAGATGAAGACAATTCATTTTACATGCTTTCAAAACCAATAATGACACTTCTATAACACGCCTATGTGAATTTATTCATTTCTAATTTTCAATCCATGTTGTACCACCTAACTGTTCCAGTTGTTCCCATTTTTACATTAAAAAAAGATTTACTTATTTCTTTACTTTTATGGCTTTGCTGGGTTTTTGTTGCTGTGCATGGGCTTACTCTAGTTTCCCAGAGCTGGGGCTACTCTCTGGTTGCAGTGCACAGACCTCACATTGCGCTGGTTTCTCTTTTTGTGGAACATCGACTCTGGGGTGCTTGGGTTACAGTAGTTACGGCCCGTAGGCATGTGGAATCTTCCCAGAGCAGGGATCAAACCCATGTTCTCTGCATTGGCAGGCAGATTCTTAACCACTGGACCACCAGAGAAGCTCTTCATTTGTGTCCTTTTAATTGTTCTGTCTACATAAGCTCTTTCAGATCCTGTTACTCTTTCAGAGCTTNGTCCTGAATCCATTTGAAATGTAAAATGTACATTTTACATTTTAAAATATTTAAAAAGCCTGAGTTTAAGCGCTGGTTCCCTCTTCTTTTTTAAAAGAAAGCAAATAAAATATTTTGCTGATGATGGCGCTTCTCGTACGTGTTTGCATGTTGGTACTTAAATGCAATATGTCTGGAAGATGTTGCTATTTCACACTACGCGCACAAGAAAGAGTAAATTGTAGGTCCTGATTATCAACAGATAACAAGACATACTGTATATAAATAAATGCTCAGCATCAAAACCCATTATTGGATTAGCTATATAATCATGTCTCAGGCTGTAAGTCTGTGCTGACAAATGAACACTTTTCATTTGGCTCAAGGTCCTCATCAGCAACGGAACTAATTTTACATTCTCACCCATTAAGTGAATAAGATGTGGAAAAAGCTGTCTGCTTTTTGAAGTGTAAATTTGCTGCTACAGGCTGTGCAGACCAAAGCGCTTTTGAAGCAGGCAAATGAGATCATCTCTAGGGACATGTGAACCTCACAAAGTTTAGGTCACTTCTGTCGAAGGGGCGAAGTGTGTGCGCGTGTCTTCTTGTGGTTTAGGTGGCCGTACACTCTGGGCTGTTCTGGGTGGTGTGGATGGTGAACACCTGCAACAAACCCGGGAGAGCACAGGCAGTGCTGTCTTTATCTTCTCCAGAAACCAAGGGCTCCTAGAATCTGTGAAGAGCCTAAGATGGAACAATCTGGGGTTCGCACTAGCCCGTCAGTATCCCCATCTCTCTGTCACCCTTGAGAAAGGACATCAAAGCCTCTGAGCTTCCAGTTCTGAATGTCTTGTAGGACTGAACTGCTCCATGGAGGTGCCAAGATAAGATGCTGGTACTGCTGGGGCTGGCTGGGGAGCAAGATGAGCCAGGAGGAGGAAACTCCCTACTTCAACCATTCTGAGTGATTTTAAATATGCTATATGCTGATGACTTCACATTTATATCTGTAGCACAGACTTCTTTGTACTCCACATTCTTGTATGCAACTGCCTACTTGGTCTATCTACTTGGATGGTTCGTACATATCTCAAACTTAACATATCCAAAATAAAACTATGGGGCTCTATCCCAAAATGTGTCTCTATTCCCCAATTCCTCCTCATCTCATAAATTTCATCACCATCTTTTTCTTGCTAAAGCCAGAAACTTAAGAGTTATCCTCGATTCACCCCTTTCCCTCACCAGTGAAATGCAATCTACCAGCAGTCATGCTGGTTTGATCAACAGAATATACCCTAAATCTCCTTGGACTCCTAGGCCAGGTAAAAGTCACCTCTCACTTTGACAACAATGACACATCCCCTCCAGCCTGCCTCTCTAACCACCGCTCCAACCTTTACTTTAACCACCGCTTCTCATTAACGCTGAGCAGAGAGTAACTGGAAAGTAAGTGTGTTATGGGTTGAATTGTATTTCTGCCCCCAGTAATTGTATATTGAGGTCTTAAACCTCAGTACCTCAGAATGAGATCTGATTTGGAAATAGAGTAATTGCATGTGTAATTAAATGAGATGAGGTCATACTGGAGTATGGAGTGGGTGCTTATCCAATATGACTAGCGTCCTCATAGCAAGAATGCCATGAGAGAGAGAAATAGACTGAGGGAAGATGATGTGAAGACACAAGGAGAAACCATCCATAAGGGATGCCAGAGATTGCCAGCGAACCACTAGAAGCTTCGAGAGGCATGAAACAGGGTTTACCTCCCAGCCTTAGAAGAAACCGAGTCTATGGACACCTTGATCTCAGACATCTAGCCTCCAGAACCATGAGACAATGAATTTGTGTTATTTAATAAGCTACTCAGTCTGTGGTACTTTGTTACGGCAGTCCTAGCAGATGAATGCAGTGTGCAATCATGTCCCTCTACTACTTAAAGCTCCTGCAAATGGTTAACCATTTTATTTAGATTCAAATTCCAATTCCTCATCCCGACCTACAGAATTCTTTACAATCCTCTACTCCTCCAGTCTCATCTCCCCCAGTTTTCCTTCACCAGCTTCAGCCACACCAGCTGTTGTTCTATTCCTCAGTCACGCCCAGCTTCTCCTGTTTTCATGGCCATTGCACATACTGAAGTGCTTGTGCTTGACTTGAAGTGCTTGCCTACTCAATTCTGATTGCATGGCTGACACCTGAACCTTCAGGTCTTAACTTATATGTCACCCCTCCTACCTCTTCTGTCATTCTCTGCCTTGGCTCCAATTTTCTTTTATAGTTACTTATCATGATGTATAAGGCTTCCCTTGTGGCTTGGCAGTAAAGAATCCCCCTACCAATGCAGGAGACATGGGTTTGATCCCTGGGTCAGGAACATCTGCTGGAGAAGGAAATGGCAACCCACTCTAGTACTCTTGCCTGGAAAATCCCATGAACAGAGCAGCCTGATAGGGTCCAGCAGCCTGATCTCAGTCCATGGGGTCACAAACAATCAGACATGACTTAGCGACTAAACAACAACACAATTATGATACATACACTTACTTTATATTTGTATAGATGCTCTTTTATGAATCTAGACTATAATGGTCAGGAGATCACATCAGTCTGGTTCATCAGTGTAAGGCTAGTGCCGAACATAGTGCCTGACACACTCTGGGTGTTCAGTGCACATTTGTTCAGTGAATGAATGTATACAGTTACTTAGAGAAGCATCTTCTCCCCAAGTCTTGTGGCTCATGAAGTGTGTTTCACATAAGACTTTATCCTTTGGTTACTGCTTGAAAAAGGGTAATTATTGCATAAGAAACATCCACTCATGTTTCTCCATGCTGGTAATGTTTAGATTACTTCATATCCTCAAGATTATCTGTCTAGAAGTAGAGGAACTGATCAAAAATTTAGGTGAAAGGATATGGTAGGAAAAATGGGCTGTGAGTCAAGTCTTTGCCCATTAATTGCATCATGAAGTTTGTGAATCCTCTCCCAGAAACAGCATTGCCTTGGCAGGCCAAAGAGTACATTGCTTTATAGAAATACTCTGTGATCTCAGCTTTTGCCAAGTTGAAAAATAGGAAGTTGTGTGGGTGAGTGTGGGGGAGACTGTTAGCTATCCACCAAAATCTGTTCTCTTTTCTTGCTGGGCACAAAATTAAATGACATTTCCCAGCCTCCCTTGCAGTTAGGTGTGGTCATGTGACTGAGTTCTCTCCAATGATACATGAGCAGAAATGACAGATGTGATTTCCAGGCCCATGGCTCTGGAAACCTCCTTTGTGCACTGTCCATGATCATTTCTCTCTGGTTTGTGGAACTGTCAATGCCCAGGGCAACTCTAGAAAACATGGTTGAAAATGCAAAATGACCATTAGGCTGGGTCTCACTGACCATGTGGAGAAGTCCTTCCCTGCAGACCTGAACTGAGCAGGTAATCCTAGCAAGTAGTTTGTATGATGTCACTGAAGTTTTGGGGTCTTTCTGTAACTGCAGGCTAGTCAACCCTCACAGTATCATGTCACTTTCTTTAAGAAGCTGACACTTGTGAAAGGGTTGAAACTAGCACTAATGATGTTGGTTAAAGGAGCAGGGATGTGAATGAACTGTTAGACACAAACAAGAGTCCCTTCTCTCTCATAAGGCAACCAAGCCATGGGAACTAAACGTTTGATCCCTGATGGGGGAACTAAGATCCCGCATGCTGCATGGCCTCGCCAAAATCCCAAACCAAAACCCAAAACTCATTCTTCAAACATTCTGTGAACTGAAGGAGATTAAGGAAAAAGATGGAGTCTGTGAATTATCTACACAGTTGTCCCAGCAGCTGTTGCTGTGACACTGTGTTACTCTAGGTTATTCCCATTTCTGGCCATGACCCCCCCTGAGGGCATGGAAAAGACTCTGAAACTAATAACAGAAAGACAAAGTTGAAACCAAGAGCAGGAAGAAGCACTCAGGACCTGAAAAGGGAAGAAAAACACAAATTCTGAAGGGCATTCAGCCACTTGAATAACTTCTCAGCTGTCATATCTGCAAGGAAGATGGTGACTGTCCCAGTCCAGGGCTTGGTACATGTTATAATGAATGTTGGAAAAATAAATAAATAAGCTATTCCATTTGAACCTCAAAACCCTTATGAGGAGATGAAATTTTACTGTAGACAGTGTTGTTTGCTTACTGGGGTCAAAACCATTCCTGTTCCATTCAATTTTTTTCTCCTTCTTGGTCTGTGGAAGGCTATACTTTCAGTCTTCATGCAGTTAAGTGGGGTCATTGGCTGGTTCTGGACAAAGAAGTGTGCATGAAAGTAACACAGCAGGAAAGATCCCGGCAAATTTTCTCTGTTGCTGCAGCCAGTCCTAGGTCCCTGTGCTGTGGATCCTCTGGCCCTCACTGACTTGCACTGGGTATGTAATCTGAGCAAGAAATAAGATTTTCTTGGATTAAGCATCACATGTCTTATATTCCAGCAGAACCTGCACGACCTACCTGAAACAACCGTCAGCAGCCTCCTCCTTTTCTCTTTACGTGGCGAGAAACTCAAAATTTGCCAGCTCTTCTCCAGAGGTCATCTGCTTCAGGAGAGCTGGATCCTCTCCTAGGCTCAGGGGTGAAATGGGTGTGGTCCAAGCTGATCAGGGTCATCTTAACTCCTCTTCAGTGATTACTTAAGTTATAGGCTTGTAAGCCACATCTGACCAATGTGGTGTCTGGGGGAACTCTGACAGGGGTTTTGGTGGGAAATTTTTCCTCAATTTTAAATCAGGAGACAAGAATGCTTTCTTTTCATGCATGAAAGCATTATTTTGGGAGGATATGGGCTGCTATAACCATCTTGTGGCCAAAGGGGAGATGTCAACACACTGAAGACAAATGCCTGGAGATGAAGAGGGATCCTCTTTAGGCTGTTTTTGTTTGAATATTCTGTTCTTGTATCTCAAAGCATCCAACAGATTATCTCCATTTTATTGAAGCTGAAAATGAAGTTTAAAGAGTATAAATGATTCACCTAAAGTCTCTTGGCTAGCGAGCAGAAATCAAGTCTTCTAACTTTGAGTCTTCTCTTTACGCTGTTTAGGAAACAATGGCAACTAGGTTCTCTCATCAGCCAACCCAATTAATTGGGGATAGCTACTTAGAGAGTTGTACTCAGAAGTTTTTAAGATCATATCCAGTAAGAAAAAGGGTTTGGATTGATTAATAATTTAATGAGTAAAAGATAGGAAAGTAGCACACTTTTCTCCCCATCATTGTAATAAATCATGTAATTCTGGATTAACTCTATGGAGGGGGGGAGTTGTGTATGAGTTATCAGTGGCTGGCTAACAAATTACCCCCAAATTTAGTAACAGAAAAACCAAACCATGGGTGCGAATTAGCTGAGTGCTGCTGCCAGATTTCTCAGTGGTTGCACTCACTCAGGCTCTCTGGTTGCACGAGGGCTGCCCTCTAATCTGTAGTCTTGACTAGGAGAGGACCTGCTTTCAAGCTCACTCCTGTGGTTACTGGTAGGATTCTGCTCCTCCTGCGCCATAGGACTGAGGGCCTCAGTGTTTTAACGGCTGTGCTCAGGCCTCTGTTGCCTGGGTCTAATCACAGAGCAGCTTATCCTAGGGTGGCTCGCTGTCCTGAGTCACCAAGCAGATGAGAGGGCATCCAAGAAAGAAGAAACAGACTTTTAGTAACCCAATTTTGGGTTTTACATCTCATTGTTTATGTAGATTTTATTCTAAGTAGACCCATAAGTTCAGCCCACACTCAAGGAGAGGGAATTACACAAAGGAGTGAATATTGGGAGGCAGGATTAGGAAGCAGTTATTTTCAAGACTGCCTACCTACCACAAGGGATAAATTTTTAAAAAGCACATGAAATTACTTTTTCTGTTACCATTTCTGTAGTTGTTATGGTTAACTACTTGGCCTCAAGCATTGTGGTTTTTTTCTTCTCAAAGTTCTAGAGTTTCTCTGTGGGTTCAAGCAATACCATGAAGGGCTATCATATGTCCCCTTTCCATGTCAAGGGATAAGCACATAGTAATAATTTAAAATAATATTAATTACAATAATTAATGATATTGGAAAAGTCCCACAGCGCAGTGAATGCCATTGATGTTAGCCTTTCTGCTCTTACTTCTTCTCCCCAATCCTGGTCACATGACACACGTGCCTGTCTGGAAATTGAACAGTACTCTCTCTCTCTGACACTCTTGTCTCCTCCCCATGCCTGACCCAAGGCTGCCTTTAAATCCAGTCTACTCCTGAAAATGTGCCTGCTGGTGGAGGGCACGTGGAAAAAGTACAGAAGGGAACTCATTCTCTGGGCAGCGTCTGACACCGACACGCATGTTAGTGAGAGAAAGAATATTTCAAGGATTCTGGAAAAAGACAAGATGGGAGGTAGAATGGGTTAATATTTTGAAGGAGCTGAACTGTCATGGGCCTGTGACTACTTGAGCAGGCTGGGTGAGACCAGAGGATAACTGGACTTTTAATAAAGGGAAGCAGATTCAATTAATCATGACAAGAAAATGAGCAAGGAGTGCTTTTCCATTGTTATTTAATAAGAAAACTGTGTAATTAAGTGATAAAAATAGTTTTTGCAAGAAGCAGGCAGTTAAATAGTTTATAAAGCCAGTCAGGCCAAGTCCTCAGCATCCCTGTTAGCAATCAGAATGCTTTTTATATGGTGTCTTTCTTTGGAAACGCACGGCCATCTCTCCACAGACATTACCTCATTTGCTTCCCAGCCTAATGAATGCTTTATGGCTGAGAAATGATGGAGGAGGCAAGTAAGATGGAAGAGAGGGAGAAACTGAGGCATGGGAGGGGAAGGTGGGAGGTGGGGGGACCTGTGATGTTCCCAGGAAGCTTCTGTAAGCAGTACTTAGCTTTAATCATTTCTAACTTCCTGCCTCTTAATTGTGTTTTGGACATTAACTAATGAATTCAAATGAAACAATTGCTTCTCTCTTCTAAGAGCTGCAGAGAGGAACCTGGGCTGTGTATTATGGCTGATATGATACTATTCTTCTGAATTGGAGGTGGGGGTGGAAAAAGATCCTGGCATTTGCCATCTGGTAAGCCTGTCTTTAATCCTCAGTAAAGTAATGGAATGGAGATGAAGAAAAAAATTGCGAAAGAATCAAGAGCATAATGCCACCATGAGCAAGCAGCTGTCTGGATTTTTAAAGAGCAAATTCCATGAGACAAATTTAATTGCATTTTTTAATAGAATTAAGAAAAAAAAAAAAAAACCTCCACAACATTAGTGGGTTGAAGGAAATGAAATGGATGTATCCTGAAATCTCACTTCAAAGATGAATTCTACCAGGCTCGTGTTGAGGTCTGTCTCATGGATTGAAACCCGGTTGGAAGGCCATGTGAGCAGCCGGTGGGCGGCCCCGGTCCGGCTGGGAGATGGCGTCCAGTGGCATGCTTCTGGCAGGCTCTGAGATGGGCTGGTATCTACAGAGCATCATTATTAATGACTTGCAGGAGGTGACAAGCAGAACTTTAATTAAACATGCACATGTGGCCAAGTGGGAACTTGGCGGCAAAAACACGAGAGGCAGGCGCATAATACCCAGGTACTTGTTTTTCAGCTTCTGTGATCTGGCCTGCAGGAAGTGTCTTGACTTTGGTTCCCCTCCTCTCTCCCTGCTTTCTTGGGCTTGAACCAGATTTGTGCATGGTGTCACAGGGGAAGTGGCAGGGAGGTGCCTTTGGAGCAGGCTCATGAATCCCCTTGCCAAACACCAGGGTGTGTACTAGCTGCACCTCTAGCTGGATGCTCTGAAAACAGAACCTTACAAAAATTAATACTGATATTAGCAGTGTAATGAAGCAGCTGCAAATCTGGTTCACAAATGTCTCACCCCATTTCACAGCATGTTTACATCTGTAAAGGGGAGAACATGCAGGAGATATAGGGATGGGTAGCATCTCCTCTGAATCATCTTCAGGGTGGCCTGTTGGTCCGTGATTTTTTCCTAGGACAAGCCTGGGTGGTTTGACGTCTGAAGACATTCAGGTTTTTGAAATGATGTGGCTTGCCCCCCATGCTAAAGAAGATCATGCTGATAAGTGAAATTCAAGCATCGCAGAGTTTCACATTCAATCAACATTTATTGTCTTCTTGAAATATCATCCCTAATAATTCCAGTGGCATGGCTGGTAGCTTCGTCACAACTGAATGTTGGCACTGCCTCTATTGAAACTTACCTTTATCTGAAAATGCCTCTGTCGCCAAAGTAGAAAGATGGTTCCAGGAGAATGCAAGCTCTCTGCTCAGAGATATCAAGTACTGTGTGTTCTGAGATGGTAGATTATCTTTGTGCTTTATTTAATTTGGGAGCCATTATCCAAACTCTCTGTAGACAGGGAGAGTTTTGTAATGGCAAAGGTGATCTACCCTATGTCCTTCTGAGACTGTACTGTGGCTAGTGAGTGCAGGCGTGCAAGTGCTTAGGAAGGGGGATAAAAATACCACTACCGCCGAACAGCAGTAGCATGACCTCCAGTATTCACTGACTGCTGATGGGCACTATCTAATTGAGTTCATATAACAATGCTATGGAGATAAGCATTTTTATTGTTCTTATTTTAAAATGAGAAAAATGGATCAAGATTGAGATGAAAGCTTTAAGAGTACAGAGTAAACTCCAGAGAGCAAAGACTATAGAAGGCAGAACTGACCTGAGTCTTAAGCCCATTGCTCCAGCTTTGGAACCATCACCTAACATTGACCTAGAGTTACTTTGGCAGGGAATTTGATCCATAATAATGGATCTGGAGTCCAAGATCAAGACAGTGGCATATCACCCTTTAATTATCTATTTAATATTTTCTTAGAGGAGTGGCTGAGATTTCCCTGAAGGATGAGCAGAAATGAAGGACCCCTAGTGGCAGCATCTTACCTCTTTCTCACTCTCAGGAACCATTCAGTTCTGACCCCAGACTTGCATAATCCACCCAGGAAAGCAAAAGTTCTGAGCTGGCCAGCCCCATCTTCCTGAGAAGGCGAGTCAGTGACCCTCTGGTTACTTAAGCACACCCCTTTTTGAATATTATTTCTCACCTCTGGGAGCTTATTGAATCATTTGTTCCAGTGATATATAACATGCTACCTTAGAGGATTTCTGAGAAGTTCAGGGATCATTACAAGTAACGAGATCTCTTTTTAGATCCAAGTGTTAATTTAGAAATTTTATAGATCAATGCCCCAAATTGCTATCCTTCTAGGACAGCCAGAGTCATCTATCTGACCTCTGAATAGGATGGCAGGAAGCAGGCTTTCTAGGGTTGAAGAGAGTGGACAAAAAGCTTAAGATCCGGGCAAAGGATATCTCAATGGTGACAAAAGCACTTTTGACCTTAAAGCTGTAACTGGAAATTTTAGGTTACATACTATGGGGAGATCATCAGATTTTCCCCCTAAGTTCTCAGTTATAGATTTTATTTTGCAGGGATAGACCCATCCTAGATGTTTTTTAAAAGTGACTTAGCCCTCCAACTTCAAGGATGAATTTAATTTTTCACCTTGGTATCTGGGTGGCCTCATGACTTGCTTGTAACCAATTGGATGCAATGGAAGTGATACCAGGCGATCTTCAAGATTCGGTTGGAGAAAGCCTGAAGCTTCTCTAAGGCCTTCCTCTGAAGCTGCTGATATTGCATAAGTAGGGCTCTTAGAGAGAGCCCTACTTGCTGTTTGCTGGCAGTCTCTCCCTTTCTTGTTCTTTGGCTCCTGGCATTTAAGCCATTCTTTTACCATCCCCCAGCTCCTATGTTTTTGCATTCATCCCCTCCTCCTTTTCATCCCCCTGAATTTTCTTACTCTGTGTACTCCCCTGCCATGTGCGGAATAGGGAAGATGAAAGGAAAGGGGCTAATGGGAAGAGTGATTGCCCCGAGGAGAGGAGGGGGGGGTATGCGGAAAGCTTTACTACATGATGACATTTTCTCTCCTGACAAGACTTGGAGCTAAGTGGGATTATTTTAATTTTTCAGATGAGGAGACTGAGGCTCAAAAGAGTGAATTAACTTGCTGAAGTTCACCTAGCAGGTAAGTGTTGGACCTGAGTATGTTCGTCAGTTCAGTTCAGTTCAGTTCAGTCGCTCAGTCGTGTCCGACTCTTTGTGACCCCATGAAGCACAGCACGCCAGGCCTTCCTGTCCATTACCAACTCCCGGAGTCTACCCAAACTCATGTCCATCGAGTCGGTGATGCCATCCAGACATCTCATCCTCGGTCGTCCCCTTCTCCTCCTGTCCTCAATCCCTCCCAGCATCAGGGTCTTTTCCAATGAGTCAACTCTTCGCATGAGGTGGCCAAAGTATTGGAGTTTCAGCTTCAGCATCAGTCCTTCCAATGAACACCCAGGACTAATCTCCTTTAGGATGGACTGGTTGGCTCTCCTTGCAGTCCAAGGGACTCACAAGAGTCTTCTCCAACACCACAGTTCAAAAGCATCAATTCTTCAGTGCTCATCTTTCTTCACAGTCCAACTTTCACATCCATATATAGTCATGGAAAAACCATATCCTTGACTAGGTGGACCTTTGTTGGCAAAGTAATGTCTCTGCTTTTGAATATGCTATCTAGGGGGGTCATACCTTTCCTTCCAAGGAATAAGCATCTTTTAATTTAATAGCTGCAATCATTGTCTGCAGTGATTTTTGGAGCCCCCCAAAAGAAAATCTGACACTGTTTTCACTGTTTCGCCATCTATTTCCCATGAAGTGATGGGACCAGATGCCATGATCTTCGTTTTCTGAATGTTGAGCTTTAAGCTAACTTTTTCAGTTTCCTCTTTCACTTTCAAGAGACTTTTTAGCTCCTCTTCACTCTCTGCCATAAGGGTGGTGTCATCTGCATATCTGAAGTTATTGATATTTCTCCCGGCAATCTTGATTCCAGCTTGTGCTTCCTCCGGCCCAGCGTTTCTCATGATATACTCTGCATATAAGTTAAATAAGCAGGGTGACAATNAGTCCATGGGGTCGCAAAGAGTTGGTCATGACTGAGGAACTTTCACTGTCATTATATATAGCTTGCTTTATTTTTTATAATATAATGTAGAAGTTAGATCATATCACAGATAAAACTTTTAAAATAAAAGTTCAGGTGCTTGGCAACTTGTGAGCAGCCTTCAAAATATTATGTTGGTTATTTATTATGCTATAAAATCTTTAGGCACTGTTTTGATGCTTTGAAAAACGAGAAACGGGAGGAAAATTTCCAATTAAAAACTGGTCCAATTAAAAGAAACCCTTAGACATAAGGATAATTGGGCCTTGAGAGATTTATGGCTAAATTGCCATTACCGCTCACATTAGTTCAGCCCCAGACCTGGGCAGTTTCACTTGGACAACAAGCTGTGGAATCGTGTTGAGTGTCCCTGAATTTGGTGAGTGCATTTTGTATTTTATGTCACTCGCGGGTTTGTTTTCTGTGTTGTGTATAGACCGACTCTCAATGAACCATCATCACTTAGTGATGATTGCTTTTGGACAGTTCATAATCACTTGAAGGCTAGAGTTTTCCTTCACTAACAAAGGGCACTGACCATACTTCCATTAGAAAGGACCATGTCACTGAATGGAAATAAAGATGCTGCACGGTTGTAAGGAATTTCTCAGTTCTTACAGTGATAGAGTGTGAACCTTATGAGATCACAGTGTGTCCATTTAATTTGTTTAAATCATCTCTGACCAAAAGGGCTCTTTTGAAGAACTCTACAACCTAATTTAAACAAGATGGTATTGGCAACACGTAAAATTAAAATGCCACGTGTAAAATTTTATACAATTCTATACCAGACACAGCTATTGTCTTTAATGGCTCACTTAGAACCTTTTAAGTTCTAAACATATTTATAGCATGTTATAAGATGAACGAGTAAGTTCTTCATTGATATTTTTAGGCAGCAATAGAAAAGCAACTTAATGGCATGAGTATACTGCATTTTGGCAGAGAAACCTGTCCTCTTGAATGTGTGACAGTAAGCATGCTCTAAATTACAAAGTAATTCCACGCATCATGTGATAGTTATAAGTGAGAGCTCAGCTGAGGCTTTAGCGAGTATCAGGGCTTGAAATACATTCATAAAAGTGTCGATAACCTATTAAGTACATTTACTTTCATCAGAAGCATTTTAAATATAAAATGTTCATTAATACTTGTCTTGTTACCGCATAAATTTGTCAAGAGAGGTTACACTTGGTTTGCATACTTTTGTGGAAAAGCGATTTGAGAATTTCTAGAAGACAAATCAGTGTGGTTGTATTATATAAACACAATTATGAAATGGAAACATATTTCCTCCTCTCTGTCTAAAGAAATGATGAATTATTGCATGGAGACAACTTCTCTTTCAAAATTTCTGTTGGTTATGAGACACAGTTCTTGCTTAATGGGACCATCTTTTTACTCCTTTTCCACTCATAAAACTCTGTTTTATACATCCAAAACTCAGGTTGCTAGTTTCACCTCTGGAGGATAGAGGTGAAATTTCTCACCTCTATCATCTTTTACCTTCACTGGTTTGAAATTAGTGTGAAAAAAATGATTTAACATGATGTTTAAACTTGTTTAAGGGTGTCACCTGTTACATCATTAGCTGGAAAAATTAGTCCTACTTGTGCCCTGATACCCGAGGGGCTGAGAACCACAGTTACCAGGTCATCCCAGTAGATCCACTCCAGGAGGTCAGCTGCACTAATGGTGAATCAATAGCTGGAAATAGCTCATTATTCAAGCATCCCTACTCTGCTGGTGAAGCAAGACGGGGCTTGGAAACCACCTAGGTGAGTGGGCAAGCAGGAAAGGGCAACGGTGCAAGTGTCTATTTAGTTTTTAAGTGAGAATCTACCTTGCTGTACTGTCACAGAATTGCTTCTGGATTTCTTGGCAGGAAATGAGTCTGCGTGGATGCACCGACAGAATTCCACTCTGTTTTGTGTCAGTGCTGAATTCCTTCATAGAAATCGACAGAGGTCATTTAGGCTTATGTTCTGGCTCTGCTGTATTTTCACCCAAGTGTCTTTGAGGCGTTCTGATCTAAAGTGTGGTTGTTTTTCCATCTGTTTGAAAAATGGCAGCTTAAGTGCTCAAGCTTTTCAGAATTTTTGCATGTTTGGTCTTAATTTGAAAAGTGACCTTAAGCTTTGAATAAACCTGTAGTAACGCAGAACCCTGCAGCAAGTCAGAATCACTTGTATTCACCAGCTTTTCAGAGATGAGGCAAAAATTATTTAGGAGTTAATTAAAAAATAACAGAGGCTCCAAGCCATCTGGTCCTCATTCAGTCCAGTCGTCTACACATGAGGGTTCACAGACAAAATTTTTACTTTTAGCTTGATGACCATTGCCTTGAATTCCTGAAGGAAGAGTTACTTTCAGTCTATTTAAAAAAGCATGAAAAGGACTAATACTCTTTGAAAATATTTTGATAAGAATCGAAACAGTAGATTCCTTGGTGCTAGATGGCTTGCATTTGAATCATGGCCTAGCCACTTGCTAGCTGAGCAATCTCGGGCAAACCCCTTCACGTAACTGTGTCTCACTGTCTTCATCTGCATAGCAGGATAGAAATAAATCCTACTTTTAAGTGAGTAATTATTTTAAGGTACTTGCACAATGACTGAACCATAGTAGACACTATGAAAGTGCTATTTTTTCTCATGGAATAGATTTTTAATTAATAAGAGAAGTTAGGAGCACATAGTATCAATCTCCTATACTTCCTATACAACTGATAGACTTTTGACCAAAGGAACACATTGAATAGCAACAGTTTTTCAATGTTATTGAATGTTATATTCTATTAAATGTCCTTGAAGATATTTTAATTACATGTGAATATTGTATGAACTAACAGCTTGAGAAATGGTAAACCGGTATGACATTTTTAAAGGAATAGCAAAAGAATACACCCAAATGTGTTTACAGAAGGTGTTCCTATGAAAGTGCTTTTTAAATAAAAGCAAATGAACTTCCTCTGGGGTCTTCAGTGAGTACTGAGAGAGTCAGATGAGCTGGAACATTTCAACTATTAACTCCTCTTATGGTTTAAGAATGGTAATAAGTTCTGAATCATTTTAATATGTGTGATAAACTGTGCTTTTTAGTGAATAGAAGCGACTTAGCAGCAGCAGCAGCAGCATTGTCTTGTTTTGATATGATTTCTGATGTAATGAAAAGTTGGAGGAATCATACAAAGAATCCCTAGATTCATCAGTTGCTTACATTTTGTTCATTTGTTTTTATGTTCATTCATTCATTCACTTTTCCTTCCTTCCTTTCCTCTTCCCTTTTTCCTCTCAGAATCATATGACAGTAAGTTCAAGACAGTTGGCCCTTTATTCTTAAATATTTCAGGGTATATTTTAATAACAGGAACATTCTCTTAACTAATTTAATATTGATATGACACCATAGTGTGATCTATAGGCTATATTCAGAAATTGTTATTTGTCCCAGTAATGTCCTTTATAGATAAATGTGTGTGTATATGTGTGTACATGTGTGTGATTGTGCACGTGGTTCATTTGAGAATGACTGTGCATGTGTATTGTTTCTGATCTAAGCTGCAACATAGGATCACCATTCATTTGGTTGCCATGTATCATTCCTTTATTTGGAACAATTCCTCAGATTATTTTGGTCTTTCATAACCTTGACAGTTTTTAAGGAGCAATTACTTTGTAGAAAGTCTCTCACATTTAAGTTAGTCAAATGTTTGGCATTTTTCCTCATGATTAGGTCCAGGTTTAAGGTCATTGTGAATTGTGGTTTTAAAAGGAATGTGGTATTTCATCACTGAAGAGTTTTAGAATGAAAAGATAAGAACGTCATGCTGCATAAATTGACATCTGTGGAGTGAGGTGGGTATAGCAAAACTGACATCAGAGATATTCTGAGGGTGCTTATCTACAACAAGTCAATAACTGTATTCCCCAAAATAATCCTTTCAAGGAATTCACTCTGCTAATAGTGAAGGCAAGTAGATCAAGAGAAAAGAAAGGAGGAACCTCACTATTTCCTTGATAAGAAATCAGGTATAAGCCGACTTCTTTCTTGGATACAACAGAAATAAATTAAACATCTGAAGAATGGTCTCCTTTGCCTGGGAAGCTCAAAGTTTCTTGGTACCAGGGAACATGAACAGGCATCCTGCTCTTTTGTAGAAAAGTGACTGTCTCCACGTAAGACCACTGTGTAAGGTGAAAAATGAAAGATGTAACCCAGCACGCAAATGCTGTTTTCTCATTCCAACAGTGCCCAGACACATTTAAAACTGTTCTTAGTCTACAATGTCATTCATCACTGTAAACACCCAGACTCTTTAAAAATGAATGACTTTTTTTGTTTGAATATTTTTATTTTATTATTGTATATTTTAACATTGTATATTATTATATAATAATGTATTAATAAGTGTTAATACTTATTGAAGTATTGTTGATTTACAATGTTGTGTTAATTTCTGCTGTATAACAAAGTGATTCAGTTATGTGTGTATATTTATTTACACACACACAGAATATATATTCTTTTTTTAGGTTCTTTTCCATTATGGATTATCACAAGATATTGGATATAGTTCTTTGTGCTGTATAGTAGGGCTTCCCTGGTTTTTCAGATGGTCAAGAATCCGCCTGCAATTCAGGGGACCCAGGTTCGATCCCTGGGTTGGAAAGATCCCCTGGAGAAGGGATAGACTACCCACTCCAGTGTTCTTGCCTGGAGAATCCCATGGACAGAGAAGTAGGATCTTGTTGTTTATCCATTTGCATATACTAGAAAAAGGAAGGACTTGTAAAGCAGAATGATAGAAAAGACTGTGCCATTGTTGGAAAACAACCTAGAGGGAAGTAGAGTGACTGGAAACACATGCTTTTCACGTTGTGCACAAAAGCACTGATGGTCTTGAATGTGCTAAAGTTCAGAAATGACAGGAAAGAGTTAATCCTTTTAAGCAAGTGCCTAGGGTACACTCGGGGAAAATCTGACTGAATGAGTTACTGCTCAGCCTAAAATTAAACTCCTGGCTTTTTGTCTAGCATGTGAACTATTGGATCACATTTGTTTTCGCCGATGGATCCTCTTTTTATTTTTATTTTTTAAACGAATTGAAAAGAGAATCCCCAGTGGTTCCCTTTATGTGAAGAAAACAAGATAAATATTAGCTAGGAAAGGTCATTTTGGTTTCCAGTATGTGGGGAGTTCATTAGGATGGGTTCTGGTAAATTATACTGTGTATTTCTTTCCGATAACAGAAGGTCATGTAGTGCCCTTGGGTGGATATCAGGACAAACATAGTTAATA
Organism: Neotragus pygmaeus; assembly: GCA_006410875.1. NCBI lineage: Eukaryota > Metazoa > Chordata > Mammalia > Artiodactyla > Bovidae > Neotragus > Neotragus pygmaeus. Next base: position 598,965 of record SJYV01000798.1, read on the forward strand.
AAGTTGGAGGATCTGAGAGACGAACATTATCCAGTGATTTCTTTTCCAAGTATCTTACATTTATACAGTTACTCAAAGCTGCTTCTCTCTCGTAGAGCTAATCACTCACGGCCTCCTCTGTGTCTCCTGTGGCCCCGAAAGGATGGATCTCAAGCCTGTCACCTAAAGAGGCCTCTAGACAAACATCTTTAATTACCTCCAGGGCACCCAAAGAAGAGAAAACTATCAGTTGTATTTTGTGGTGCGTTTGCAGTGGGTTCGACAGGATTCGATAATGATTAGACTGAGGAGCAAGGATCTTTTGTAAAAATAATTTTATTTATTTTTGGCTATGCTAGATCTTTGGAGAAGGCAATGGCAACCCACTCCAGTACTCTTGGCTGGAAAATCCCATGGACGGAGGAGCTTGGTAGGCTGCAGTCCATGGGATCACACAGAGTCGGGCACGACTGAAGTGACTTAGCAGCAGCAGCAGGTCTTCATTGCTTCGTGGGCTTTTCTCTAGTTGCAGCTAGTTGGGGCTACTGCACGTTAGTGGTGATGCACAGGCTTCTCATTGCAGTGGCTTCTCTTGTTGGGGAGCACAGGCTCGAGGAAGCGTAGACTTCACTAGTGCTTGGACTCTAGCATGCAGGCTCAATAGTTGTGGCACACGGGCTTAGTTGCTCCATGGCACGTGGGAATCTTCCTTGACCTGGGATCGAACACGTGTCTCCTGCATCGACAAATGTTTTATCACTGAATCACCTGGGAAGCCCGCAAGGATCATTTGTATGTCACATTTGCAGCTTAAATCTTTATTGTTTCCCATCATTATTTCTCTTTGATCTCCATCCCTTGGAGAGATGTACTTAACTTAGTGACGTTAAAAATGGGTAGTTTCATGTTCCTTTTCTTTTTTTGAAATGTCTTTTGGTTTGGAGTTTTCTGAATCCTTCTTGAAAAATGTTTTCATTAAGTAGAAAAGTCTTTTTAGGTGTGTGCATTAAAGGAGCGTGTTGAATCTCAGTTATGGTGTTAAAAAGTGTTTTTTGTATTTTTGTGTGTTTTATATTGGAAAAATTTTTGCCTTCTGTGTCCCATCAGCATTTTTCAAAAAGAATCCTTGTAAATTGTTTTATGTCTATATTAGTGAATGAATGAAAGTTGCTCAGTTGTGTCTGACTTTGTGACCCCATGGACTATTGCCCACTTGGCTCCTCTCTCTGTGGAATTTTCCAGGCAAGAATACTGGAGTAGGAAGCCATTCCTTTCTCCAGGGGATCTTCTCAACCTGGGGATCAAACCCGGGTCTCCTGCATTATAGGTGCATTTTTTATCGTCTGAGCTACTAGAGAAGCCTGTATATATAAAGCCCATTCATTAAAAAGCAATTTATTTATTTTAACTGAAGGATAATTACTTTACAATATTGTGGTTGTTTTTGCCATACATCAACATGAATCAGCCATGGGTGCACGTGTTCCCCCCTTATAGATTATTATATAATATTGAGTCTACTTCCCTGGGCTATACTCTAGGTTCTTCTTGGTTATCTATTCTATACATAGTGGTGTGTCTTGCAAATTGTTTATCATCATCAAGTTTATGTCACAGAACATTGAAACTTAGGTCTGCATGCTGGCTTTTCCACTGCTCTGTGAACTTGGGCAGGTTGTGGAACTCTTGGGATTGGAGTATCTCCAATTTCATTTTCATCCCATGGTTGATGATAGAGTGCAATTTGCATCATGCATGATTTGGTACCCTCTGTCAACTTGGTCATGCCTTTGCTGCAGAGGGAACTTCTGCTTTAAGATTGTATTCTGTTAACTACTGTGTGGCTAATTAATAAGTGCAGAATTTTGTATTTCTCGCCTTCCCTCCATCCCCATCTATTAGGACCCTTTACAAATGTGTATGTGTTTGACTGTCTACCACTTGCCTGAAAACACAGTTGTAAAATAAAAAAAAAATTGCTTCTGAAAACCTATATCATCTCAACATTAAAATGCTAATGGCTTCCTGTCTTCTTTGTGTTTTAAATAGGTCTGTGAAGTTAAGATAATTTTTTGGACCTGTCGAAATGGTTGGCCCTTGCCACCAATGGGAACTTGGAGTCACTCTGAAATCCATCCTGGAATAACTGTGTTTGACTGGAACCAAATTTTATGAAGTCTCCAAGGTAAAATGATTTTAGCACATACCTAGAGATGGTATCTTTATGAAGCATAAAGAATTTAGGCAGATAGAATATCTTAGAATTGATGGCCCTTTATAAAAGCTTTATTTTATGTTGACTTTTTGGAAATATGGAGAATTTTTTAAAAATTAACTCTGATCTTTGAAATTATTTCAGTTGATAAAGCAATACTTTGGCTATTCAACAGGGCCAAAGGTGATACGTTTAAGATAAACTAATTTTGTTTTACATTTGGACAGAAAATGCTCAATGTAGGAGAAATGGAAGCATCACAGTAGGTATGAAAGTGAAAGTGTTAGTCATTCATTTGTGTCCTACTCTTTGTGACCCCATGGACTGTAGCCCACCAGGCTCCTCTGTGGAATTCTCCAGGCAAGAAAATGCTGGAATAGGTTGCCATGCCCTTCTCAAGGGGATCTTCCCAACCCAGGGGTCAAATCTGGGTCTCCTGCACTGCAGGCAGATTCTTTACTGTCTGAGTCACAACAGTAAGTGTCGTAGGTGAGATATCTTTTTACTGGGGCTCTGGATTGTTGAATGAAATGAAGAATCATTCTGCCTGCCTAGCCATAGGCATTTCTCCAGGGAATCATAGGCTATTGTTAAGCAAATACTTGTTCTAGGCAATATTTGTTCTCAAACTCACCCCAGACCCTGATACATAGAATTTTCCATGAAGGAGAAGTCCGATCAGGGATGATCTCCCAAGATTTGGAACAGGGGCCCATGAGACTTTTGATTTGGGGTGTGTTGTTGGAATCCAACCAGGAGAACAGAAGCCATCCAGGAGCAGAACAGGGAATTGAATTCAGGAAACTGATGACATGTGATGGGAGAGTCAGAAAGGTCAAGCAGAAGACACAAAGTCAGCCCATAGATGAGCAACAGCAGGCAACAGCTCCTGCCATCAGATGAGCCACAGCTCCTGCCATCCTGAGGCTGGGGGGACAGAGGAAGGCAGTCCTGCTGGCCAGTTGCCTAGGTGGGGAAGGGCCTTCCGTGGGAGCTGGAGCCATAGTGGGCCCTTCTGGGGGAAATTGACACCATGGAGGAGAAATGGCCACTCCGTTGACCCTGCCAAGACAGAGAAGTTGGGGGAAAATACCATGGCCTTTGCCTTCCACTCTGCAGGCTCTAACCAGTGTCTCCTATTGGTGACAGCCAGGTAGGAGCCAGATCATTCAGGAGCCTGGGGAATGCAGTATAGAGGTGTTACCCAGTGGAAGTGGAAAGAACGGTGCTGAGGGCAGAGCAGGCCCAGGCTGGGCTAGGGTTTTTTACATTTGAAGTCTCTTCCCATCACATTTTAATGAGTGTGCTGCCCTATCCAGCATCCCCTTCAGGAATGAAGGATTCATGCCCTCAACTGTCGGAAGCATTGCAGAAGATGGCCTCCAGCAGCTTTGAATTGTCTGCAATCCAAAAAGCCTCCTTGCCTGAGATGAAAGATATTTCCTGATGTTCAGGTGTAAAGGCCTGACCCCTCACCACAGTTTGGGACCATGGAGAAGGGGCCTCTCAGCTGTGTAGTTTGTTCAGTCACTCACTCATGTCTGACTCTTTGCAACTTCATGGACTGGCATGCCAGGCTTCCCTGACCTTCACCATTTCCTGGAGTTTGTTCAAACTCATGTGCATGAAGTCCATGATGCCATCAAACCATCTCATCCTCTGTTGTCCCCTTCTCCTCCTGCCTTCAATCTCACCCAGCATCAAGGTCTTTTCCAGTGAGTCAGTTCTTCGCATCAGGTGGCCAGAGTGTTCTGGAGCTTCAGCATCAGTCCTTCCACTGAATATTCAGGGTTGATTTCCTTTAGGACTGATTGGTTTGAGCTGAGCTTTGGAACTTTCCAGAGGGTTATCTGAGGCCTTTCCCTCTTTCTGTCTTTCCTTCTTCTTATCCCTCCCCTTTCACAGGTGATATTCCCTAGAGCACTCCATAAGTCATCTGCTGATTATCAATTTCTATCTTAGAGTTGACTTCCTAGGGTACCCAGCGTTTGGGACTCAGATCATCTCAGACATATTCTCCTAGTTTGGTTAACTCCATCCAGACAGATTTAGGACTTGCAGTGACTGATAAATAACATGGAAACTGAACTTCACTGGTAAATTAGGTGGGACAGACTATAGCTCATCTGATAGACTTCATCTGAATTTGGAGACTCTAAATCAGGTGGAACACTGTGGTTAGAGGCAGAGGAGCCAACCCAAGAAGCAGGAAAAAGTGGAGGATAGAAGAGTGAAGAGGCCTTTGGGGACCTCTTGTTTTAAACTGTTCAATTTGGCAGTTTTTATTACACAGCAGTAGAAAGCTAGTACTCCATCATCTGATTCCTTAAAATTTTCTTTTTTGGGGCCACTAATTGCTACAGACCAGAAGTTGGGGTACCCAATCCAGTTTGCAAATGTGTTTTGTTTGATCTGCACTCTGTTTTTGAAACAAAACAAGTGGAACCCCTTGCTGACTCAAAGTGTGCAGATGGTGTGTCAGATGTAGCTTCTCTTGAAAAGTCATTCCTGGCGTTCCCTTGGAGCAGCTGCCCCTAGAAAGGACTCTAGCTTCCCTATTGCTCTCCAGTGCCTGGGCCCAGCCGGCCTACACTTTTATTGGGAAATATTTGAAATTTGACCCTTGGGTAAGAGGGATGAGCCTTTTTAACAATTAGATCAATAATGGATATTGGAGTTGACAACTGGAATTTTAAAATAAGGGAGGGGGGACAGAGCACCTCATTCAAAAACTCAGCATATATAGAATTCAGACTCTCCATGCTTTCCCTGTTGAGTAATAAATTAATAATCAATTTCCTGAAGTGAAAATGTAATTACATACTAGCACCTCAAGCTCACATAGACTCGCACATATTCTTTGCCACCTTTTGAGCTGATCCCAGGGTTTCTACCCACTGTGCATGGAGGCTGAGGTGGGAGAGACGGAGGACATGCTTTGTAAAATTAAGGTGCACACAGGTCTTTCAAAGCAGAGGCACCTAGTGTTTCTGTCAGTTTCAAGCACTCGGAATTTCCAAGGCCAAGGGCAAAATGATGTCAAGCTTCAAAGCTTGACTTAAGTCTCTTTTGCCACCATGGTCTTCAAAGGTAATCGTAGAATCTTGTGTTACTGTGGCTGTTTCAGAGTCATACTGTCTCAAATCAGTGGCAATACAAGATCTTTCAACAAGATCTTTGTGACTACTTTGTGAGAGGCCAGTGCCTGCTCCTGGGAGTGTGGTGTGGCCACCGGGTCCCCAAGGCTGTGCCTCCTCTTGAGCACGGAGTCAGGGTTCTGGGTGAGACCCCGTGGGGTTCGCAGTCATGGGCTTATTAGGCCCTTTCTTCAGGATTTCCTCAGAAGCTTTGCCTGTAGTGTTACTCAAACAGGAATCCACGGGCCATGTCTTTATCATCTGCCCATGAGTGTCTATACATCTTGTATATGAAAAGGGAGTTCTTTGATCCTCTGTGGTGGATCTATTATCTTTGAAGCCAGGCAGAACCCAGTGTTACTGGAGTTTCAAATGCCCAGAGCTTGGACTTCCACTTGAAAAAGTCAATTAAAAAAAGAGCAAACTAAAGTTAATCTAGTGCTATCTGAGATCAAAAAAGGCAGAAAGTTAGGGAAGGAAGTAGAATGCATATTAGCTATTTTCTTTTTATTTACTTTTTTTTGGAAAGGAAAGTGTTTTAGAATAGACCACACAGCCGCATTTGCAAACTGAATTGTATTTGAGCAACTGTTTGGATACTGTCCATTCATATGAAATGAAGTATATTTTCCCAATTTTTATTGAGATGTAATTGATTCATAACACTGTGTATGTTTGAGTTGTGCATTGTATTGATCCAATATGTTTATCAACTGCAAAATGATTCTCATCATAGGATCAGCTACCACCTTCTTACTGTCGCATAGGTACTGTTTCTTTCTTCTGATGAGAACATTTAGGATCTATCTTCTTAGCAATGTTCAAGGATATGGGACAGTGTTATTAGATTAGCTGTAATCAGATGGGGAAACAGTGGAAACAGTGTCAGACTTTATTTTTTTGGGTTCCAAAATCACTGCAGATGGTGACTGCAGCCATGAAATTAAAAGACGCTTACTTCTTGGAAGAAAGGTTATGACCAACCTAGATAGCATATTCAAAAGCAGAGGCATTACTTTGCCGACTAAGGTCCATCTAGTCAAGGCTATGGTTTTTCCAGTGGTCATGTGTGAATGTGAGAGTTGGACTGTGAAAAAGGCTGAGCGAGGGAGAATTGATGCTTTTGAACTGTGGTGCTGGAGAAGACTCTTGAGAGTCCCTTGGACTGCAAGGAGATCCAACCAGTCCATTCTGAAGGAGATCAGCCCTGGGATTTTTTGGAAGGAATGATGCTAAAGCTGAAACTCCAGTACTTTGGCCACCTCATGCGAAGAGTTGACTCATTGAAAAAGACTCTGATGCTGGGAGGGATTGGGGGCAGGAGGAGAAGGGGACGACAGAGGATGAGATGGGGGATGGCCTCACTGACTCTATGGATGTGAGTCTGAGTGAACTCTGGGAGTTGGTGATGGACAGGGAGGCCTGGGATGCTGCGATTCATGGGGTCGCAAAGAGTTGGACATGACTGAGCAACTGAACTGAACTGAATCACCATGCTGAACATTAGATCCCCAAACTTGTTAATCATGTCACTGGGAGATTTGATCATTGACTAATACCTCCCCATTCCCTTCACCCTCAACCCGTGGTGACTACTGTGCTACTTAATCTGTTTCTCAGAATTTGTCTTTTGTAGATTCTACATAAAAGTGAGATTATGCAGTGTTTGTCTTGATCTGACTTATTTTACTTAGCAACAATGCCCTCAAGGTCCATCTAAAATTTTGTTTATGGCAAGATTTCCTTCATTCTCATTGCTGAATAATATTTCATCTTTATCCATTTATCTATTGATATCTGTATGAAGTTGTTTATATATTTATCTGTAGTTGCCCATGTTCTCATCAAACTCTGAGATTGGATTAATACACTATTCAGCCAGTATTCTAGGCCAAAGGGCATTAATATTCAGTCAGAGAAACCCGGGGAAAGTTCTCAGGCCTGGTGTGTGAATTTCTGTGGTTTCTTTCACATGCAGGAACCACATATCTTTTATTTGAATCCTGCTTAAAGTATGTTGCTTTTTAAATTTTGTGCTATGAAATAGTATATAACCCCCATGTTCTATCAGGGCTATTCAGGCTACGCTCTAGGGGTTCATAAATAAACTTCTCACTGAGGCATGTAGTTAACTTGAAAAAGCTTTTAATTATAAAAGGTGTGTATTGAAAACTAAGTGAATGCACGGTGCATGTAAGGTTCACTTGGCCTCTAGTCTCTTTGGTGAGGTAGGGTAGAGGTGCATTGCCCAGCATCTTCCTCTGCTCTCCGCGCCTTCTAAGGACGGTGTTTGCTCAGAGTCTCTCACCACCCACCCATCGCTGACCTGCATCCTGCTTTCCCTCCAGGATGAGAGCCTGTGCCAGATCCGTCTTGCTGTCTCACTGGCTCTTTCTGGCCTACGTGCTGATGGTGTGCTGTAAGCTCATGTCCGCCTCCAGCCAGCACCTCCGGGGACACACAGGTAAGCCCTTTAAACTCATCATGTGCCGCTGAGATCAATTAATAAAACCCTTTCAAACGTCAAAGCCCACATTTTAGGCACGGGTAATTGACAGGAGCCTTGGATGGTGTGTAAATAATCAGAGGAAACATGAAATACAGCAGGGTAAAGCAGTTTGATGGTTTGATGCTTAAAGAGACTTGTTCTAGATATCTTTTTAAGATTTCGCCAGGTTTTCCTTTTCCTGAGTACACTTCCATTCTTTGGAAGTGATTTTTCTCAGAGAATCCTGGAAACCCAGCAGCATTTTGTGCTTATATATTCCAGCTTCCTTTGAAGGCAGAACATCTTTATTGATAAACTTGAATGATGAAGGCAGTTTGTACATAATAGGGTTCTTTTAGGAAAAGATGGTGAATGATTTAAAAAGAAGAAAGGAAAAAAAATGTGGTGGTAACTTTTGCACAGGACATAAAATAGAACGTGTGTGAAGTCTTAGAGAAGCATTCTGATACTTTCTAATGAGACCCATGTCTGTCCTTTGCTTATTTCTGAAGACAGATCAAAATAATCAGTTAAGTATCTGTGTGTATTGTGTATTTGTCTTCACCTTTCCCTTTTACATCTACATTTAAAGTGATACAGATTTGAAAACTCCCCAGTGAATTGTGTTTTCCTGAATAATTGATATTTGTCAGCAAACTCGTTGCTAAACAATTAATTTACTGTCTGTGCTTCAGTAAGCAGAGGTGTGGTAGTGCCAGGTATGCTCTGAGTTTTTAGTGAAAGAGTGAAGCTTGAACCCTAAACTGTGTATGTGTCAGAACTGTAAAGTCTGTGCCTAAGAAAGTGTGCTGGTCACATAGCCTTATTCTCAAATATACAGCAGGTCGAGGTTTCCCCTTACTTATTCTGATAATTTAGGACTAAGACTTAACTTTAGGCTGAAGTTTTTAAACTCTCTCACAATTCAATTTTCCTTAAGCGACAGTTTTAAGAAGACAAGGAAAATAATGTCGGCAATTTTAATAAATCAGTGTAAAATCGATACAATTTGACTGCTGTGAAAGTGCCCAGGGCTAGTTGCTTATTGTGCTGTGTATCTTTGGGTGAGCTTACTCTTAGGAATAGGGTATTTGAAGTCATCAGTCTTACCTGTTTAATACACATCTCGTTTCTTGGGTGGCAGGTAGAGAGTCTGTATAGTTCAGAAGCAGAACATTTCAGTGGGGCAGGTTAGCACCAGCACATTCCAGACTTCTCAAAACTGGGTTTGAGATTGGGATCAACAGTGATTAAACCTGAGGGAAATGGGGGCCATGACTGACCCTTCAATTCTTCATCTTTGTTGGCAATCCTCATTCCATACCATAACCTTTTAAATTTGGAAAAGGTGAGACCATAAGGTGTCTGTGTGAAAGTGAAGGTGCAGTTCGGTAATAAAATGTGTTATACATGAGCAAAAAAAAAAACAAAACCACCTGAATTAAATCTAACTTAACATTAGAATCGTGAACACAAGAGATGCAGTATTTTCCCTATAAGCCAAGACTCAACTGTAACAGGAAGGGTAAGAAGTCTGAGCAAAGCCTTTGAAAGTTTTGCTCAAGAAATGAAGTTTTCATCATGGATTTCTTTCAGTGATTTTATTTGGATTCTTGGTTTTTGGTTTCTCTTTGACTTTTGGGGGATTCTTCCTGATTTTGTTTTTGGAATTTAAGTACCTATCATCCCTCATCTTTTTAAATTAATTAATTTATTTTTAATTGGAGGATAATTGCTTTGCAATGTTGTATTGGTTTCTACAATACATCAACACGAATCAGCCACAGATATACATACGTCCCTTCCTTCTTGAACCTCCCTCCCCCCTTGCACTCCATCCCACCCCTCTAGCTTGTCACAAAGCATCGAGTTGAGCTTCTTGTGTCGTACAACAAATGACCACTGGCTACCTATTTTACATACGGTAATGTGTATCTTTCCATGCCACACTCTCAGTTCATCCACCTTCTCCTTCCCCCACTGTGTCCACACGTCTCCATGTCTGGATTGCCCTGGCTTCCCTGCTTAGCTTCATCAGTGCCATCATTCTAGATTCCATATACGTCTCACCCCTCATCTCAGTAACCATCAAAGCAGTCAGGATGGCTCCTGCCCACGGGGAGCTCTGTTCTCTCCCTGGGGCTGCAGGCTGTATGTGAAGAACCATCTTTGCAGAAGTACAGGCGTGCTTTGTTTTTTTGCTCTTGGCTGCTTGCTTACACTTTACTGCCTTTTTTTTTTTTTTAAACAAATCAAATGTTTGTGGCAACCCTTCATCCAGTAGGTCTTTCGGCTCCATTTTTTCCCAACTGCGTTTGCTCTCTTTGTGGGTCTGTGTCATAGTTTGGTAATACTTATGTATTTCAAGCTTTTCCATTATTTGTTTGTTATGCTGTCTGACCCGTGATCTTTGATGTGACCATTGCAAGAAGATTATGACTTGATGAAGGCTCAGATGATGGTTAGTGTTTGTAGCAATGAAGTATTTTAAAATTAAGGGATGTGAATTCTATTTTAGACATAATGCTTTTGCACATTTACTAGACTATAATAACATTTATACGCAGAACCAAAAAACTCACATGTCTTGAGTTATCGTGATATTCTTTTAATTGTGGTGGTCTGGAAGCACACTGGCGAAGGCCCTGTGATCTGCCCATACCCTTTGTTTAACTACAGTTGAAGGCTCCTGAATCCTACTGTGAAGTCTTATTCCTCATGGGTTTCTTAAGCTGTGTCCTTGATGCCTGGAAGATAATGGGTGCTAAATGAATATTTATTAATAGGCTGATTTTGCCTATTTGTCACCATGGAATTTTCTGCTGGTGCTAAAAATTCCAGACAGTAACAGGCAGGTGTGAAAAGATATCCTGTTAACTTTTTGTTGATTATTAGTGTTCTCCGGAGAAACAGAACCAATAAGATATATATACATACACATATTGTTGTTGTTTAGTTGCTCAGCTGTGTCTATTGACTGTAGCCTGCCAGGCTCCTCTGCCCATGGGATTTCCCAGGCAGGAATTCTGGAGTGGGTTGCCATTTCATTCTCCAGGGGATCTTCCCCACTCAGGGATCAAACCCACATCTCCTGTTTGGCAGCCAGATTCTTTTACTGCTGAATCACCACGGAAACCTTACATATGCATAGTGTACATTCCAGCCTTCCAAAGGCCTGTGGTCCAGGAGCACAGAGGGCAGGAGACAGTCAGTGTCCCAGGTCAGCAGTCAGGGAAAGAACAAATTCCACCTTCTTCTGCTTTTTTCTTCTTTTCAAGTCCTCAAGCGCTTGGATGAGGCCCACCCACAATAGGCCATCCGCTTCACTCAGCCCCCCAGCTCAAATGCTAATCTCTTCTAGAAACACCGTCACAGACATAGTCAGGGGTCATGTTTTGGCAGATATCTAGGTGTCCCCTGGCCCACTCAAGTTGACAATTTCATGTATCTTTCTAGATAGTGTTTTATATAGTCATCTATGTTTTCTATATTATTTTACAGATTTTATGTATGTACACACCTATCCTTCCAGAAAAAGGAATGTGTATGTATACATAGATATCTCACTCTATACTTTGTTTTGTACCTTGATTTTTTTTTTTTTCCCATTTAACAAGAGTTTAAGGAGTCTTCATTTGGGTGCATGCAGATTTATATCACTCTCTGTTGTACAGATGTGCTCTCATTTATTTGATCACTCCCAGTTTTGGTGGACATTTACCTTGTTGTCTGTCGTATTTTCCAAATATATGTCCTGACTTCAGATGAATCTCTAGTAGTGGAATTGTTGAATTAAAGTGCATGTGAATGTATTAGTGGGGCTTCCCAGGTGGCGTTGTTGGTAAAAGAATCCATCTGTCAGTGCGGGAGATGCAGAAGATGCAGGTTTGATTGCTGGGTCAGGAAGATCCCTTGGAGGAAGGCATGGCAACCCACTCCAGAATTCTTACCTGGAGAATCCCACAGAGGAGCCTGTCAGGATACATTCAATGGGGTTGCAAAGGGTTGGACACAACTAAACTTCTGAGCACACACACAGCAAATGATTTAGTGAGAGTGGGCTAATTCCTGTCACACATAGACCAAAGAAATATACAAAACGGCTTAAACAAAAGAAGTTGTATTTCTTGCTCATGAGAGCTGGGTAGGTAACATGTCAACTGGCTGTCCTCTACTGTGGCCTTTTTGGAACCACAGGGCATGGAAGCTATACTGTTCTCAGCCTGTGTCCTCGAAGGTTGTTCTGGAGCCATCTTCATTCCAGCCAGCTAGAAGGGGAATGGGTGGGGAAGGTATGCCTGGGAGGTGATGATGAACCGGGTTAGAAGCTGGCAGTATCCCTTGACCTGTCCTCTCTTGCCATTGGCTACAGCTGAGTGCCCATGGCCACACCTAGCTGCAGGGGCTGCTGGGAAATATACCCTAGCTGGGACCCAAGTCCGAGAGGAGATGATGGTTTTTGGTGAGTGTCTGGCATCCTCTGACAACCACATTAAGATTTCAGTAGTATAGGGGGTTTCCTCGGAGAAGGCAATGGCACCCCACTCCAGCACTCTTGCCTGGAAAATCCCATGGACAGAGGAGCCTGGTGGGCTGCAGTCCATGGGGTCACTACTAGTCGGACACAGCTGAGTGACTTCACTTTCACTTCTCACTTTCATGCATTGGAGAAGGAAATGGCAACCCACTCCAGTGTTCTTGCCTGGAGAATCCCAGGGATGGGGGAGCCTGGTGGGCTGCCGTCTCTGGGGTCGCACAGAGTTGGACATGACTGAAGCGACTTAGCAGCAGCAGCAGCAGCAGCAGGGGGATTCCTGGTGGTCCAGCGGCTGAGCCTGAACTTCCTCTGTAGGGGGCACGGGGTCTATCTGTCCCTAGACACAAAGTACCTGGATTACCATTTCCTTGTTTCTTCCTGCTTTTTCTTTGCCCACGGTTCTAGTGAGGCTGTATATCCTAGTTGGCTGTGTGTGTTTTTGTGTATGTGAGAGAGAGAGATGGGGAGGGAAAGGGCGATGGGAGGCAGGTGTTGTAAATGTTTCTAATGACCTTGCAGCGGCCACGTGGATTTTCTTCCCAGAATTGTGCTCACCTGATGACAAAGTCAAGGGTCAGACTCGAGAAACTCTGGTCAGGTCTTTGGGTGTATCTGAAACAGCCTGAGAGTGGGAGCAAGCTGCAGAGAGTTAACTGCAGAAGACTGTACTGTGTCCAAAAGGACTCCTGACAGCATCCCAAGAGCTTTGTGGTTTGTGCTGGCCAATTAAAGAAACGGTGGCCCTAGGAAACCCTAGTTGGAAGTTTATTGGGTGCTTTTAATGGCTCAGATTAGAACAACTTGCTGAAGGTTGTGTATAAACAAGGAGATATTTTCCAAGCCCATCTCCACTCATCCCTCTTCCACTTCCCCCCTCAGCCAGGGGGAAGAAGGTGGGACCCATCCCTGATTTGGGCTGATCAGATCTGGTGTTAGGCATGGGACAAAGTTCACTTTAGTTGAAGTGTTACAAAACAAAAATACATCCAATTTTCGCGGAACAGGGAGTGGGAATCTTTCTTGAAGGCATTGATCATCTTCCGCTAGAGTACAGAGGCAGTATTTTTAAGGAGTTAGAAAACACAAACGGCCACCTTCGTTGTTTTTTATTCTTCTACCTGACACAGTGATTGAGTAGGCGGCCTTGGGGTCCTGAAGAGGCAGACACGACTTAACAGCTGAGGAGACCGTGTGGGCGTCTGTAGCCCCGAACCACAGAAAGGGTGCCTGGGGCCAGTTTGTCGGTTACATCCTTTTAAAAGGAAGCCAGAGTTAACTCTCTTGTTTCTTCAAGGAGCAATTTGTCCTTTTGTTCCCTGTCCCCCAACCTTTCCCAGCCACTGTACGTAACACCATTTCCCCACAAGAGGGCAGCACGTGTAACGCTGCGGAAAGGTGCTGACAGTTTCACAGACTTCAGTCATTTGAAATTAACCGCGTAGGGGATGTTTGTGAGTTTCATTCGAGGTTCACGTGATGAGTTTGGGGCACAAAACATCCTACCTCCTGGAGATTTATCCCTGGGTATATTTTGTTGCTGTTCAGTCGCTCGGTCGTGTCTGCCTCTTCGCGACTCCATGGACTGCGGCATGCCAGGCTTCCCTGTCCTTCACGAGCGAGCCTAAGAATGAATATTTAGACACTTTAAATTTCCCCTTTGAAGACAGAATCATAGCTACTTTTCCCATATAGCTGAGAGAGTTGGAAACTTGGGTGCTGCTGGTTTACAGGTTCATTTTAATAGTCCCATTTCTCCAGACAGCTTTAAATATGAACGACTTTGGTCACATTTAATTCCTGCAGATGCCATGGTGCCTAGCTGCTGTTCAATATGCTCCATTTTGGTGTAAAGTCTCCTGTTTAATACATTGTGCCCAGGTGTTAAGGCCCCGAGAAACGGGAGCACGCCTGAGACTAGGCAGCAGAGCACCAGCGGATCTTCAATAGAGCATAATCCTGCTTCTGCCACTTCCCAGCTGTGTGACCTTGTCCAAGTCACTTAACCTCTCTGAACTTGCTTCGTTATCTGTAAAAATAGAATGATGTACTTGCCTACCTTATGGGATTATTTATATCAATAAAAAAGGTGAAAGGATTTAGTACATAGTAAACACTCAGCAAATGGTAGCTGTCTTCCTGTTTAGAGGCATTTAGAATGAGCAGGAGTCTGGAAACCTTCAAGGAATAATTGAGGGCTCCGTATGGGTGGGGGATATAATCAGTGACATAATGTTTGAAGCTTTATCATGTACAAGACAAAATGCTTGTTTTTCATTGTTCTAAAGAGCTGACTGTAATGAAGAGAACGTCTTTGTGAAGACTGGTGTTTCACTCAACCTTAAGAAAAGAGGAAAGGAATTTCTAACAAGTGGAATTTCACCACGTTGGGGACAGAGCAACCCCAGGGCGTGCTGAGAGTCCTTTTAACTTCTAGCCTTCAGCCAGGTCTTCCGTAGAGGGAGGCATCTCACTGATGGGGAGCTGTGTCAAGAATTGTCACGGGTCTGAGGCCTAACTTTCCTTGTGAGATCACAGGGCAGCCTGTTGGTTTCCTGGATGCGGTGGAAGACAAGAGATCCTAGGCCAGAGACAAGGGGTTTCTTCTTACTGCACAGTAAGTAGCAGGGTTCAGGTTAACTACTGCTCTCCTTTCATATTTGAGCTGATTACAGAAACTCTTTGGGACTCGGTCTCCTCTGGAAAGTGGAGATAATGAACAGTAAAAGTCATCCTTAAGGAGTTGTGAAGAGGAGTCAGTTCCTGTCTGGAGAGTGCTAAGAATTGTGTTTGTGCTGTGAATGTTCAATAAATGTCGGGCATCTTTATTGAAAACTGCTTCTCCTTATGAGGGCATTCCATTTTATAGAGGTTCTGTGATGTTTACATTTATGGAAGTTTAGATTTTCTGTTTTCTCTGTGATACAGGATGATCGCAGAATATGAATGCTGGACTTGGGTGCCTTGTGTTGTTTTCAGCTTTGGTTAAATTGTTTGAAAAGTAACTGCACCTAAATTTGGGCTCATGTTTCTGTCCCCTAAAACAGCTGAAATTTTATAGGAAATCTGCTAATGATTTTGATTGGAATGACTAACCCTCATTTACTGTAAGACATTTCTTTCAAAGTTAATACAGATAGTTTTGAAAAATAGTTGCATCACTGACTTGATGGACATGGGTCTGAGTGAACTCGGGGAGTTGGTGATGGACAGGAAGGCCTGGCATGCTATGATTCATGGGGTTGCAGAGAGTCAGACACGACTAAGTGACTGAACTAAGGATCTAATCTTCAATAGTTTGCTGGAGGCAGGGGGTTGCACTGATTTTTCCTAATTTTTCCATAATGTGGACCTGAACTATTTACAGCAAATTTTATATTCCAATAGTAGGGATTTTCAAGTTTCTAGTTTGTCATATGTATATGTGTGTGCATATATATAAAGTTTCCATTTCTATCAGTATGGATAATGGTATTTACAGAATTCTTTCCTGTGAGATTGGTATTTAGAGATTTAGAGTTAAGGTTTTTGGGGAGATGATTGTTAACAACATAAAAAAGTAAAGTGACTTACATTAACTTAAAAAAATTTATATTAAAAAAGGAAAAAACTTCATATAAATTAAAAAGAAAAAAGGAAAAATAGTTAGTCTGCATTGCCAGAGTTCTGACACAAGGCGGCAGGCAGGGCTTAGAAGAGCTAAACAGGAAGAAGCAGTATTCTAGTCTGATGTAGATGTTGTCTAGAAGAAATAGGAGAGTCACGTATGTAATTTTAAATGTTCTATATAACCACATTTAAAAAGTAAAAAGAAACACGTGAAGCAGTAATATATTTTATTTAATCTAATACATCCAAATACGATTATTTCAACCTGTGGCCCAAGCCACATTCTGAGCACTCAGTAGCTACACGCAGCCAGAGGCCAGTGTAATCTGCTTAGTGCAGGGGAATGAATTGAGTCTTAGCATTATTTTCTGAAAGATTAGAATTATGAGTTATTTGTATTTTTATGGGTCAATCCTAGGGCACAGTGTTGTATCTCCCTTTTGTTCACCGAATTTCTTTTTAAGTTTTTAGTTTTACTTCTTTATTTTTTTCTTGAATGACTGCTTCTAAATTTAGGTTAAATACCAGGTAAGTGGGGTGTGTAGCCTTCATAAAGTGTGGAAAAGATGGCTGCATTTCCTGGTGAGCTGCCTATATGATCATTCCTTGCAAGAGTGTTTTTTTTTTCAGGAAAAGAAAAATGGCAGGATAGTATGTGTGTATCTGTGTGTGTATGTATGTGTGTTGGCTTCAACCATTAAGTCTTAAAGTTAGTCCCTGGAAGTTGATTTTGACCATTAACAGGTATTTATCCACTGGAGTGAAGTCCAACAATATAGATTTAATATGGTTTCTTCTGTAACTGTTTTCATCTTCCTGCCCTGCCCCCAGTGAATGGTTACTTCTTTAACTGTATGGGTATATTTCTATGTAGGCAACTCCACAGGAATGTCTTCTATTTTATAAACCAGAAAAAGGCTTTGGAATGGCCCCAAAGCCCACGTTTTGGTAGTAAAGAGGGCATCCATGTGATTATGCTTACTTGATTTCTCTGGGGAGCTTTTACATGAAAAAACAGAGAGGCTCCACCACAGCTGTATCTGAATCTTGCACGGTGGAGCCCAGGCAACTATATTATTTAATAGTTTCCTGGTGAGTATAGAACCACTCATTCAGAAGAAAAAAAATCAGAAGTTTGACTCAAGCCCTTGTCATGCTACAGTTTGATCCCAGTGGTGAGGAGTCTCCATTTCAGGCTCACTACACACGATCAGGCGTGAAGAGAGGTCTGTTTGCTCCCTGTAGCGATGACCTCCATCTCCACTTCTTTGGAAGGACTGTGAGGATATTTGGACATTTTATACTGGCACGACTGTTTCTGGATGCTAAGAGCTCGTAGTGTGAGGGATTCCCCTGACCTCCCTTGGACCCTTCATTATTTTTGTCCAGTGCCATTTGGTGGGCTCATTTTAATCTCAGTGTTCATAAGAAAAAGGAACCAATTATATATTGTGTTAATATTTGACTTCTCATCTCAGCTGCAAGTTCAAGTCCCAGTGCCACAGACAAGGTCAGCTTGGCAAAATATCTGACAAATGAGCATGCTTCACATTATTTTTTGTGGGGAAGAAGGGGTGTTTCACAGAGAGGGGAGTAAAGAATTTCAGGTCCTTAAATAAACTTGTGAGCCTGAATGTGGCAGAGCAGGCTTTTTTGTCCTGATGCATNTGAACTGTGCTGGGTCTTGCTGCGCGGGCTTTTGTCTAGTTGCAGCGAGTGGCGTCTTTTCTCTAGTTGCAGTGCCGGGGCTTCTCACTGTGGTGGCTTGTCTTGTCAGGCAGCAAGGGCTGTAGGGCACACGGGCTTCAGTAGTTGTGGTTCGTGGGCTCTAGAGCAGAGGGTCAGTAGTTATGGTACATGGGCTTAGTTGCTTCATGGCACGTAGGATTGGGGATCGAAGCTGTGTCTCCAGCACTGGCAGGTGGATTCTTTACCACTGAGCCACCAGGGAAGCCCACTTTAGAGCTGAGTAGAGTTCCCTGAGCTATACAGTAGGTTCTCATTAGTTATCTATTTTATACATAGTAGTGTATTTACGTCAATCCTAATCTCCCAATTCATCGCATCCCCGTTTCCCCCATTAGTGTCCATGCATTTGTTCTCAAAGAAGCTAATTTTATTGCTGAATAGTAGCCCATCCTGTGTCACACACTGTTTATTCACCTGTTGGTGGACATTTGAGGGTGTTCGGTGTTAGGAACATTTCTTACAAGTGTTTACATGAACATATGCTTGCATTTCTCCTAAGGAAGTTCCTAGGGAACAGAATGGCTGGTTCATATGGTAGATGTATGGTTGATTTTTCAAGAAACTGTCAAACTGTTCTCTGGTGTGGTTGTATCAGCTCACACTCCCCTCAGCAGAGTAAGAGAGTCTTAGTTCCTTCACATTCTTGTCAGCACTTGGCATGGTCTGTATTTTTAATTTTAGCCCATTTACTAGGTAAGTAGTGATATCACATGATGGTTTTAATTTGCATTTTCCTTATGACCAGTGACATTGTGCATCCTTTTGTTTGCTCTTCTGTATATCTGTGAAGTGTCTATTCAAATCATTTGCCCATGTTTTAGAAAGTTGGGTTATTTTCTTAATATTGAATTTTGAGAGCTCTTTACATATTCTCAATATGATTCCTTCATCAGATAAGTGAATTGCAAATATTTCCTGCCGGGTTGTTCATTCTCTTAACAGTGCCCTTTGAAAGGCAGTTTTTTGTTTTGATGAAATTCCAGTTACCAGTTTATTCTTTTAGCTACCATGCTTTTGATATCTTTTGCTTCTAACTCAAGGTCACAAAACTTGCTTTCTATGAAATGGTTTAATTTTAGTCTTGATGTTTNTGAAATTCCAGTTACCAGTTTATTCTTTTAGCTACCATGCTTTTGATATCTTTTGCTTCTAACTCAAGGTCACAAAACTTGCTTTCTATGAAATGGTTTAATTTTAGTCTTGATGTTTAGGTCTGTGATTCATTTTGAGTTAATTTCCGTAGATGATGTACTTGAATGGATTTTGAATAGGAAAGAAAATACTGCTCATTATAAACTCTCCTCCTGTTACCTAGGTGAGGTTGCCTAGAGTACTTGAAAATAATAAAATCATATATTTATTTTCAAAAGACTTAGGCATTTTAGTAAGCCAGACTTATAGTCCCACACTAGTTAATCTGAATTAGTGAGTTAAAATAACGATGTCCACTAATGTAAACAGTACAGCTCTACAGGTAAGGATATCTTAAACAGAGCGCATTTGTGAAGCAGTTAACAGTAAGAGAACTGCTATCCTGGAAGCCAGGAGACCAGCTCGTCTTCCAGACTTGGGCAGTAACCAGTTGTATAGACCGTGACAAGTTTAATCTCTTGGCTTCAGTTTCTGCAGCTGTTAAACACAGAAGTTAGATGATCTTTGCTGTTCACAGTGTGTAGCTCTATTCATTAGAGGTAGGTTGGTTTCTTATGGGTCTTTATGTTCATCCTAATACCAGTAACTGACTAGGTTGCATAGATGTCCCTCAACTGTGTGCAGCTCATTTTTCAAGCATGCATTGATGGCATCTAATGAAAAAAATAGAAATTGACTTAAAAGGGCTTTGACTTCCTATTCATGCTATGTCAGGTCTACATTTTCATAATCAAAGACTTATCAGCAGTGCAACCACTGTTTGACTGGAAATACATTGTAAACTTTATTCTTACTAGTAGGATGTGGTGGCTCAGCTAGTAAAGAATCCTCCTGCAATGTGGGAGACCTGGGTTCGATCCCTGGGTTGGGCAGATTCCCTGGAGAAGGGAAAGGCTACCCACTCCAGTCTTCTGGCCTGGAGAATACCATGGGCTATATGGTCCATGGGGTTGCAAAGACTTGGATATGACTGAGCAACTTTCACTTTTCAAAATAGTCTTACTCATTTTAGCTGGGAAACCTATGTCTAAATGATCTGCTAAGGATTTTTCAAACTTGGAGTCATAATGAGACTGTGAGGTACTACTTGTTCATCATCTGTGGCTAGTGGGTTTCAGCTGAAATGCCAGTTTGTTCTGGTGGCTCCAGTCCCAGGTGGGTAAACGTCTCGACTCCCCTGCCTGGCCCGTGACAGTGTTCCTCGCCCTGCTGCATCCACACCACTGGTGGCTCAGAAAGTGGCCTGTGTGGTAGCTAGAGTGATATATGTATCTTGATAGCTCAGACTCAGGGGTGGAGTTAGAACTTCTCTCTGTGGGCATCCTATAACATGTGCCAGCTTGGAAGCCCCCAGGAACATGTTAATAAACAGGTCAGTTAGGGTAAAATGAAGCATCCTTGTAGGGACTGCACTGTGAACTGTATGTTGCTTTCTGCTTATTTTTAGTAACTTTCATGTGTATGGCCTTTCCTGGTGGCTCAGTGGTAAAGAATCTACCTGACAATGTAGGAGACACGGGTTTGATCCCTCAGTCGGGAAGATCCCTTGGAGAAGAAAATGACAACTCACTGCAGTATTCTTGCCTGGAGAATTCCATGGACAGAGGAGCCTGGCAGGCTACAGTCCAAGGGGTCACAAAGAGTCAGGCGCACCTGAGCAGCAGCACCACATGTCTGTACACACATACATGTCATACATGGTATTTGCAAACCGCTTGGGCCCTTAACAAGAGTATTTTAATATAACTGATTTCCTTTGCCTTCTTGTGAGTTTTATTTCATGCATTAACAATATTCTGAGAGGAAGTTTGTAGAGTTACCATGGCACAAAAAAGATGAGGGATTTCTGTGAGCACTGGGAACTGCATCTTAGCCTCCCCGCCCTTCACAAGTCTGCTAAGTGGGTAAGAGTGGCAGGGAGCACAGGCATCTCGCAGCCTCCTCAGAGCACTCTTTCCCCCGCAGGGAAGTGACTCACTGGTCACGTGGGAAGCTACTCTGTCATGATGTCGGGTGTCCAGAGAGGTGAGCTTCCCCTCGGGCCAGCGGGGAGAGGGAACAGCCGCAGGCAAAAGTGAAATCAGTTGCACCATCTGGCAGAGTTGGGACATGGAGCTTATGTGTGAGTAGTTCTCGGGGAGCATCCGTAAAGTTGTCATCGTACCAGTCCCCTCCCCACATCCCCACATCAGGTGTCCAGCATTGAATCTCCATTCCTGACATCTGCCATGTCGGTCTGCATTTCTAGCAGGTGGGGGAGATCAGATGACAGGTCATAGATCGTTTAGTTTGGTGATGAGTCCTCATGACCCTTTTCCAAACCATTTGGTGGCATTTCAATGGGCTCCAAAAATCCCCCATCTTTTATGTCTCAGCACAGAAAGAGACAAAGTGATAGATAAGAAGTGATTTATTAGAATAGGATGCTTGGGAAGCTTACAAGCCAGGCAGGTGAGAGGGTGCCATGCCTCACGAGCTTAGTGGGCTACAGCTTTATAATCAAAGGAAAAGTGGGGAAGAGGGAAAGACTGCCTTCTTCCTCATTCTTGAATGGACGTCACACTTCCAGCATCAGTTCTTTGACTGGTTTGGNTTATTAGAATAGGATGCTTGGGAAGCTTACAAGCCAGGCAGGTGAGAGGGTGCCATGCCTCACGAGCTTAGTGGGCTACAGCTTTATAATCAAAGGAAAAGTGGGGAAGAGGGAAAGACTGCCTTCTTCCTCATTCTTGAATGGACGTCACACTTCCAGCATCAGTTCTTTGACTGGTTTGGGCAGGAGAGTTTTCTTGTCCTCATATGGTCTAGCCAAGCCTGTCATGACATTGTGGAAAAATTAATTCAGGTCTCTGTGCTCAGTGAGAGTATTTCACTTTGAAATGTCGCCTTTCAAGAAAGCATTCCTTCTCATGTGCAGAAAGCATGTCCTAGGAATCATTAACTTACTGAGCTCACTCATGCTACCATTGGTTTATTGTTCAGGGGCACGTCTCATGCTTCTGCTTAAGAATTTTGTTGCTAAGCAAGCCTGCCTGGTTTTGTGGTTGAGCAAATGTGCTTCCTTGAGTAATCATTAGTTTATTAACCATTGTTAACCATTAACGTGTTAATGTTATCTCCCATACTTTTTTATAACTTACGGTGCCCTAGTGGGATGAAGTATTTAACCCTTTGTCCCTTTACTCCTTTCCTGCCCCTTTCTCTTAGTGGAGAGAGGAGGAAGTGGGTGCTGGAACACCTCCAGGGCTGCGGGGTCCTCTCTGAGTCTGTACCCTCTCCTTCTCGGTGAGTTCCAGCATGTGCCCTGCACAGGTGTACATGACATTGTGGCCTTTATCATTGTGTATGAGCATGATTTGCGTGTGTCTCCCTTTCTAGGCAGGAGTTCCAGCAGGGTAGGCACAGGTGTCTTACTTTTGTTTCACAAGGTACCTGACACTGATTAAAAAATTAACAGTATGAGTGAATATTGAATGCAACAGGATACTTTGTATCCGAAAGTAAAATTTCACAAAGCCTGTCATCCTAGCATTCTGGGATACAAGTGGGAGAGATTTTTCACGAGTTATTTCCTGAGAGTGAATGAAGAACAAAGTAAGATTCCAAGTGCTGTGGAGTGTTTCATCGTGAATGCCCAACATAGGTGAATTCTTCATTTGCTTAGTCACATAGTTAGATTGTTCTTGCTCTCCACCATCCCAAAACAGAAACAAAGCAAACAACAATGAAAGTGCACTGGTGATAATCCATGTCAATGTCCCTGTCTGGAGCTGTTCTGGAATTTTGGGGATATACAGATGGGTGGGAGGAATTACTGGGTAGCCAGGAAAGAGGGTGCATACATAATACGATGAAATACTAACAGATGGGCTGGCCACAGCAGCCTCTCTCCTTTGCAGTCCCTGAAGCTGTGTGTGAGATGTATTCTTTGAAAGGAAGGAATTTGAAGGCAAAGATTGTAGACAATATCTGTGCCCCACTTGATGAGTTCTAGGGTCTTAGCCCATTGATTAGTATATATGATTAAAATTTTGGGTCAGGGACCTAAGTGCTACATAAGTACTTGAGGACTTACAGTTTTCTTTGCAATCGTAGGATTCAAGCATTCTACATAAATAGTTGTTGTTGCTAAGTTGTAACTCTTTGAGACCCCATGAACTGTAGCCCAGCAGTCTCCTCTGTCCATCCAACCATCTCATCCTCTGTTGTCCCCTTCTCCTCTCACCTTCAACCTTTCCCAGCAGCAGAGTCTTTTCAAATGAGTCAATTNGCTAAGTTGTAACTCTTTGAGACCCCATGAACTGTAGCCCAGCAGTCTCCTCTGTCCATCCAACCATCTCATCCTCTGTTGTCCCCTTCTCCTCTCACCTTCAACCTTTCCCAGCAGCAGAGTCTTTTCAAATGAGTCAATTCTTCACATAAGGTGGCCAAAGTATTGGAGTTTCAGCTTCAACATCAGTCCTTCCAATGAATATTCAGGACTGATTTCCCTTGGGATGGACTGGTTGCATCTCTTTGCAGTCCAAGGGTCTCTCAAGAGGAGAAGACTCAACACCACAGTTCAAAAGCATCATTTCTTTGGTGCTCAGCTTTCTTTATAGTTCAGCTCTCATATCCGTACACTACTACTGAAAAAAACCATAGCTTTGTCTAGATAGACCTTTGTCGGCAAAGTAATGTCTTTGCTTTTTAACATGCTGTCTAGGTTGGCCAAAACTTTTCTTCCAAGGAGCAAGCATCTTTTAATTTCATAGCTGCAGTCACCATCTGCAGTGATTTTGGAGNGAGGAATCTGGTGGGCTTCCATCTATGGGATCGCACAGAGTCGGACACGACTGAAGCGACTTAGCAGAGCAGAGCATAGGTGTCACCTACAACCCTTGAGCTGCCGTAGTAGGAGTAAAGCTTGAAGCAGGCTGTGAGATCCCTGTTTTACACAATGGGCTTCTCTGGTGGCTCAGACAGTAAATAATCTGCCTGCAATGCAGGAGACACAGGTTCGATCCCTGGGTCAGGAAGATGCCCCTGAAGAAGGGAATACCAGCCCATTCCAGTATTCTTGCCTGGACAATTCCATGGACAGAGGAGCCTGGCAGGCTACAGCCCACAGAGTCCCAAAGAGTTGGACACAACTAAACTACTAACACACTGTCTCTGTCAGGCCTTCCCAGGTGGTGCCAGTGACAAAGAACCCACCTGCCAATGCAGGAAACATAAGAGACGTGAGTTTGATCCCTGGGTTGGNCTGGCAGGCTACAGCCCACAGAGTCCCAAAGAGTTGGACACAACTAAACTACTAACACACTGTCTCTGTCAGGCCTTCCCAGGTGGTGCCAGTGACAAAGAACCCACCTGCCAATGCAAGAAACATAAGAGACGTGAGTTTGATCCCTGGGTTGGGAAAATCCCCTGGAGAAGGGCATGGCAACCCACTCCAGTATTCTTGCCTGGAGAATCCCATGGAGAGGAGTCTGGGGTCACAAAAAGTCAGACACGGCTGAAGTAACTTAGCGTGTATGCACATCTTCTGTCAGTTCAGAAGTTGCTCAGAATGCAAAAATAGGAGGGACTCAGTGTTACTTTTCAGGGATAAGCAAATGGTTGTTCAACCGATGTCACAAATTCTGACGCTGGAGTATGGGCCTTGCTCTGATTTAGTTTAGACAAGAGAACATCCTTGTTCTAACACATTCTTTCTCTCTCATGTGCCCCATGAGAGTAAATCCATGGAGAAAGGTCTAATGGGGTCCTTCAGGAAGCATAGCACATTATTGTGGCAGAACCCTTTGCAAAGGTGAGTGCTACGCCACCTGCCAGCCAGCCCTCTGATTACCCTGAAGTTAGCAGTTTATCTACACTTTGGGGTTATCAACACTTTTGGTGTTTATTAACATTTTGGGGTTAAATGAATTCAGAATCTTGTTCCACCAAAGCACTGAGCTTTTAGCCACAATCAACGTCAGGAAATTTCACACTGTTCACCTAGTCCACGTGTCCAGGGGACCTTATGTCCAAAATAAATATGTTCTTAAATTTCTCAAATAAGCATTGACTTTCCTTGAAACTTTCTCCTTAAAACCTGAAAGTCTACATTTCAAGAGTGTATGAATCACTAGCGTCTTCTGGCTCTGATTCAAAGCTTTGAACCAATGAAACCTGCCCGTGATGAGATTTTATCAAACGAGTGATGTTCTTAGAATCATTTGATTCTGAGGAGAACTGTAGTGCCAGGCTTTTCCAACATTGTTGACCATGACTCTCAGTGAGAAATACATTTTTCATTCCAACTCAACACATAACACACACACACACACACACACACACACACACACGCACGCATGCACACGCACACACACTTTCCCCATATTACAGTCACACTGGCATTCTTTTCTGTTCTCTTCCACTCATGACAGCTTCATTCATAAGAACCTGGTTCTCAACCTCAGCTGTCTCCTGGAATGACCTGAGAAGTATTAACAATTTCCCAAGCCTGGGTCCCCTGCCCAGAAATTCTGATTTACTTAGTCTAAGATGTGGCCAGAGCGGTTTGGTCTTAAATGTCCCACAAATGATTTTACTGTGCAACCCAGATACATAGCCCATGCAGTCAGTCTGGCTGACATTTTCAAAAACACAGACGTTGAGTAATAGTAGACACTAATTTCCAAAGACACTTCTGCAAGCCAACTTGTTCATTTGTTGAATGAAGAGTGTGCCGAGGAGGGCCGTCCTGGGCCTTTGGGAGACAGATACTGTGGCTGCTGTCTCTGCTCTTGAAGAACCGACAGCCCATGTTCCCAAATGGAATGCTTGCAAGTAGCCGACACTCGGGTCCAAACGCAAAGCTCAGCTAGCACCCAGAAGCCCCTTGTGTCCCTTCCAAACACCACGTGCAAGACCTACCATTAACCTGACTTCCCAGCACACATTCGTTGCACCTGTTTTTCTTCAAGTGACTGTAATCATATAGTTTGTTCTCCTCTGTGTCGGACTTCTTTGGGTCAACATTCTCTTCATCCCAGTTATTCTGAGTAGCTATAGTTCATTCTCACTGCAGTGCAGTGTTCCATGTCCAATAAATACATCTCAGTTGGCTTATTCACTTTACTGTGGATGGGCATTTGGGGGCTTCATAGTTCGGGCTTATGGACATTTCCAGTACATGTAGTCTGGTGAATATATACACACATTTCTGTTGGCTGCACACCTAGAAATGGAACTTCTGTGCCACAGCTTAAGCACATGGGCAACATTAAAAGATAGAGTCAAACTGTTTTCCAAAGTATTTGCAATAATTTACACTCCCTTCTGCAAAATACTCAGTTGTCCCTCATCTTTGTCAGCACTTGGTACTGTCAGCCTTTTTCACTTTAGCCACCCCAGTGTGTGCCAGCTTTTGCATTTGAAGTATATTTAAGTAAGAAAGGCAAGACTTTCAACTGATGTACAGCTATACCTATATTATAAATAACACATGAATAATCCTCCCTTGACTTGGAGGTTCATACATGTTCCAAACTCTTACTGGAGGTCTACGTGCTATCTTAGTCATTGTGTCTCTTTCTCCTTCCCTTCACCCCTGCCCCATGCCCTTGTCCTTGAATTCCCTTCCTCCGGTCCACAGCCTGGATCTGACCTGGAGAGACATGCAGCATCTGACTGTGCTCACCTCCAAGCGGAACCAGCTTCACGACGAGGTCCATCAGTGGCGGAGGAATGGGGTCGGCCTGGAGTTTAATCACCTCTTTGGCTACGGGGTCCTAGATGCAGGTGCCATGGTGAAGATGGCCAGAGACTGGAAGACGGTGCCCGAGAGGTTCCACTGCGTGGGCGGCTCCGTGCAGGACCCAGAGTGAGTGGGGGTAGCAAGCTCTGCAGCTGTTCATGGAAAATATCCCAGAGTCGCTGCCACTGTGCTGGCAACCTTGTCAGATACCCTCTCTGTGTCCTCCCGAGATGCACTGAGTTTGATTCGGAGATAGCCAGCTTCCAGGCAGAGCTGTAGCATTGGGCAGTTTCAGAGTATCTAGTCTCCAGAGTCTTAGGGCCTGGAACTTCCATCCCAATTGCCAAGAGGGAGAGATTTACAAAGAGGGATTTTGCTAAGCGGAAGCCCTTCAGCATCTGTGCCTTTGCAGGCTCTGGCAGGTAGGGGCCGTGGGCAATGTGACAAGAGCAGGATGTAGTCAGCTGTGTCTTGGCTCACGTTCCCAATTAGCAGAAAGGTGGTGCAACCACAGTATTGAGGAGAATGAGCACTGGGGCTCTGCTTAGTCGTGGTTTGTGTTGACATCAGACCTTGTGCTCAGTGATGGCCCCGGACAGGAAGACNTGATCCACACAGTCAAAGGCTTTGGCGTAGTCAGTAAAGCAGAAATAGATGTTTTTCTGGAACTCTCTTTCTTTTTCTATGATCCATCGGGTGTTGGCTATTTGATCTCTGGTTCCTATGCCTTTTCTAAGCCCAGCTTGAACATCTGGAATTTCGCGGTTGAATGTACTGTTGAAGGCTGGCTTGGAGAATTTTGAGCATTACTTTGCTAACATGTGAGATGAATGGAATTGTGCAATAGTTTGAGCATTCTTTGGCATTGCCTTTCTTTGGAGTTGGAATGAAAACTGCCCTTTTCCACTCCTGTGGCCACTGCTGTGTATTCCAGCTTTGCTGGCATATTGTGTGCAGCACTTTCACAGCATCATCTTTTAGGATTTAAAATAGCTCAACTGGAATTCCGTCACCTCCACTAGCTTTGTTCATAGTGATGCTTCATAAGGCCCACTTGACTTCACATTCCAGGATGTCTGGCTCTGGATGAGTGATTACAGCATCGTGGTTAACTCGGTTATGATCTTTTTTGTATAGTTCTTCTGTGTAATCTTGCTGCCTCTTCTTAATATCTTCTGCTTCTGTTAGGTCCATAACATTTCTGTCCTTTATTGTGCTCATCTTTGCATGAAATGTTCCCTTGATATCTCTAATTTTCTTGAAGAGATCTCTAGCTTTTCCCATTCTACCTTTTGTTAGAGTTGTAAGAGTCCTCACTGGTGGTTAAGCTCTTGGCAAAGCCGTGTGCTGGGCTGACTTGGTGTATGTAGCTTTCACTGTACAGATGCAGCACAATGCAGGGTTGATGCTTGGTTGGGAAGTTCTTTGCCTAAATTGTTTCCATTATTTCCCAAGTCTCAGTCCATTAACTAACTTGGTCAGAAGGCCAGGAAGAGAAATGGCATTCTCGAAATATTATTAGTATTTGCGGTGAATGCTAACTACTGTACATTTACAGCCAATTAAGTTTTGCTTTCTGTTTTATTATACAGTATGACAGGGATTTTGAGACTGAATTCTGTTAAATAATAAATAGAACCAGCAAGGTCACTTTCTACCTCACCAAAGGTAAACTTTGCAGCATGAAGACATGAATGAAGAAACAGGTCGAGCTAAACATCTCAGGGGGGTGGGATGGGGTAGGCAGGGATACAAGATTTTCAGAATCAAAGAGAATCCAACAGATGCTGGGGACTTCCCGTGGTCCACTGGCTAAGACTCTGGACTCCAAAGGCACAGGGCCAAGGTTTGATCCCTCATCAGGGAACTAGATCCCAAATGCTGCAACTCATACCTGGCATAGTCAAATAAATATTTAAACATAAAAGAATTTTCTATAACTGGGAAGAGTACTAAGGAACAATAAAAAAAATCAATCAAATGGATGCCAAATAAACACCTGCAATGAAATGTGAATATTGCCATTATTTATTGCCAGTGATTTGATGGATTTTTTTTTTTTCTCTCACCAAAATTGTTAGGGCTTGAAACAAGGGTCTCCAAGTGACAGCCCACAGGTAAATTAGGCCCATGGATGTATTTTGTTTGGCCCAGATGATGTTTAAAAAGCATCTTCAAAATCAGTTGTATTGTTTGAGAATCACAGGGTTGCACACATAAATCCAGATTTTGGGCAACACTAGGTTTTCCCCTCTGCTTTGTAGCAGTTCGCTGTAGCTGACTGCTGGCTGCTCTCAGCAGATGGGCCATTTTTCATCCTCTTTGTCACCTGCTTCCCTCATTTATGTTGACCCCCTTGACTCTGAAGTATAAGCAATTGAGTTTGAGAGCCTTGACTCCCATGTTTCAAAATGAAGACAAAGATAACTAGAAGATTGTGTTTCAGGTTTCAAGCCTCTTTGTTATTTTATAGCATAGTGGCTAAGAGTTGGGTTTTGGAATCAGAATTACATGGAAACATGTGCTGGTTTCTTCCAGTTTAGCTGTGTGACCTTAAGGGGGTTATTTAACCTCTCTGAATACTAGTTTTCTTGTTTAAATTGGACTGCAGTTTTATGTGGCTCCTAAGATTGCTACAAGGATTCCATTTGCATCTGTGTGGATGTGTATCCATTCAACACTATCACACAGGTAAACAAATACACACACCACTTAGAGTAGTATCTCGTTCATGCTAACTCATCTTATATTTTTAAGTAACGTTTGGTTGAAACAGAACATTTAATTGATAAATAAAAGGATAATTTCTCTTCTACTACTCATCAGTTGAAAAACGCAAAAAGTGATATTTTTCAGGCTTCATGTGATTTTTCTTAAAATGCAGGTATGCTAGGTTGATGGTATTATTAACTCCATTCTAACTCCATTCTTTTTTCTTGACTACAAAAAAGAAATTGTCAAAGCTGATGGACATTACCCTGCTCTTGGTATTCTGCCAAGCAGTGAGACTTGAGAAGATGGGGCATTATATAAAGGATGCCAAGCATTTCCACAAAGTGTTTTTGTTATGTATGTGAGCCTCGTTCCTTATACATGAATCAGATGGCTCTAAGTGATGGCTTCCATGATCCACCTGAGGAGGTGGAGATGTTTTTCCCCCCTCTGAAACTCTTAACACTCAAGAAAACTAGTAACACATAACTATAGTACATGTATGTGTGTGTGTATCTATATGCTACATATATGTA
Source organism: Neotragus pygmaeus (assembly GCA_006410875.1). Taxonomy (NCBI): domain Eukaryota; kingdom Metazoa; phylum Chordata; class Mammalia; order Artiodactyla; family Bovidae; genus Neotragus; species Neotragus pygmaeus. The sequence continues at coordinate 628,802 of SJYV01000798.1, forward strand.
TGAATTTACATTTCACTTCTATATAATGTATTTTAGATAATGATAAATTAGTAAAGCAATCATAGTATGTAAGGTGAAGTGAAATGAAAGTTGCTCAGTCATTTCCGACTCTTTGTGACCCCATGGACTATACAGTCCATGGAATTCTCCAGGCCAGAATACTGGAACGGGTAGCCTTTCCCTTCTCCAGGGGATCTTCCCAATCCAGGGATCGAACCCACGTCTTCCGCATCTGCAAGCAGATTCTTTACCAGTTGAGCTACCAGGAAAGCCCTAGTAGTCTGTAAAAGTCATTTTTAATTTCAGTGGTTTGATGATAATTAAGAGCATTATCTGGGTGATAAAAGATTTCCATCTGTGGGTTCTAATTAGCTACCATTATCTCTTGTTGACCCTTCTGTACCGTGGAGTACAGGCATTGTGTTTCCATCCTTCTAACACTGTGTAAGCATACAGTGCTTAACGAATCAACAGGTTATGGTATTTCTTTATTAAGAGGGACTTTGTCCTTTAGCTGTGCTGTGTTATTTAACACTTGTGCCACCAATTTCTTTGAGTTTTCAGAACTGGTTATGTTACTATATTTTGAACAATTTGCATAAAATGGAGCATCATTGAATGCCATGGTGAAAGGGAATCTGACTGTCACACTTCATACATACAACAGCTACATGGAAGCTGATAATAAGAATGCTTAGAAATTAAAGCTTAATTCAGAAAGAATGTTATTACATACTAATGAGTTTAATTAATATTAATACCTAGAATATTATTAACTAATTATTATACTGGGCCAAATGCTCTATCCCGTTTGCATCCCATTTGACTTACTCTCAATTGTGGAGGTCTGTGTTGTTACCTCCTCACATGTGCACTGAGGCTCAGATCTCTTCAGTGAATGGCCCAACGTCACACAGCCAGCAGATGGTGGAGCTGGGGCTGGAATGGTACTGGTTTTCCTCCTTCCCTCCGTATTCCAGTGCTTCACCAACGATAGGTTTGGTTTCTGGGTTGTGGTTCTCGCCTGCATCTCCCTGAGAATGGGTGAGGTAGAATTATCATTTATTCCATCCATAGGAATGCTGACTTTCTCAGTAGTGATGTGTGCTAGGGGTGAGAGCAGAACCGTGTTTTGTTTTCCACCTTAAGCTTCTTACTATTCTTAGGAGTTAATTTGAAAATCACGTGAGGTTTACTGCTCCATAGCCAGTAAAGTCTGGTACCCCAAGAGGTTGCCTAATAAGTTGAAGCCACAGTCAACAGAAGTTTTCATAGACTCCGGGAGAATGTTCTGAGAGGAGTGACACAAGTTAGGTGTGCTTGGGACCATCTCAGACTCTGGAGATGGATGCTGTATGAGGCAACTGTAAGAGGCTGCCTATTCCTCTGTGCCTCTTTACACATAGACTCTCAGAATGATCCTCTATTTTATTATTATTTACTTTTATTGAAAAATGATGACTTACAATGCTATATTAGTTCAGATATACAACAGTGATTCTATATTTTTATACATTAGGAAGTGATCATTATGCTAAGTCTAGTCACCGTCTGGCATCTATTTTTGAATTAAGTATGACATAAATAATGATGCTGCTGCCGCTTAGTCGCTAAGTCGTGTCCAACTCTTTGTGACCCTGTGGACTGTACCGGGCTCCTCTGTCCATGGCATTTCCCAGGCAAGAATACTGGAGTGGGTCGCCATGCCTTTCTCCAGGGGATCTTCCCAACCCAGGGATCAGACCCTAGTCTCCTGCTTGGCAAGCAGATTGTTTACCACTGAGCCGCCTGGGAAGCCCCGACATAAATAATACAGATTGTTATTTTAAAACCCTTAAAAAGATAAAGCTGCCTTACATCTCCCAGTCCTCTTCTCCCATTGTGCCCTTACCTGTTTTCTCCTCAGGGTAACCACTTTTGTAAGAGTGGTGTATGAATCCTTTAGGATTGTGTCATCTACATGCAATCAACTAAACGTAATAAATCGGTCTATTGCTCCCTCTTGAGGAATCTAGCGATGCATAGTCCAGAGAGGCACAACTGTTCAAAAATCCAGACTCCTCCCTTTCTGCCTCCCCATCCTTAGTTTGCAGCTTTTGTTTTCCTGTGGCAAGATGGCTGCTCTAGCTGTGGAGAGCCTGTGTGCCTTTGGGGCAGGAAAAGCAGGAGAGGGCAAACATGGCAGCGGATTCTGGTCCTTTTTCTAGGAAAACAGTAACTTTTCCGGAGACCAGGGACATCTTCTTGTATTTAATGGTCAGAATGTCATCACAAACCACTTGGGGAAAAAAAAAAAAAGATGTTTCTTATAGTAAGAAAAATGGGATAAAAGGATGTTAAGTTGGTATTTATCAGTGTCTGCTTAGTCATTCATTCTTTTTTCAACGAATTTATGTATCTGTTTAACTATGTATATATAGGGTCCCTCTCTCTTTTTTTATTCTGACATCTACTCTCAATATTGTTCTGCAACTTATTTTCCCTACTTGTTAGTCTGTTACGTTAGCAATTTATTGGGCTTCATTACAGAAATAAAATTTTCTTCCCATTATGAGTAAAATGCAAGAGTAAATCAAGCTGTTTCTATCATACAGCAAAACTTTGCTGATTTTAACCATTTTGCATAGAACTCCATCTAGATGATAATTTACTGTTTACTTTCTTGTAAATGAAAAGATACAAAACATAATTGAAATCTTCGGTGTCAGCCACTTTAGAAATAACTAGTTTGGAGTTTGCGGAGAGCACCCAGCATTGTTCTGTTGTAATTTAGATTTTCTTTCTTACTGAGCTTTTTTTCTTTTAATTTTATTTATTTTTGACTGCACTGGGTCTTTGTTGCTGCCCGGGCTTTTCTCTAGTTGGAGTGAGCGGAAGCTGCTCTCTAGCTGGGGTGTATGGGNCCCAGCATTGTTCTGTTGTAATTTAGATTTTCTTTCTTACTGAGCTTTTTTTCTTTTAATTTTATTTATTTTTGACTGCACTGGGTCTTTGTTGCTGCCCGGGCTTTTCTCTAGTTGGAGTGAGCGGAAGCTGCTCTCTAGCTGGGGTGTATGGGCTTCTCATTGTGGTGGTTGCTTTTATTGGGGAGCATGGGCTTCAGTAGTTTTCGGTCCCGGGCTCTACAACATAGGCTCAGTAGCTGTGGTGCACGGGCTTAATTGCTCTGAGGCATGTGGGATCTTCCCAGACCAGGGATCAGACCTGTGTCTCCTGCAATGGCAGATAGATTCCTTACCACTGAGCCACCAGGGAAGGTCTTTACTTAGATTTTATAGAATCACCTTTTACTTATCATTGTCAGTTTTCTGGCCCCTAAGGACTCCACTGTTCCCTGTTACGATTTTTATTCTGTTGGGAGTTTGGGACCAGAGGTATTGGATTCTATGTCAACCAAGAGTGAGTTGGAATGTGTCCAGATGGTTACAAATAAAATACAGACATAGTGTGTTGGGAAATTATGATTGATTCTTGGAGAGCTCAGTAGACTGTTTCTTGTTTTTCAAGACTGTTCGAGGAGCTTGAGATTGTTGGAAAATGGACTTCAGTGAAGGTGAAATTGTTGTTCAACTGTCTTTGAATGNTTTTATCATGAATCTGTTCCCTGCCCCATGTAAACTGTATAAGAGTCCAAGAATTTTAAGACTTGATGCTTGCCAACAAGCAACTCGGAGCTCACAAGAGCAGCTAGTGAACATATTTAATTGTTTTGACAGTTAGTGAAAATGTATGTGATTCTAGCATGTTCTCCACATAGCAGATGATGTCACACCCCTCCTCCCACTCCCTACCCCACACCCAGCTTGTAACCCTCCAGCAGCTTCCTGCAGTTCTTAGAATAAAGCCGTCATCCTTCCTGTCACCTCTAAGGCTGTCTTCAGTCTGGGCCCTGGCTACACCCTTGGCATCATCTCCTGTCTTTTTCTTTCTTACTCACTTTTTCTAACTACGCTGGGCCCCTTGCCCTTCCTCACAGAACATCCTCATCATGGGCTGGAGTTCTCTGTGCCTTGAACCCTCTTTCCTGTTCACTGTCCCATTTCATTGAGAACTTTGCTTAAATGTCATCTCTTCTGGGATTACTGCTCCTGTTTCATCTCTCTCCCCGTTTTCTCTGCTTTGGCATTCTTTATGGAACTCATTGTTATCTGATATCCCGGTATGTTTTCATTCATTTTTCTCCTGGTTCTTGTTTTTCTCTCTCAATGAAAAAGAGAATTTTCACACTCACATCCCCTGAATAATGTCAGGCACATAGTAGGTGCTCAGTAAATCTTTGCTAAATCAGTGAATGAGTTCTAAACTATGAAACAGACACCTTGCTCTATTTATTTGTGTAGTTCCTGAGCCCAGGGATATGATTAGGAGTAGTGATAAAAGTAACAGCTAACGTTTACTGAAGCTTTCTACACTCCAAGCCCTGTTCCACGTACTTTGCAAGTGTTGATTTATTTGAGGACTCTTTGAGGTAAGTCAGACTGTTAGCTTTCTTTGTAGAGAGGAGGAAGCCAAGGCACAGAGGTTGACCAGTTAGCCTGAGGTCAAGCAGGTAGTAAGTGGAGGATCCTTGTACGTGGGCATTCTGTGATCCCTTAACCACTTCACTGCAGTGTCTTTGCCTCCAGAATACCTTCTGTAAATAGTTATTGCATTGAAATGAATAATAAAGGGCCATATTATGGAAAATGGATGATAAGAGACTAAAGGAGTGTGTAGAGAGGCAGTAATTGTCTGTATAAATTAGTGGAGTAGGATTTAGCCAGGGTAGGATCAGAGAAGGAAGGGTTGTGGCCCAACCACTCCCTCGAAGGAGAGATGGGGCTTATCTGGATTTTAAGAATAAGTCTCTTTTAGTAGGCAGAGAAGGGGAGAGGTGGTTTTCTAGGGGAAATGAATAGAAACAGTATATCATGCATTTAAAACATTACTTAAAATAGACTTGTAGGTAATAGAAGGAATATGGGTGTTTCAGAGCCACACTCTCCTGTATTAAAAACACAACTGAGTAATATCTATTAACAACTCAAGGTTTATTTTTAGAACACTGGCAAGGGAAAATTTTTTTTTTCCCTTTAACTCTGTAGTAGATAATGATAATAACTAAGACTATTAGGTGAATAAACATTGTGACACTCCAACTATATATCTGTTTGACATTGTAAGTTAAAGTATAATTTACTTATGCAGCAATCACATTGCTTGATCTGCTCTTACCATGTTCTTGCAAGAGACTCGGGGGAATCACAGCTGAACCTTCACATTTCTGTGGAATCTAAGAAGTACAACAGAGTTCTGTAGTGGCTATAACGAAAAAGAATCACAGATATCCAGTGAGGGGGCAGTAAAGGAGTGAGGGGATGGAAGGTACAAACTGCTGGGTGTTGGATAGGTTCAAAGGTATATTGTACAACACAGGGAATATAGCTAATATTTTGTAATAACCACAAGTGGATTGTAACCTTTAAAATTGTATATCAGATTAAAAATTAGATTTAAAAAAGCAGACAAAAATCACCGAAAAAGGGAAAAAAAACCCTCAATTTTTCTTTGAAGGAAGAAGAGTTTATTAAGGAGGAGTTATTTCAGAACACTTTTGGGAAACATGTAGGGTTTTTAGATTCAAAAGGATTATGTAATCTGATCATGAATATGAGAGGGGATTTTTTTTTTTTTTTTGGGTCTTGTCTTATACCTCCCCTCCCACAACCCTGGGCCCTCAAGAACCAAGGAGCTCAGTCTTGCTAGTTAGCTTTCTTTTTGGACGATGTCAATGCTAAGTTGAGGGTGCCCTAATGGTGTTTGGGACCTTTGTTAATGACTTTCAGTGACTAAGGAGCCAAGCTTAATAAATCTGAAAGGAAATTGATGACTGTTGTGTATTGACTTTTCTGCAGAAGCTGAAGCTTGACCAAATCATTCTGAAACTTGTGATTGGAGTTTTGGGAGGCCTGGGAACTTGCGCCCCCTACTTTGAGTCTAAACTGGTTGAGAGAGAGCTACGGAGTCAGGCAAGTGGAGATGAGCATATTGCCTTGAGCATTGTTCAAGCTGGTTGGAGAATGTGCCTTCATGTCTGTAGCCAGAGGAGCTTGCTGATGCTTCTGCATGAAATTAGGTGGACTTCTCTACCCTGTCCCTGGCAGGGTTGGACAAGCACAAGCCCCTGACACAGGGATAGCCCTCAGATGATGCAGAACTGACCAAATGCAAATGTCCTGAAGGAATGCAAGTTCCAAAGTAGGAAAGGGAAGGAACTGGGTTCAGTTTATCCTTCAAAACTTAGTATTTCAGTTAGTTGCTCCTCGTCAGATGCCTGGTCCCTCCTAATTGTATCTGGCATGAAACAGTCACCTCCCTCGAAACCAGGCCCTCCTCATCTCCCTACTTCTGTCTTAGCTGTTCTAAATCTTGAGACTTAAGAGTCACTGATTCATCTTTTCTTTTCATCTTTGTCACCCATCAGGGGATTAGATCTCAAGTAGGGATTTTCAGAGTGGTCTGTGGCCACACTATCAGAATCACCAGGAAGATGTCAAAACATACATTCCTGGGATCCCACTCAGAGGCACTGAATCAAAGTCTCTTGGTCGGAGCCTGGGGGTCTGAATTTTTAAGGTGGTAATCTGCTCCTTCTGAGGCATGCTGAAGTTTGCTCACCCTGGTTCGACCTTAATACTGCCTCCTGAAATGCTTTTGTTCCATTTCTGCTAATATCGCCCCAGGATCCAGGCTCATTTGCCTCTACCTAGGTTGTTTCCCCCTCACATCTTGCCAGACTTTCTCCTTTCCTTTGATTTTTCTGCACCTCCTATGACTATATAGTGAGTTTTGAAATCAGATAACCCAATTTCTGGGCTTCCCTGGTGGTACTAGTGGTAACGAACCCACCTGCCAATACAGGAAATGTAAGAGATACAGGTTCAGTCCCTGGGTCAGGAAGATCCCCTGGAGAAGGGCCTGGCAACCCACTTTAGTATTCTTGCCTGGAGAATTCCATGGACAGAGAAGCCTGGCAGGCCACAGTCCATGGGGTCACAAAAAAAGTTGGACATGACTGAACCAACTTAGCACGCACAAGCAACCCGGTTGCTAAAGCCTAGCCCCTCAGTGTTTAGTAGTAATGAGTTGCATTTATGTAAAGGTATAAGAGCCCTTAGCAGATCAGATGAGATTCGAAGAGGACCTCCTAGATCTGGTTGTTCCCCATGAAAGAGACAACTTTGGACCATGGTGGTGAATGACAACCAGCACTCACAACACCCTCTGGAGAGGCAGAGAGGAGTGGGAGAGGGAAGGAACCTGGTGTGGGCTGGTGAGTGAGCTGTTCAGTAGCAGAGGAAGAGGCAAGTGAGGCAGTTGGTGTTTTCTGAAAGGACTGGTGTTCCACTTTTTAATGCAACGTAAGAAATGACTCCTAAAATTGTGACTTAAAGCAGTGTTTTATCTTAGATCGTGATTTCAGATCAGGACTTCTGGACACTTGGTTAAGGGTGGTTCTCCACAGGGACTGGCTTGCTTGGTGAGATGCTGATGACATCTGGGCTAGTTTGAAGGATTCAGGTACCTTCAGTCACATTGGGAGGTTGGAGGCACTGAATCTCTTTGCATGAGTCTCAGAGCCTGTCCATGCTGTCTTCTGGGAGGTGGTGCTTATTATACTTGTCAGGGCTCAAGAACAAACTTTCCAAAAGTCAAGGAATGGGAGCTGCCAGTCTCTTAAGGTCCAGACCCAGAAACTGGTGCAGTGTCATTTCTGCCACATTCTATTATTCAGAGTGGCCACAGAGCACATCATCTTCAAAGAGGGGCCAGAGACCCCACCCCTCTCTCAGAGGAACATCAAAGCCTTTGCAGCCATCTTTCTTGTGTCACAGTGACTTACTGTCTCTTTCTGATGCATCTTTTGGCCAGAAGAAAGTTTTCTACATGTAGAAAAACTATACATGCATTATATTCATCAGCTGTAGTTTCTCTTGCACCTGTTTTTCTGGATGGATAACTTGTCCCAGTGATCATGTACAGTCGTGAGAGCTGGACCATAAAGAAGGCAGAATGCCAAAGAATTGATGCTTTCGAACTGTGGTGCTGGAGAAGACTTCTGAAAGGCCCTTGGACAGCAAGGAGATCAAACCAGTCAATCTTAAGGGAAATCAACCCTGAATATTCACTGGAAGGACTGGTGCTGAAGCTGAAGCTCCAGTACTTTGGCCTTTTGATGTGAAGAGCTGAATCATTGGAAAAGACTCTCATGCTGGGNCTTGGACAGCAAGGAGATCAAACCAGTCAATCTTAAGGGAAATCAACCCTGAATATTCACTGGAAGGACTGGTGCTGAAGCTGAAGCTCCAGTACTTTGGCCTTTTGATGTGAAGAGCTGAATCATTGGAAAAGACTCTCATGCTGGGAAAGATTCAGGACAGTAGGGGAAGAGGGTGTCAGAGAATGAGATGGCTGGACAGTATCACTAATGCAATGATCATGAACTTGGGCAAACTCCGGGAGATGGTGAGGGATAGGGAGGCCTGGCATGCTGCAGTCCATGGGGTCACAAAGAGTTAGACACAACTAAGTGACTGAACAACAACAACTTATGCTAAAGGTGGGAAATCTATTGCAGAGGGAGTTAGGAGTGTTTTTATTTTTCTTCCTAGGTATTTTTTTTTTTTTTTTGGTAAATTGGCATTCTCCTTGGCAAACCGTTCCAATAAGTCAAGATGATGTTTATGTGGTGTGCTAATGAGGTGGAAAGGAGACAGTCTACCACATTCCATGTACTATGAACTGTGTGTGTTCCCATCCTAAAACAGTCATGCCTGAGAAAGTGGCAGAGGGGCAAGGGACGTTGGGGTTGGGAGTGGTGTAGAATAAACTTTGTTTCCTCTGGAGGTGTCCTTAGAAAATTATTTTTAAAAAAGAAAATGATTGTCTGAGCCCTCAGCGCTGGGTGTGGGTGATGTTCAAAGGGCATGGAAGAAGCAGTGCAATTAAATATGTGTGTCCATTTGTACCTTTCATCCAAGTTCGTGGTGTGTGCCATTGCCACCAAGTCATTGGCCTCCCATGATCTGTGGAAAGGCTGATCAGTAGGATGAATGGGCTATTGAAAGTTTCCACCTTATTGATTTAGGCTTCTTACTTCCTAGAGAAAAGGTATATGGTTCATAGAAAAGACCAGTTACATCTTGTGCCTAAAAAACTAAACAATACAAGTGGAGACCATTATTTATATTTGCTGATACATGGCTGAGAGTAGGGAGAAGATAATGTCCTATTCATTGTCTCTAGTCTCATGTCTAGAAATAGAGTTGTCTGCTGCTGCTGCTAAGTCGCTTCAGTTGTGTCTGACTCTGTGTGACCCTAGAGATGGCAGCCCACCAGGCTCCCCCGTTCCTGGGATTCTCCAGGCAAGAACACTGGAGTGGGTTGCCATGTCCTTCTCCAATGCATGAAAGTGAAAAGTGAAACTGAGGTCAGAGCCTCAGAAAATCCTGAACTGGTTAATTTTGTGTCTTGCCACTGAAATATGGAGAAGACAGATTTCCACAGATGTGACGAGCTGGTTTGGGTAGGGGTAAGCAGTTAGTGCTGGTATGGTGGGGGGAGCGGTTGGTAGCATAAGCCCTGGGGTTATATTTCTTGTGATCTGATCATGGTGCTGCCGTGGAATAGCATAGTGTTATTTAATCTTTCTAAGATTGTTATTTAATCTTTCTTTCCTCAGTTTCCCCACCAAGAAGTGAGGCTAACAGTAGCATTTCCTTTTTGGCAGAAGTGTGAAAATTAAAATACATGACTGTATATAAAGTGGACAGAGAGCTATGAAAATGATAGCTCTTAGCAGTAGTGATGGTTCTCTTTTCTAGAGCAATTCCTGACATCAATTCTTGGCAAAAAGTAGGGTGAGTGAATTCTGCATGTGTTTAACTTGGCCTTTCGAGGACATGTTCATAGCAGGAAGTACAGGAAAAGTTAGTAAATATTTCCCAAACATGCTGTACACCTGGGAAATTAATGTGCATTTCATGACCAAGTGATTTCATACCTTACTGTGCTCAAATCTACCAATCTGGAACTTGTGACCTTTGAGAAGTTCAGTTCCTCTGAAACCCCTCCAGTAAATCAGTTGGAGGTGACATCACGTGAATTGTGGAGGGTCATAGTCACACCTTGCTATTTAGCTCAGGGCCTGGAGGCCTTGTGCTGTCAGGAAAGAAAGGCAAGAACTCTGGCAGTCAGTTGTGGATCCAAAGAGATTTAATGCAAATTAAGTTTTTTTTTTTAAGATCACCTTCAACTTAGACTTGTGAAGAAAGGGTGAACGCCTTGGCGTGTTGTAAGTTTTTCACACTGCAGTGTTTGTCTTGACAACAGATGTGGGGAGTGGGTGACAGGGAAAGTCCAGCATTAGGAAGACGCTCCACTTAGTTCAGTATTTCAGGAAGTAACAGTGAGTGGGGCCAGGGTCATTCTCACCACAGTGGGGGCAAGTGGTGTTTGGCAGGCGTGGTGGCACCTCGGGACAGACTATGAAAGGCTTGTCATGCAGGCAGAGTGTTTGCTGCTAAACCAACTGTGAAACTATGATTTTTTTCCCCGTGGGGAACGGCTGGGGCTCTATTTTCCCTTCTCTGTCGCCGTATTGGGTTCATGTCAATGTCACCTGCCCACTTCTCAGGTTCTGTCTTTGTGTGTTGAAGAAAACAATGTTAGTTTTAATTTTGAAAAGTCATGTGTATTATATCTCTCCAGCATTTCTTAGAGAGACTTCCAGCCTAGCCTAATTGCTCTTTCTTATTCTTGGCAGTTCAATTTTTAAAAAAATTTAATTAAAAAATAAAAAATATTTTTTATGTTGGAGTATAGTTGATTCACAATAGTATCTTAGTTGTAGGTGTACCACAAAGTGATTCATTTATACCCCTGCAAGCATCCATTCTTTTTCAGATTTTTTTCCCATTTAGGCTATTATAGAATATTGAGCCAGGTTCCCTGTGCTATGCAGTAGGTCCTTGTTCATCTGTTTTAAATATAGTAGTATATACACGTCAATTCCAAACTCTGAATCTGTTCTTCCCCCCACCCTTTCCTCCCGGTAACCATAAGTTTGTTCTCTAAGTCTGTGAGTGTTTCTGTTTTGTATATAAGTTCATTTGTACCAAATAAATGGTATTCCTAAAACTAAGTGGCGAGACCTGTAATCTAGTCGGGGAAGGTTTACTGATGTAGCCCGTGCTTGCCATGGGGTCTTTTGTCCTACAATCTGCATCTTTTCTTGAGATTTTAGCCTCAGGGAACAAAAGCTTCTTTTTTGGAGGAAAGACAGAATCGTATCACAGCTTCTACCTGGAAGCGGAAGGACGTGATGAGACTTTAAGAAAGCTTGTTGCTGCTGCTAAGTTGCTTCAGTCATAGCCGACTCTGTGCGGCCCCATAGACGGCAGCCCACCAGGTTCCCCCGTCCCTGGGATTCTCCAGGCAAGAACACTGGAGTGGTTTGCCATTTCCTTCTCCAATGCATGAAAATGAAAAGTGAAAGTGAAGTCGCTCAGTCGTGTCCAGTTGTTAGTGACCCCATGGACTGCAGCCTACCAGGCTCCTCCACCCATGGGGTTCTCCAGGCAAGAGTACCGGAGTGAGGTGCCATTGCGAAAGCTTTCTGGCTGTGTATTAAATCTGTGGCCAGTCCTGCTTGTTCACGGGGGCCCATCAGTGGTCTTTTACACTTTCTCCTTCCACCTCAGCCCAGTTCCTCTGTGACTATAGTTGATGGTCTGTCTGACCTCTGAAACTTGCAACCAGCTTAAGGAGTTGCTCTCTCTAGATTTCCCCCCCTTAACTGTAACTTCTGGAGGCACCTCCTTGAAAACAAACTGCTTTGGTGAGGACCCACAGACCTCAACGTTAATACTTCTAATGGATTACCATGAGGCTGGAAAGCAGAGTAGCAGGTCATGTGTCAGGGAAGGGAGGAATTAGAACGGTTTTCTAAGAGGCAGGGGAACATTTCTCAATATGAAAAGTTGTGAATTGTGTCTGGGTATTAATGAAGCTTCGTTGGTACCAACTTTCCCAGGGCCCATTTTAAGCACTTGCTTTCACATCACGTGGTAAAACTTTCACATTCCACCTTGATGGTGTGTGTTTGTGTCCTGAGGCCCATTTCATAGTGCATGACTTCTGTGTGTTTGTTTTGGACATTGCTTCTACCATTCCCCAAATGGTGTTAATGTCATTCTCCATGATGAGAATTTTTTTTTTAAGCTTTTTATTTTTGTTTATTTATTTTTTTCTGTGCTGGGTCTTCATTGCTATAAGGACTTTAGTCACAGCAAGTGGAGGCTACCCTTGACTTGTGATCACGGACTTCTCACTGCAGCAGCTTCTCTTGTTGTGGAGCACAATCTTTGGAAGTTGTCGCTCCCTGGGCTCTAGAGCACAGGCTCAGTAGTTGTGGCCCACAGGCTCAATTGCCCTGCAACATGTAGAATCTTCCCAGACCAGGGATCAAACCTGTGTCTCCCGAATTAGCATTTGGATTCTTTGCCTCTGAGTCACCTGGAAAGCCCCTCATGATAATAATTTAGTGTGAATAAGTCTTGCCATATCTGGAAGAGTACTCATTTCCCCACTTGATTCAAATCTCTGCTTAAATGTCACCTTCCTTGGCCACCTCCTATGAATGTCCTCTTCTGCTGTCATTCTGTAATCCCTTTAGTATTTTTTTCTTCGTAGAGCTTAATTGCTATCATCATTTTACTGTCTTTGTTTACTATACATGTCCTTCTGCTAGAGCACACTCTCCATAAGGGCACACCTGTATTCATTCCTATCACCTAGACTAGGGATTGAAAAATGACAGCCCATAGACTGTATCTGGCACATTGCTTGTTTTTGTGTATTGCTTGAGAATCAAGAATGATTTTTGGATTTAAAAAAAAGGCTTTTAAATGAGTTTGTTTTAAAGGGTTGAAGAAGGGATAACAAAGAAACAGTGGCCCACAAAGCCTAAAATATTGACCATCTACCCTTTGGAGAATATATCTGCTGACCCCTGACATCGAACAGTGCCTGGCTCTTGAGCCAACCCTCATCAAATATTTGAGGAGTGAAAGAATGTCATTGGGGTCCCCCAATTTTGTTCTCTCCATCTTCCTAGAATGATGTGTCGCTGACATCTGGTGTTGAATGAAATGTCTTGAATATGGCCCTGAAGACTTAAACCTGGACTCCTGTCATTGAAAACAGTAATTGTAGTAAAATATTTTTTTTTATAGCTCTTAGAGTTGCAGCACCTGATGCCTAGGTAGCCACAGAGGCACTGTGAGTCTTTACTTTACAATAAACCATAGCTGTCAGGTCTCCTGGGTATTTTGTGTCCAAAAGTAAAACCTTGCTAGTGATGGACACAAACGATGCTTCTTGATTTTGGCCCCTACTGTGATGGAGGTGGTTTAGTCTCTCGGGCTTTCCTGGTGACTTCGTCGGTAAAGAATCAATTACTGCCAATCCAGGAGACCTGGGTTCAATCCCTGGGTCAGGAAGATCCCCTGGAGAAGAAAATGGCAACCCACTCCAATATTCTTGCCTGGGAAATCCCATGGGCAGAGGAGCCTGGCGGGCTACAGATTCAAAAGTCTACTCTTTTAAAGCAGGGTTTCCAGAGTGATGTCCCAGGCTCGCTTGTGTCTGAATCTTCGCAGGGGTACTTGTTTAAAAATTCTGGAGTCTTTGACTCCATCTCAGGTGCGCTGAATCAGAATCACTGGAGGGAGGTCCCGGGACTTTATATTTCTTACAAGCTCTGTATGTGATTCCGATTTTATGAAGGTGGAAAGTCATTGTTTTGAATTCTGGTATTGGTAGGAGGGGATAGGGTGAAATTTACATCGGTGTAGGGCATGGGTATTTCTATCATCATGAAACACTCCACGCCAGTGTTTCCCAGGCTTCTGTGTCATAGAATTGCACTTGGGGATCTTGTTACAATGTAGATTCTGATTCACTTTTGTAGTGGAACCTCAGATTCTGCATTTCAGTAAGCTACCAGGGTGATAGTATCTGTTCTTGAACCTCATTCAGTATAACAGGGGATTAGAGCAGTGGCTGTCAAATTTTTTTTCCCTAAAGGATGAAGAAGTAAAAACATTAGGCTTTGCGGGTCGTAAACCCTCTGTCTCAACTGCTCAACTCTGCCTGTAGTGCCAAAGCAGCCACAGATTAAACATAAATGAATGGCGGTGTGGCTGTGTCCCAATAAAACTTTATTTGCAAAAACAGGTGGCCAGTCAGACTCGGTCTGAGGGCTATGATTTGCCAATGCTGTGTTAGAAAATCATACCAATTAACATCACTGTTCTTCAGAATTACTGAGCATCTTCCATATGACAAGTCATTTGGTGGGGGTTTCATTCATTTGTTTCCTGGTAGCATACACAAAAATAGTTCTGAAAGGTTAATTAAGGAACATTCACAGCTACCACTTGGGAGAGTTGAGACTTGAGCTCCTCCAACTTCTGGGCTCCCATGTGAGTGTTTCTTATACTGTACAAGGTGAGTTCCACATTAGCAATGAAATTTGAAACTTGAAAAGCACCACTCTTGTGCTATGTTGGTAAGTAGAAGAGCAAGAACCAGAACAGGGTGACAACTTAGGGGCCTATTGAAATAAATTCCTGGCAAGAAATGTGGGTAGCTTGGATGAGGATGGTAGCAGTAGAGATTTAGTAAGCTCTGAAAATGTTGTACAGTGGAGCCAACACAATTTTGCCAACAGGTGGAATGTTGATGGTGAGAGAGAGAGATCAAGGATGAGGCAAGTATTTTGGGCTTGAGCAACCAGAAGGGAGGTAATGCTGCTTCTAAGATGAGGGAGTGTATGGGCGAAACAGGGGTTGGGGGTGGACATGGAAATCAGGAGTTTGACTTGGGGTATGTTGAGTGGAAATACTGATGACCTTGGATGAAGAGGCCAGGAAGGCACCTGAGTGTGTGGTGGTGAAGATCGTAGGGAGGGTTTGGAAGACGCTGTGATGCTGTTAAGAGTCATTAGGATTGAGTGCCTTTTGAATGTACGAAAACAGTAAAGAACCTTCTATTTCACAAGTGTCTGCATTCAGAACCAAGTGATGCATGAAAACAAAAGCTATATAGTTACAGAGTTGAAATTTCAACTTTATTGCTCATAATGGCAGGATTTGAGAATGTGGCTTTGAGTCTATGGCAAAGTGGACTTGCCCATACTTTACTTTTGAATCACATGGACTTTTCCCCCAGGAATGCTCAAGATGGACATTTTCAGGGATGAGTCCCTTCTTGTGTGGAGGTACCGAGCAGATCAGAATGTTAGCCTGTGCTCAGGTAAGCAGATTCTAAACGAACACTTAGCACAGACAGACTTTTGAACGTCCACTTCCTTCTTGAACTTGCCAGTTAGTCAACTGCGTAAGTCATTCTTCTTCCTCCAGAGAGGGGCTCCAGATGTTTGGGGAGAGAGGCCAGGGTGTGCATTAACTTAGATAATGGAGTATCAGGAGTTGGGAACACAGATCTAACTGAATGTTAGATTCTTTACACTTACTGTTTCAAGTGATCTTCACATCTTTATTACCATTTTACAGATGAGGCAGCATCTGTAAAATGCTTAAAAGATGTTACTTTACCTAATATCATATAGCTTGTAATGGGAAGACCTCTATGTACATTTGACACTAGTCTAGTTCCACTGCTATGTCTTCCAAAGAAATGAACTATCAAAGGGGTGATCATTTTATTTTATTTCTTAAACCATAGACATGAAAACATTTGTTTTTGTTATTGTTGATGGGGTGTTCAGAGTATATGTCATTTAAGAGAAACTTGTATTCACGTCACAAATGAATTAAGAAAAAAACCACATTGAATATTTACATGCAATTTAAACATAAAAGACTGTGACTGTTCATTATCATTGAACTTATTTTTAGGAAAACGTTTTACTCTCACTTTTATTCCCAAGTGCCTGAATGCTTCAAATATTCAAAATCATCTTGACATTGGCATTTTTATTGGGACTACTTAGATAGACATGCAGCTGTAAGTCTGGGTGCTGTATTTCATACAAAGTCAGGTTTCAGTTGTGGAAAATTCTGGACTCATCTCTATGTACATTGGCTGAATCTGTGATTATTCTGTGGTCTTTTGAGAAATAAAGTCCTTTAAAATGGAAATTTTCTGAAATAATAAGGACCTGTTATTTCTTCTCATACCTTGTTGCTCTCATATTACTGAATAAGAAAGAATTTGCAGGAGAAAGTATTGAGTCTTCAGAAGAAATATGGGTTTTCCTCGCTCTTGAGCTTCTTCAGAGCAGACTGAGTCTCCTCTCCTCCCAGTGAGACTTTTCTGCTGGGGTTCTGCCCTCAAATTCAGGTCAACATCTACACTGGCTTAGTTATTTTATTTTTGCAAACCACCTTCCTGAACAGCCTTTCTTTTATCCCTCGTTATGGTGACCGAACTTGAGATGATGGAGTGTTTGTGGTTCCACAGGCAGTGGCAGAACTGGTCCTCAAACGTCAGCCTTCCAGTTCCAAGTCCAGTGTTGTAAGTCACTGCCTTGCTTTAGCCCCAACAAAACTTCTCTGTGAACTACACCATCATTTCTGTCCTGCAGCCTTCACTCAACTGCAAAACCCTCTTCATTCTGCAGAGCTCCCTGCCTGTTCTAAAGGTCCTACTGGTTTGATCTGTTTGCTTATTAAAAGCCCCTTCATGATGCTGACCTACAGCCTGGGTCACTGACTGAGTCCCCCCTCTATTGAAGAGTCGTGCTTGCACTGGTTGATTTCTACTTATTCCCTCTCCCAGCCCCTATGTTATAAACAGTGTGTGAGCAGGGACAGGTGCCTTTCTGTGTCCCCAACAGATTCCATGACAAAGTCTTGCACCAGTGAGGGGAGATGGTCATTGAATCGGCCCGAGAGTCCCTGTAAAAGGCCCGAGATATTGAAAGCCATTCCCTTCAAAGGTTGCATTTTTATTATTATGAATTATGGAAGCCACGTTCATTGAAGGATAAAGAAGCTGCTAAGTCTCTGCTCTTGTTTGCCCTCCATGCTGAAGTTTGTACAGTAATACAAGTTAATAATGGATGAATAAACATTAAATTCAGGGACATAACAATGAGGGTACCAGGCATTCGAGAGCCATGAAGGAAGCATTAAACTTGGCATCCAAGTGTAAATGGGAGTTGGTCTAGAGAGCATGGGACAGCAAGTCTGGAGGGTAAAGTACAAGGGAAACTGGATATAAAGCATCTGATATATAGAGGGCAGGGCTTCCCTGCCTTCCCAGGTAAAGAAACCACCTGCAATGCAGGAGACCTGGGTTCGATCCCTGGGTCAGGAAGATCCCCTGGAGAAGAGAATGGCTACCCAGTCCAGTATTCTTGCTTGGGAAATCCTGTGGACAGAGGAGCCTGACAGGATACAGTCCTTGGGGTTGCAGAGTCAGATATGACTGAGCAACTAAGCACACACGCACACATCAGCACACACAGACACAAGCACACACACAAGCACACACACAAGCACACACAGACACAAGCACACACACATACACACATAAGCACATGGGCAGCTCCTAGAAGCTGGAGAAGGCAGGGAGACAGCTTCTTCCCTCGAGCTTTCAGAGCAAACACAGTGCTGCTGACATTTCGATTTTGACCCATCAGATCTGTTTTGGATTTCTGAGAGATCCAGCCCAGAAAGATAATGCTTGTGTTGTTTTAAGCCACTGAATTTGAGATGATTTGTGGTACAGCAGTAACAGGAAACCGATTCAGTAAGCATTCATCTGTATTGTGGTTGCTGTTGTTGTTACTATTATTTCTGGAGTAATTTACAGTAACTTAAAGCTTAAAGTTGCTAAAGTAAGTTACCCTCTCCAGGCTTTGGGTGCTCACCTGTACTCTGCTACCATCACCGTACTACACTTCATTTTGTTCTTTTTCTGAGCCATGCACCCCTTTGGCAGCACATTATGCAAAGCTTGTGGATGATTCTCATAATTATTTTAATTCATAAAGTCAGTATTGCAACACAGAAAACCCATTATATTAAATCATGCTTATCAAATATATATATATGCTGCTGCTGCTAAGATGCTTCAGTTGTGTCCGACTCTGTGCGACCCCATAGATGGCAGCCCACCAGGCTCCCCCGTCCCTGGGATTCTCCAGGCAAGAACACTGACGTGGGTTGCCATTTCCTTCTCCAATGCATGAAAGTGAAAAAGTGAAAGTGAAGTCACTCAGTTGTGTCGGACTTTTCGCGATCCCATGGACTGCAGCCTACAGGCTCCTCTGTCCATGGGATTTTCCAGGCAAGAGTACTGGAGTGGAGTGCCATTGCCTTCTCCGAAATATATATATATATAAATATACACACACACACACACATACATATATATATATGTATAAATAAATAAAACTCAAGTGTTGCATTAAATTGATGTTTGAACCTTAGTAACTCATCAAAAAGATCTTGTGTGAGGCCTTAAATCTACTGTACTTTTGAAATAGTAATGAGCATAAATGGTATTTCAACACATCTGCAAAAACTGAAATGTGAGATGAAAATATTCATGATTTCTTTTGGTGATAAAACCTCAGGTACCTCTGACACTATTTCATTTCATTGCCTCATCATTGGAGGAACGGCTAGATTGCAGTTCAAGATTAGTGGAATGAAAATGTAATTTCCCCCTCCCCCCATCCTGGTTCACTTGCCAAGTCTCCCAAGCTCCATTTCTCTCTGTGGACCTCCTTGGGGGCCTGAGGCCCTCAGGTGAGAATCCCTGGGAAGGACGGTGTTGAAAGACCACAAGGCAGGATAGTGAAACTTCAAGATCTTAGTATCTCTAGCAAGACTCAGTGTGTGTATTCTGTGAATATTGAGGATAGAAGGGTGATAGGTCTGTTAGAATGAGGAAATGACTGCTCTGTTTTCATTTGGAAAAGGCCAAAACCATTATTGTAAATCCAACTAAATTTATTTGGGCTTCACAATTTGAAAATTTTTTTTTTGTAGAGCTAACTTATCAGGAGAAA
Organism: Neotragus pygmaeus; assembly: GCA_006410875.1. Classification (NCBI taxonomy): domain Eukaryota; kingdom Metazoa; phylum Chordata; class Mammalia; order Artiodactyla; family Bovidae; genus Neotragus; species Neotragus pygmaeus. The sequence continues at coordinate 647,889 of SJYV01000798.1, forward strand.
AGACATATCAATAAACAGTAGGATAGGGTGATGAAAGCGAAATTAATTCCATATTAGCAAAGCATGAAACACAATGAAAGGAATGAGTATTGTTGCAAGAATTTCGGTGAAGTTGCCTCTTAGAGGAAATTCTGGGTATATAACAGTGGTCAGGGAAATATTCTTGATCAAGAATGAGCAAGTTGGTCTGGAAATGGTACTGACCATTGTCACGGAGTCTTTTCCAATGAGTCAACTCTTCACATGAGGTGGCCAAAGTACTGGAGTTTCAGCTTTAGCATCATTCCTTCCAAAGAAATCCCAGGGTTGATCTCCTTCAGAAAGGACTGGTTGAATCTCCTTGAAGTCCAAGGGACCCTCAAGAGTCATCTCTGATGCTGGGAGGGATTGGGGGCAGGAGGAGAAGGGGATGACAGAGGATGAGATGGCTGGATGGCATCACGGACTCGATGGACTTGAGTCTGAGTGAACTCTGGGAGATGGTGATGAACAGGGAGGCCTCGCGTGCTGCGATTCATGGGGTCGCAAAGAGTTGGACACAATTGAGCGACTGAACTGAACTGAACATTGTCACGGAGCAGTATCCACAGGTGAGCTTCAAGCAGAGTTGAAGGAGAGAGCTCCATTCAGAGAGAGGAGCTCATGGGATAGCACATCAAATAGCTTGTTTGGTGAGAGTTTTAGGCTTAAATCTGGCACATGGCTTTGCACATAGTAGGTGTGCTCATGGTTGTCCAATTGGCTTGACTCAAGAACCTTTTACCCTCTTCTCACCATTTGGATTACACTTTTGGAAAAGTCAGTATTCTCACTGGATAATTTAGAAAGACAGCTGTGGCAGCCACAAGTAAGCATGTAGCTTTTCAAAGCTGTCCACACCTGCCATATAACAAGAGTGAGCATAATACATTTTTATTTTGTTAACACGAGGCTCAACAGGATTGCAAAATTAATAACAGTTGAGCTTTTCTGCAGGCAGTTGCCATTGAAGATTGACTGGAGGACTTACAAGTATCTTTTAAGTGATGGATTTGACAGCCATGTCTTGAAATAGAAGACAGAGAGCCGTTAGGTACTTAGCATGGTTTAAACAGCCAATATTTTCTCATTTGTCTTTCAGATAAAAAGTTACATAGGGGCAAAACACCCCGATGAAGCATAGTTATTGGGAATATGCCTTCATGGATTCACTCTTTATGGCAAGGTTTAAAATTCAGAGTGGCAGTGGGGTTTTTTGTGAGGAGTGGTACCTAAAGAAATCACATAATTCACGATGCACAATGCATCCGAGCCTTATTTTTTTCTGGAAAAAAAAAAATCAAATGGGGTTGCCTTCATGGACCATAAATCTACAGCCATCATGTCTTACTGTTTCAATGCTATGTGTATTTCCTTAGTATTATTTCTAATGGCTCAGAGTTTGTTCTTAAATGAACAGTATGGTATATGTTGGCAGTGGTTCAAAAGCTATTGATTTTTTGCTGTGTTTTTCAGCATCAGTGAATGTATGGGTGACATTATTATAGATTTTTTAAAAGTTTAATCTGTAAGTATTGACTGTTAAAAACAACAGCCAAAATAGTAAAATAATTGGCAGAATTGGTTTCCACAATGTTAACAAAGTCCGTGTATTGGCAACTTTATATGGTGCAGTGCAGACTATAGTTTCCATAGCTCACCAACTCTGAAATGAAATCCTTTACCTTTAATTGTGAAGGGTTTATGTTGTTTCCAACTTTGTACATATAGTGAGATTTAATAATATTTTATATCTTGCCCTATCAAAATTGTATATTTCAGAACTGCCTAAAAGAAGCAACCAAATTATGCTGGCAACAAATTACATTTCTAGATAAATAACTCTAAATGCCATGCTGTTAATAGTGAACTTTAAATCCATGTCCAAATTATTTTGTTGTACCAGAATTTCATGGCATTGGTTAACTGAGTTCACAAACTGGCAATCCAAAAGAGATGTTATTGGTTGTTATTTATACGGATCATCTGTGTTTTGGGGGTTTCAGTTTATACTTTAAAATATACAAATCTACTGCTATCATCATATTAGAACAGACTACAGGCAAAGCTCAAAGATCATGTAGGTTTAGTTCCAGACCACTGCAATAAAGATTGCAATTGCGAGAGTCACACAAATCTTTTGGTTTTCCAACACATATAAAAGTTTTGTTTACACTGTACTGTGGTCGGTTAAGTGTGCAGTAGATAGCATTGTCTAAAAAGAATAATATATATATTTGCTTAAATAATAAATATATATTTGCTTAAAAAGAAACACTAACCATTCTCTGAGCCTTCATTGAGTCATCATCACTTTGTGATGGTCACATCAAAGATCACTGTCCACAGTCACCATAACAAAAATAATAATAATGAAAAAGTGTCAAATATTGCAAAAATTACCAAAATGCAACAAAGATACAAAGTCAGCAGAGGCTGTTGGAAAAATGATGCCTATAGATCTGCTTGATACACAGTTGCCACAAAGCTTCAGTCTAGAAAACAGTGTCTGCAAAATGCAATGAAGTGCGGTCTGCCTCACGGAAACGGCTTGTTGCTGACCATAGAACTTGTGCATTCTTCTGGAGATTTGAGACTATGCCTGGGAAGTGGTCACGAGCTATGTAAGTTGATTCAATCACTATTGATTTTAATGTTATTTGAAAACATTTGTTGCCCTTCTTTTTCCTGTCTCATTGACGTCATGTTTGGTCATGTGGTTTTCTCTGGTCAGTGAAATCTGAGTGGAAATGACTTGTGAACTTTCTGGGCAAAAGCTTAAAATTTACTGGGGCTTCCCATGTTCTCTTTTCTTGATGTGCTGCAACCTTCCACATCAAAGCTGGTTCCCTTCCTCATCCCCAGCTCCCAGAACAATTTCTGATACACCTTGCTGCTGCTGCTGCTAAGTCGCTTCAGTCGTGTCTGACTGTGCGACCCCATAGANTTTGGTCATGTGGTTTTCTCTGGTCAGTGAAATCTGAGTGGAAATGACTTGTGAACTTTCTGGGCAAAAGCTTAAAATTTACTGGGGCTTCCCATGTTCTCTTTTCTTGATGTGCTGCAACCTTCCACATCAAAGCTGGTTCCCTTCCTCATCCCCAGCTCCCAGAACAATTTCTGATACACCTTGCTGCTGCTGCTGCTAAGTCGCTTCAGTCGTGTCTGACTGTGCGACCCCATAGATGGAAGCCCACCAGGCTCCCCCGTCCCTGGGATTCTCAAGGCAAGAACACTGGAGTGGGTTGCCATTTTAGCACTCAGTGAACAACTACTGAATGAATATTGGTGGCATTTGTATATCTTCAGAGTGTTGTATACTCTTGGCCAAGTCATGGATGGTAAGCTTTTTTGTAACAATAACAAAAACTTAACCACAGAGTATGTAATGTGAGGTTTTAGATAGGTAACCTGGAATGGCAAACAAAATCAGGAGGGATTGTTTTTTCTTTAGAAATTCACTTGAATTGAAACAGTGTTTTCTCATTTGTTGCTTTTGACATTTAAAAAAAGTTTTTAATTTTTTAAAAAATTGAAGTATTGTTGATTTACAGTGTGGTATTAATTTCAAGAGTAGAACAAAGTGATTCAATATATACACATATGTATATGATTGTGTGTGGGTGTGCTCAGTAATGTCTGACTCTTTGCAACCCCATGGACTCTATTCTACCAGGGTTTCCTGTCCATGGGATTCCCAGGCAAGAATATTGGGGTAGGTTGCCATTTCCTCTTCTAGAAGATCTTCCTGATTCAAGGATTGGACCCCCGTCTCTTGCATCTCCTGTATTGGCAAGTGAATTCTTTACCACTTTTACCACTGTGCCATGTGGAAAGCCCATATATATGATCATGCATATACTTTTTAAACATTATTTTCCACTATAGATTATTATATCATACATATCTTATATAGAATATATACATATATTCTTTTTCAGATTTGTTTCCCTTATAGGTTATTACAAAATGTTACATCTAGTTCCTTGTGCTATAAAATAGGTCCTTTGCTGTTTATTTTATATATAGTAGTGTACATCTGTTAATCCAAAGCTCCTAATATATCCCTCCTCCCCTTTCCCCTTTGGTAACTGTAAGTTTGTTTCCTGTGTCTGTGGGTCTGTTTTTGTTTTTTGTTTGCTTGTTTGTTTTTTGTCTTTGTCTTTTCTATATTGATGTATGCTGCTGCTGCTGCTGTTAAGTCGCTTCAGTTGTGTCTGACTCTGTGCGACCCCATAGACGGCAGCCCACCAGGCTCCGCCGTCCCTGGGATTCTCCAGGCAAGAACACTGGAGTGGGTTGCCATTTCCTTCTCCAGTGCATGAAAGTGAAAAGTGAAAGTGAAGTCGCTCAGTCGTGTCCAACTCTCAGTGACCCCATGGACCGCAGCCTACCATGGACTGCAGCCTACCAGGCTCCTCCGTCCATGGGATTTTCCAGGCAAGAGTACTGGAGTGTATAGTTGGTACCTAATACTATGTAAGTTATAGGTGTAAAATATAGAGATTCACAATTTTTAAAGGTTATACTCCAGTCATAGTTACTGTAAAATATTGGCTGTATTCCTCAATGGTACAATATATCGCTATAGCTCATATTTTTATTGATTTTATAAAAACATTTATATTTGGATGTGTTGAGTTTTCACTGCTGTGCATGAACTTTCTCTAGTTGGGGAGAGCGGGCACTACTGTCTATTGTGGTGTGTGGGCTTCTCATTGTAGTGGCTTCAGTCTTGGAGTGTGGGCTATATGGTGCATGAGCTTCAGTTATTGTGGCATGCGGGATCTTCCTGGACCAGGGATCGAACTGGTGTCCCCTGCATTGCAAAGTAGATTCTTAACCACTGGACCACACCAGGGAAACCCCAATCATATGGTTTTTATTCTTCAATTTGTTAATCTGGTATATCACATAGATTGATTTGCATATATTGAAGAATCCTTGGATCCCTGGGATAAATTCTGCTTGGTCTAGGTGTATCATTCTTTTAATGTGTTTTTGTATTTGGTTTGCTAGTATTTTGTTGAGGATTTTTGCATTTGTGTTCATCAGTGATATAGACCTGTGATTTTGTGTGTTTGTGACATCTTTGCTTGGTTTTGGTATCATGGTGATTATGGTCTCATAGAATGAGCTTGGTAGTATTCCTTCCTTTGCAATTTTTGAAACAGTTTCAGAAATGTAGGTGTTAACTTTTCTCTAAGTGTTTGATAATTGTCTGTGAAATCACCTGCCCTGGATTTTTGTTTGTTGGAAGATTTTTAGTCAGAGTTTCAATTGCAGTACTTGCGATTGGTCTGTTCATACTTCCTATTTCTTCCTGGTTCAGTCTTTGAAGGTTATATCTTTCTAAGAATTTGTCCATGTTTATAGATTGTCTGTTTTTCTTGGTGTATAGTTGCTTGTAGCAATCTCTTATGATTCTTTGTACTTCTCTGGTGTCTGTTGTAACTTCTCCTTTTTCATTTATAATTGTATTGATTTGAATCCTCTCCCTTCTTTTCTTAATGAGTCTGGCTAAGGGCTTATTAATTTTCTTTATTTCTGTTTTGTATATGTTCATTTGTGTAATTATTTTAGATTCCATATGTAAGTGATAATATTTGCTTTTCTCTGTCTTTTTGATAATTTTTAAAGTAGACAATTATGTGTGGAAACCAGTAGAAAAGTGTCTTCTACCGACGAGTTGAATTTGAGCAAAACACTTTTTCTCCTTACTTGGAAAGTACATTCCTGGTGAAAGTCTTTTTTTCTCTGCCCTCTGATTACCAGGTCATAAACTCTATAACAACTACTGCTCAGGTCACTGGCATATGAGTTTTGGTTGTTGTTGTTGTTGTTGTTTTACAGTGTTTAGATTGTTACAAGTGCTTAAAGCCACCTAAATCCAAGACACCAGGTACTCAATTTTCTCTTTTTATTTTCTTATATAATATTTTATATGTAACTAATGCCATTTGCGTATTGACTTAATCAGAGACTGTGTTCTTAGATGTCTGTAGGTGTATAGACTGGTAGTTCCTTTAAAGGGTTGAATTGAATTCATGTTTCTTGGAAAAGTGGGCTAGATTTTCTTTTCTAGTCATGGTTTAATTATATTATATATAGTGTATATACATATACATAGTGTATATGAAAAAAAAAATCAGAAATAAAGATCCTGGAAGGCTCTGAGCTTCTTGAGGGCAGGAATCTTATTTGTTGGGGTTTGAGAGCTGTAAGGAGTAAGAGCTATCTTCTTTTTTCGACTTAATGAACCTTCTGAAAAGCAGACACAGGCAGAGAAAAATCAAAATATCAATTTTACGTCTCATGTTAAGAGAGAAAAACAGAGTTGAAGAATGAAGCTGAGACCTCTAACCCAGGTGGACTTTTTCAGCTCTCTATTAATTACTTGGCCGCACTGCACAGCATGTGGAATCTTAGCTCTCCCCCAGGGACTGAATCTGCATCCCCTGCAATGGAAGGGTGAGTCTTAACCACTGGATTGCCAGAAAATTCCCAGATGGACTTCTTGATTCCTCCCTCCTGACCCTGAGTTTCCTCCATGGGGCTCAGTCATGGGAGAACAGTCATCCAGTAACCCAAGGGCAGCATCTTGGTGGAACATGGCCTTCGTCAGCACAGCGACTGTGAATCTGTCAGCCTTGCCCAGGACCGAATGGTGGACCAGGGATTTGGGATTCTCATTATTTCACCAATCAAATCAGTTCCTCCTTTTCCCATTTGGGGGACTGAGTGTGAGAAGGCCACAGTGTCAAAACCAATTCTGCAGGAACACAGGGAGAGGAGTATTGTTTTCTGTAAATTATTCATCCCTGTATTTCTTGTTATCTCGCACAGCACATAATAGGCATTAACAAATAGATGGATGGATCTCACATGTGTTTATTTATTGAAGCCTAGTAACTACAAAATACCATGGCTGTAGCTGCTGCAGATGTAAAGTGAGCTACTTTCGTAATTCATCAGTGAAGGGAATTTTCAATAAAGATCGCTTTGGGTGGCATCTCAGGTACTCATTTAGGCAGATGGGAATAAGGGGGGAAAAATCATAGTGCCTAGAGAAGGATGGAAAGTTACTCTTAAGCAGAAGCATACCATCCTATTAGAGTTCTCCTTTGCAACGTACAGCTCTTCATCTTACTAGTAAGCTGCGATTTTGACAGCAAGTTTCCAAAGAAGAAAGCACTTGAAATTCTATTTCAAGTTCTTTGTTGCGAAAATGTGGTAATTTAATTGAAAGAAAGGCTAACTTCCTTGCCATGGAAGCTTTTAAAAATGGGGCTGCTCTAAGCTTTACTGCTGTGTGGGAAAGCTAGGTGACATCTCAGAAGCTCTGCTTAGAAACCGTACTGTCTGGGGGCAGGATCCGCCTTCTATAGGTGTCAGACGCTTCTCTCTGTGCTGTGTGTTGTTCAACAGTGTTGTGTTTTGGCTGCTCTTCAGAGCACTTCTGGGGCTTCCATATTTATGATAACTTCAGGCCATCTGCTGCTCGACTGCTATCAGAATGAAGAAGAATCTTCAACTTAAACAGAGCCATACTCCTCATGCCAAAGCACTTTCCATAGTATTTATCTGCCAGTGCAGTAGATTTTGTTGTTGTAAACTCCCATTGAGTTCACGTTGAGTTATGATTTGCAGCCTTTTTTTTTTTTTTGGAATTATCTTTCATGCCATCAAAAAACAAAAAATAAGAAACAAAAACAAACCCAACATACTGCCTTCTATTTCTGGGCCTATGTATGGGGCTCTAAATATGACAAAGATTCATTCTGACCTTCTGATTCAGCATGTAAATTAGGATACTTGAAGCAGAAGGCTCCGCATTTTCTTCCAGTTCATGTGTAATGCCAGCAGATTGGTATGAATCAAAATGGAGCACTTAGAAGAAGCTACCATTTATAAAATGTCAATTAGAGAAGGCTAAACTGCATATAAAAGTTAGCTAACTGGTGATATCAATTAGAAGAGCTTTCTTTCCGTGTTGCTTAATACTGCTATCATTGTTTTGCAATAGAATAAAAATATAATGTAATCCCCACCCCGTTATTTTGAGAAAAACATCATGGATGTAAGTGTGCATCAATATTCCTTAATTATATTCACCTGCAGCAAATCCTGAAGCTCCCAATGGCTGCTTTGCATCTAACACACCCTATTGATTTCTGGGCTCCAGGAAAACACTCACACACACAAACTACAGGGATTTAATGTAAAGAATTTGAATGATTAAGGGAACAGTTCAAAATTCAAATTCCAGGATTCCCACCCCTCGACCTGTGAATAGACTTTCTTAATTATCTAGATTTTTGTTGTTGTTGAGTTGCTACGTCCTGTCCAACTCTTTGTGACTCAATGGGACTGCAGCACACCAGGCTTGCCTGTGCTTTACTATCTCCTGGAGTTTGCGCAAACTCATATCCCCTGAGTTGGTGATGCTGTCTGACCATCTCGTCCTCTGTCGTCCCCTTCTCCTGCCCTCAATCTTTCCCAGCATCAGGTCTTTTCCAGTGAGTCAGCTCTTCGCATCAGGTGGCCAAAGTACTGGAGCTTCAGCATCAGTCCTTCCAATGAATATTCAGGGTTGACTTCCTTTAGCTAGGTGAGAGGTTGGCAAAGTATGGTCCTTGTACTAATGCTGGCCCAGTACCTCTTTCTGTAGGATCTATGAGCAAGAATATTCTTTACATTTTTAAATGATTATGTTTCAAATGATTGTTTAGACATGGATATAATAGCCTTAATTCTGCCTCTTGGGCCTCAAAGCCTAATGGATTTACTGTTTGGTCTTTTAGGAAAAAGTTTGCCAACCTCTGGTCTAGACTATGGTGATAAGACTTTGCCTAATTGCGTTGCTGTGATAGGTAGATAGTAGGTAAAAAATAGGTGAAAGCAGAAGAAAGTGTTAGTCTCAGTCATGTCCAACTCTTTTTGCCCCCATGGCGCCTGGCTCCTCTGTCCATGGAATTCTCCAGGCAAGAATACTGGAGTGGGTAGCCATTTCCTTCTCCTCTGTAGTAAATTAAAAAAAAAAAAAAAAAAAAAAGGCTTTCTGAGCCACGTTGATGTTGTGGTCACCAGAGCATTGTTGTAAGCAAAGCAGCAGTGCAGTTGGTTCTGTGAGTGGAGCACCTTTTGTAAACTAAGAAGGTTCTTAATCCCAACTTTTCACATAAGCCACTGAACAGCCATCAGTGGAAAAGAGATGAGAGTGATTCCTAACCTGGATCCGATAATCCCCCTGAAGCCTGCCACAAAATCCATGGGATTCTGGAGCTTATTCAGAGCTATAAGGGGATGGTCAATCAGGCAGAGACAGAATTCAACCCAGGGATACATTAGCAAAATGGCAGTGCTTCCTAGTATTTCAACTGGTGAGGATATGGTGTGAGTTTTCACTTAGAAATCTACATGCCGATAGCAGTAACTGAATATCGTATATACTGAATTTATGATAAAACTCATGACCTTAGGGGTTGGGGGGTGGGGGGCGTTACCTTTCCTGGAACTTAAATCCAAGACAGATCTGGCTGTTAGACTCTGGGGCCTTGAGGGGTCGGTCCTGCAAGTTAATGGGGGGCTCTTTCATACCAGGCAGCTGTGGCCATTTGACACTTGCAAGCCCAATTAGCTCTGCGGCTGTGCAAAGGGTGCCATCTGCTCTGTTCGCCTCGATGCTTGGCACACACCCGTGGCTTTGCTAACAAAGCTGGTGTCCCATCACTTTGATCGGACTTTGTCCCACTCTGAGCCTTATTTTCAATTCCCCATCTTGGTAGTAATGATACCAACTTATTTCTTCACGTGCTTCAGTTCTCATTAAGTTTGTGGAATATACACCTGGCAGAAGAGCTTACTTTTCTTTCTCCCTTTAAGTGGTGGCAAGTATTTCAAACATGCGTTAATGACAGTTTTCAAAAACAGGCTTTATGTTCTGGTGCCAGGCTCGGAGAGCTTGAAGAAAGTGTGGAGCGAACCTGTTCAGAGATAAGGGTGAGCTGGAGGCCAAGAACTCATGCATTATGAGTTTGGCAGGTTGCCTGGAGGCACCACGGCTTAGTTTTTTTCATATAAGTCAAATTGTGGAGTTGAACAAGAGCCACTGCATGTTTCCATCTGTTTTGAAAAGTTTGACTTTAAGACAGAGTATCTGTATGAAAATTGCTTTCTGCCACACACTTGATTTCCTAAAACAACACGAATTTATTACTTTATAGTTCCAGAGGTGAGAACTCCTAAAACCAGACTTCCACAGGGCTGTGGAAATTTGAATTTGCATGAAGGAAACAGTGAAAGTGTTAGTTGCTCAGTCATGTCTGATTCTTTGCGACCCAATGGACTATAGCCCGCCAGGTTCCTCTGTCCATGGAATTCTCCGGGCAAGAGCAGTGGAGTGGGCTGCCATTTCTTTCTCCATGAATTTACATACTTTACTATTTTCCTGGGTTCTATTTTATTTTGTATAAGTTAGTTTTCCTAGTTCTGCTTTCCTGGAAAAGTAGTTGATGATTTTTTAACGTTTGGTAAATGGAAATCTCACTTTTCTATCTCTCTGTCTAGGGGACACCCACTTCTTTCCTGTTATGTCTTTCTTCCCTGTGTGTTTCCTTTCATTCAAGAGAATGCCTCACTTCGACACTGCTGCTCATCTAATGTGTGGAGGTATTTACACTACATCAAGCAATTCTCTGACACCAGCTGGCTGTCCTACAATTTAATGGAATTCTTGTTAAATTTTACTTTGTACTGGAGTGTAGGTTAATTACAATGCTGTGTTTGTTGCGGCTGTACACCAAAGTACACCTGAGTAGCTTTCTCTGAGTGTGCCCCTTGGACTGCAATTTACAGATCATATGGTAGTTCTTTTTTTAGTTTATTAAGAAACCTCCATACGGTTCTCCGTTGTGGCTGTTACCAATTTACATCCCCCCAGGTACTGTAGGAGGCTCCCGTTTTCTCCGTGCCCTCTCCGGCACCTACTGTTGGCAGTCTTTTTGCTAACAGACGTTCTGACTGTTGCAGTGGATACCGCCTTATAGATGTGATTTTCCGTTCTCTGATGTGGCCCATGTGGAGCATCTTTTCATGTGCTTAAAAAAAANTTTGAGGTGGCCTTTCTGTATTCTGGCAGTTTGTGGAGTTCTCTTTATTGTGGAGTTTCCTCACTGTGGGTGGGGTTGTACAGGTGGCTTGTCAAGGTTTCCTGGTTAGGGAAGCTTGTGCTGGTGTTCTGGTGGGTGGAGCTGGATTTCTTCTCTCTGGAGTGCAATGAAGTGTACAGTAATGAGTTATGAGATGTCAGTGGGTTTGGAGTAACTTTGGGCAGCCTGTATGTTGAAGCTCAGGGCTGTGTCCCTGTGTTGCTGGAGAATTTGCATGGTATGTCTTGCTCTGGAACTTGTTGGCCCTTGGGTGGTGCTTGGTTTCAGTGTAGGTGTATGGAGGCCGTCTTTTTGAATTATGGTTTTTCTCAGCATATAGGCCCAGAAGTGGCATTTCCAGATCATGTGGCTGCTTTAATTTTAGTTTTCTAAGGAACCTTCATACTGTTCTCCCCTGTGTCTGTTACCAACTTACATTCTCCCAAATAGCTCAGACATTTCCTTTTGCTCCACGCTCTCCCCTGCACTTTTTGTTTGTAGACCTTATGATGATGGCCATTGAGACCAGTGGAATATGACACCTCATTGTACTTTTGATTGGCATTCCTGTAATAATTAGTGATGCTGACAGATGATGAGATGGTTGGATGGCATCACCAACTTAATGGACGTGAGTTTGAGCAAGCACTGGGAGTTGGTGATGGACAGGGAGACCTGGCGTGCTGCAGTTCATGGGGTCACAGAGTCAAACACAACTGAGCGACTGAACTGAACTGAGCATCCTGTGCTGTGGCGGTTTTGTTTTTTTTGCCTTTTTTTCCCCCTTCAAGAATGTGAGGAAAATTTACCTGTTGCGATTGGCTTCTTGAAAATTGGCTGTGTTTGGAACTGATTTGTGAAATAACCATCCCAGGAAACTTCCTGAGGGCAGCTGTCATTAACAGTCCCCCAGGCCTCGTGTTCTTGCCTGGAGAATCCCCGGGACGGGGGAGCCTGGTGGGCTGCCGTCTATGGGGTCGCACAGAGTCGGACACGACTGAAGCGACTCAGCAGCAGCAGCAGAGAGCTGCAGTGGTCAAGCTGTAGTTACAGAAAATGCCCACAAGGCGGCAGCACTTTTCATGCCCAACCGGTTCCTCGGGCCACCAGAGCCTTAAGGAAAGCCGGCTTCCTGGGCTGTGAATTAGAAATGTGCCTGAGAAAACACCCAGGGCCTTGTGGCTCACTGCTTCTTCCCCCTGACGATTCACCACCCCGCCAGCTCCAGGCCCATCCCAACCTGAGCCACAGCACCCTGCTGAGGGTTCATAGGTGCCTAGAAGGCTGCACTCTCAGGAAGGAGGCTTGAGCTGAGAAACCCAGGGCAAGGGGACTTTTCCAAGGTCTTCAAGGACACGGGGTCGGGCCAGCATCATTTCGGTGCACTGGGGACTCTGGTTCCAGCCAGAGCAAATCAGACACTTGAGGTCTAAGAGGGGGCTCAATAAAGGGCACCCCCTTGGCTGCCTCGACCACAGCACAGTCCAGCCATGGGACCCGAACCTGAGGCCCTAGGGATGTGATAGCAGCCCACGTCAAGGAAGCCGGAGAGCAGAAACCATGCATTGCTTTTCATTTCTTTCTTTCTTTTTTTTTTAAACTTCATTATGATGCCATGTTGGAGTATAGTCAATTTGCAATGTTTAGCTTGTCGTCTATTTCAGTTATGACATGTACATACCTATATGTCTGTTCTTTTTAGGACTCATTTGCCATAGTGGTTATTGCAGAAGGTTGAGCAATGTCCCTGTGCTGAACATCAGTCCCTTGCTTATGGCTTATCTAGTACAGTTGCAGATTTCTGTGTATATGTTAATACCCACCTCCTAACTGATCCCTAGCCCTTCAACATTTTTTTTTCTTTTTTGTAGCCCTGTGTTTGAATTCTGAGAGTCTCTCTTTGTTTTCTAAATTAGCTCCTTTGTATTTCTTTTTTCATTTTGCCTAGAAGGGACATTTTACGCTATTATCTTCCCTTCTCTGCCTGACTTCACTTAACGTGTGATCCTCCAAGGTCCATTCCTTTGGCTTGGAGGCATAATCTCATTCATTTTTTTTATGGCTGAGTAATAGTACATTTTGTGTATGTACCGCATCTTTTTAAGCTTTAATCTGTTGGTGGAGATTTGCTGGTTCAGTCCTAGCTATTATAAGTAGTGCTGCAATGAACACTGGGGTGCATGTGTCTTTTTAAATCATGATTTTCTCGGGATATAGACCCAGGTGTGGGGATGTCAGATCCGAGGCTTAGCTCTCTTGATAGTTTTTCTGGCATTCGGTGACTGTCCTTTATTGTGGCTGTTGCCGATGTACATTCCCACCAGCAGTGTAGGTGGGTTCCCTTTCCTGCAGGCTCTCTCCTGCGTTTGTTGTTTGTAGACTTGTGAGGATGGCCATTCTGACTGGTGGAATTTGATTTCTTATAGTTTTGATGGGCATTCCTGTATTAAGAAAGATAAGGTCACACCTCACAGGTTGAGGGCTTAGTTTCACAAGATGACCCCCTGGTTGCCCCAGCACAACCTCAGATATCAACTGCAAGCCTGGTTTATCACCTGTGCTTGTGACTAACTGGCAGTAGATTGGATGTTCCTAAAGCCTTCTCACTGAGTTCAATTCACTTGCTGTAGCAGATCACGGAACTCAGAAGCACTTACCTACATTTACTAGTTTGTTAAAAGGTATGAAAGAGGACACACATGAATGTCCAGGTGCGAGATGTGTGGAGCTAAGTATGTTTTAAGGGCCAGAACTTCCTTGCCCTCTCTTAGCCGCCACTCTTCCAGCCCCTCCAAGTGTTCAGCAACCAGGAAGCTCTGTGAACTGCATCATGCTGGGTCTCTATGGTGGGTTCATTCCACGGGCAAGATAGATAGAATCATCAGCCACTGATACGTTAACTCAATCTCCAGCCCTTCCCTCCTCCCCCGAGGTTAGGGGATGTGACTGGCAATTCCAACCCTCTAATCACGGGGTTGGCTCCACTGGCATCCAGCCCTCATCTTAGGTCCTGTCCAAAAGTGATGTCAGTAACGTAACAAAAGACATCTTTATCACTCTCTTCATTTAGGAAATTCCAAAGGTTTGAGAGCTCTGTGCCAGAAATCAGGAATGAAGATCAAATATATATTTACTATAAATCACTGTATCACCATTCTGTATATAGATTTCAAAAACATTGAGGAGTACCCCTGTATTCTTCGTTGAAGTAGTGGTATGTGAACCTTGCAATCAGGCCTTTGTTCCTCTATAATTGGCCAAAAAATATTTTTCATAAGCTCCACCCCCTAGGCACCAACCTATAGACCTCCTGCAACCAACATGTAGTTTATTGAGGGTCTGGATCTTTCAGAAGTTTCTGGATCTTTCAAAAGAATAATTCCCTATTCTACTTAGGTCTCTTTCCAAGTGTCAGAAACTCGTCCACTTTGTCTCAAGCAGAGGGCAAATATGGTGGCTCTTGTGAGGGCAGAATTTGTTCTAATTATAGCTTGAATAGCACTGAGATGCAGTTTTCCTCTATCTCTTGCCTCTGCTTTCATCCAGATTTTATTTTTATTTTTGGGGTCCCTGTGGCAGCAAGACAGGAGTGGTAGTTCCACCCTTCAAGTTTCAGTGTCATGGGATATGTTTGTTAGTAGCGTATAAGACCAGGCCAGCTTTATCTAGGTAGACTTGAACTCATCACTAAAGCAATAATTAAAAAAAAAAAATTTGTTGAAGTATAGCTGATTTACAGTGCTGTGTTAATTTCTACTGTATAGCAAAGTTAGTTATGCATATATATGTGTTCTTTTTCATAGTCTTTCCCACTATGGTTTATCATAGGATATATATTATACTTTCCTGTGCTATACAGTAGGACCTTATTGTTTACTAAACCAATTATTGTGACTTGCGGGAAATACGAGGTACAGAAATTTGGGTCTGGGTCATAAGATCTGTAGGTGGAGCTGGAAGAATCATGAGATTGAAAATGGAGAAGGCTTTTACTGAAGTCAGATCAGGCTCTTACTAGCACTGAAGGAGGTGGATGGTGTTGAGTGGCCCCAAATTAACAGCTGTTGGAACTCTGCTCTCCTGAATGCTTTCTGCTCTACCTATTATTATTAGTGTCTGCATCTCTTCTTTAACATCTAGCTAAAACTTTACCTCTTCTTGGGGTCCTTCCTGTAAGGTTCCCAGAGCAAAGTGATCTTGAACTGGTCTGATTATTTATGGAATCTGNTGAGGCCCTAGGGATGTGATAGCAGCCCACGTCAAGGAAGCCGGAGAGCAGAAACCATGCATTGCTTTTCATTTCTTTCTTTCTTTTTTTTTTTTAAACTTCATTATGATGCCATGTTGGAGTATAGTCAATTTGCAATGTTTAGCTTGTCGTCTATTTCAGTTATGACATGTACATACCTATATGTCTGTTCTTTTTAGGACTCATTTGCCATAGTGGTTATTGCAGAAGGTTGAGCAATGTCCCTGTGCTGAACATCAGTCCCTTGCTTATGGCTTATCTAGTACAGTTGCAGATTTCTGTGTATATGTTAATACCCACCTCCTAACTGATCCCTAGCCCTTCAACATTTTTTTTTCTTTTTTGTAGCCCTGTGTTTGAATTCTGAGAGTCTCTCCTTGTTTTCTAAATTAGCTCCTTTGTATTTCTTTTTTCATTTTGCCTAGAAGGGACATTTTACGCTATTATCTTCCCTTCTCTGCCTGACTTCACTTAACGTGTGATCCTCCAAGGTCCATTCCTTTGGCTTGGAGGCATAATCTCATTCATTTTTTTTATGGCTGAGTAATAGTACATTTTGTGTATGTACCGCATCTTTTTAAGCTTTAATCTGTTGGTGGAGATTTGCTGGTTCAGTCCTAGCTATTATAAGTAGTGCTGCAATGAACACTGGGGTGCATGTGTCTTTTTAAATCATGATTTTCTCGGGATATAGACCCAGGTGTGGGGATGTCAGATCCGAGGCTTAGCTCTCTTGATAGTTTTTCTGGCATTCGGTGACTGTCCTTTATTGTGGCTGTTGCCGATGTACATTCCCACCAGCAGTGTAGGTGGGTTCCCTTTCCTGCAGGCTCTCTCCTGCGTTTGTTGTTTGTAGACTTGTGAGGATGGCCATTCTGACTGGTGGAATTTGATTTCTTATAGTTTTGATGGGCATTCCTGTATTAAGAAAGATAAGGTCACACCTCACAGGTTGAGGGCTTAGTTTCACAAGATGACCCCCTGGTTGCCCCAGCACAACCTCAGATATCAACTGCAAGCCTGGTTTATCACCTGTGCTTGTGACTAACTGGCAGTAGATTGGATGTTCCTAAAGCCTTCTCACTGAGTTCAATTCACTTGCTGTAGCAGATCACGGAACTCAGAAGCACTTACCTACATTTACTAGTTTGTTAAAAGGTATGAAAGAGGACACACATGAATGTCCAGGTGCGAGATGTGTGGAGCTAAGTATGTTTTAAGGGCCAGAACTTCCTTGCCCTCTCTTAGCCGCCACTCTTCCAGCCCCTCCAAGTGTTCAGCAACCAGGAAGCTCTGTGAACCGCATCATGCTGGGTCTCTATGGTGGGTTCATTCCACGGGCAAGATAGATAGAATCATCAGCCACTGATACGTTAACTCAATCTCCAGCCCTTCTCTCCTCCCCCGAGGTTAGGGGATGTGACTGGCAATTCCAACCCTCTAATCACGGGGTTGGCTCCACTGGCATCCAGCCCTCATCTTAGGTCCTGTCCAAAAGTGATGTCAGTAACGTAACAAAAGACATCTTTATCACTCTCTTCATTTAGGAAATTCCAAAGGTTTGAGAGCTCTGTGCCAGAAATCAGGAATGAAGATCAAATATATATTTACTATAAATCACTGTATCACCATTCTGTATATAGATTTCAAAAACATTGAGGAGTACCCCTGTATTCTTTGTTGAAGTAGTGGTATGTAAACCTTGCAATCAGGCCTTTGTTCCTCTATAATTGGCCAAAAAATATTTTTCATAAGCTCCACCCCCTAGGCACCAACCTATAGACCTCCTGCAACCAACATGTAGTTTATTGAGGGTCTGGATCTTTCAGAAGTTTCTGGATCTTTCAAAAGAATAATTCCCTATTCTACTTAGGTCTGTTTCCAAGTGTCAGAAACCCGTCCACTTTGTCTCAAGCAGAGGGCAAATATGGTGGCTCTTGTGAGGGCAGAATTTGTTCTAATTATAGCTTGAATAGCACTGAGATGCAGTTTTCCTCTATCTTTTGCCTCTGCTTTCATCCAGATTTTATTTTTATTTTTGGGGTCCCTGTGGTAGCAAGACAGGAGTGGTAGTTCCACCCTTCGAGTTTCAGTGTCATGGGATATGTTTGTTAGTAGCGTATAAGACCAGGCCAGCTTTATCTAGGTAGACTTGAACTCATCACTAAAGCAATAATTAAAAAAAAAAAAAATTTGTTGAAGTATAGCTGATTTACAGTGCTGTGTTTATTTCTACTGTATAGCAAAGTTAGTTATGCATATATATGTGTTCTTTTTCATAGTCTTTCCCACTATGGTTTATCATAGGATATATATTATACTTTCCTGTGCTATACAGTAGGACCTTATTGTTTACTAAACCAATTATTGTGACTTGCGGGAAATACGAGGTACAGAAATTTGGGTCTGGGTCATAAGATCTGTAGGTGGAGCTGGAAGAATCATGAGATTGAAAATGGAGAAGGCTTTTACTGAAGTCAGATCAGGCTCTTACTAGCACTGAAGGAGGTGGATGGTGTTGAGTGGCCCCAAATTAACAGCTGTTGGAACTCTGCTCTCCTGAATGCTTTCTGCTCTACCTATTATTATTAGTGTCTGCATCTCTTCTTTAACATCTAGCTAAAACTTTACCTCTTCTTGGGGTCCTTCCTGTAAGGTTCCCAGAGCAAAGTGATCTTGAACTGGTCTGATTATTTATGGAATCTGTCCGTTTACTTAATAAATATCTGAAGTATGTTCATCTTTCAGCATCTGTGTTCTAAGCATTTGAAAGGTTGATTATTTCCTCTGAGCGGTTTAGTATGTAGTGGAGGTGACTGACATTTCACAGGTAATTGTAGGTGCAATGAAAATTACAAGAGGAAAGGGAGGTGAGAGAATTTAACGGGAACAATTAGTTTGTGAGATCAGAGAGGGCTTCCACAAGGAGGTGTTATTTAACATGAATCCTGGAATTACCGAGACGCAGATGAGGGTAGTTTAGGGTGAATGGAGTGCTGTAGATGGAAGGAGGTAGTCAGGCCCAGAAACTGTCATACATCAAGGATTTCAGACTCCTCTGTCTGGGGGGAGGATGAATAATTGAAAGAAGTCCACTGTCATGAAGACAATATAGGTTGGCAGGGTTGTGAGTCAAAGGGCTATTTTAAATAGCTTTGTCCTCTCAGCTCTAGTCCAGGTTGCCAGATCTTCTGATGTTTGAAGAGTTTTTATTTCACTTTTGCCAATTCAAAAATTTTGGCAGTGGATTAAAATTTTCTAAACTCTGTATGGGAAAAATAAAATTCTGCTGGCTAAAGTGATCCTTTGTCTAGTTTGCAGTGTCTGCTAATCCTGAATCTGTTTAGGTAGATAAAATTTGTAATCTCTGGATTCTTCGCCTAAGAAGTTCTAATTTGAGATCCCTAGGATGATGCTTTGTAATCCCAATTTTTTAAACCAATCTTTTATGTATTATTATTAGCCATGCTGCACAGCTTGTGGGATCTTAGTTTCCCAACCAAGAGTCAAACCCACCCCCTGGATTAGTACCGTGGAATCTTAACCTCTGGACCACCAGGGAAGTCCCATTTGTTATTCCAATTTTTAACTAGTGTTCTTCCCATGAGATTGTTTTAAAAGGATCAGATTATAGAGTTGGAGAAGGAAAGAGAAGCAGAATCTGGTCCTACAGACCTTCTAGGATTTGGCACATAAAATTTGGGTTTTATTCTGAGTTTAATGGGGAACCATTGGAAGTTTTAAGGAGAGAAGTGTGTTGTGCTAGGGTGTGTTTCTTACTGGCCCATGAGAGCTGGTTGTTCTTTTTTCAAAATTTGGGCAAGCAAGTGGTTAAACAATTGGTAGCTTGAAAATAACTGGTAGCCATGAGGGGCTGTTTACACCATGGAAATTGGCAGATGCTACAAATGACCGTTCCTGCCCTTTTGAGGATCACTAAATATTTATCATACATCACTGAGTACATTTACCAAATGTGTGTATGTTCATATGTATATAAATCTGTACATTGTATATTTAATGTACAACATATATTTAATGTACAACATATATTAGTATATACATAATATTTATGTACATATACATGTACACACACACAGGTATAATTTCAAAGATCCATCTGGATGCATTGTGGAGAGTGGATGGGAGAATGTAATAGTCTGGGTGAGAAATTATGATAGCAGAGGACAGAGATGAGTAAGTTGATGTCTGAGCTTTTGCCTCAAAACTTAAGGCTTAAGACAATAGCGTTTATTGGGCTCACGGGGCTTCTGGACAGTTCTCTTGGTTTCTGACAGGCTGCTGCTTTGACTAGGTTTGCTTGTTTGTCTGTGGTCACTTCGCAGGTCAGCAGGGGCCTGAGTGGGCGGAACGGTCCCATTTACATGTGTGAGGAGGGCTGCCTGCTGGCTGGGTGAGGGGGTGATGGCACCCTATGTCTCTCGTCATGTAGAATTACCCAGGGCTTGTTCCCGGGGCAGCCAGTTACAAAGAGCAGCAAGGAGGCAAGTCTCCACGTCGAGGGCTTTCCAAATGTGTGCTGAGGTTGTACCGGCCAAAGCAGGTCTCAAGTCCAACCCTGGTTCAGGTGTAGAAAAAGTCTTTTTTTTTTTTTTTTTTTTAAACTGAAGGCCATGCTTTATTCAGATTCCTTAGTTTCTACCCAGTGTTCTTTTTCTGTTCCAGAAATCCCAGATTTCTAGTCTTTATATCTCTATAGGCTCCTCTTGGCTGTGACAGTTTCTCAGACTCTCCTTGTTTTTAATGACCTTGACCATTTTGTTTCTGTTTATCTGTTCGTTTGAATTTTGGCTGTGCCTTGTGACTTGTGGGATCTTACTTCCCCACCCTGGAACCAGACCCCTGCCCCTGCAGTGGAAGACTCCACCTCTTGACGGGAGAAGGTACCAGATTACACTGCATAGATGAAAGAGCGAAGGAGCCTGGGGCCAGTCTGGCATTCCACCATGATTGACTTATGAGATAGGACAGTGTTATCAGGACACGGTGACTGAATGCGGAGGTGAGGGAGAAGTCGCTGAGGCATCATTGGTTAACCTGTAGTGTGTGTGTGAGATCTGCTGCCAACCAGAATTTAAATGCAAGACAGAGAGCGTTAAAAAGTGTAAGGAACTATTGCCCAACACCTTGAACAACGATCTCTACCTCTTAGGCACATATTTGTTGTCTAGTGGAGTAGAATCATCCTCCTCTCAATTTTGTCACCTGTCTGAATTTGACCAAGTCACAGCACCAGTTTTGCTACACATGGACTATTAGTCCATGTTCTTAATTTCCTTACAGATAAAACTCCAAACTTCCCTGTTCCAAAAAGTCCTCCCTGAAGAATAACATCTACGCATTCCGGTTCTTCCTGACGTCATGCGTTTGATAATCATGTATGTTGAGGCCTGGCTCTTCAGCCTCGGTCCTGTCTGTGTGTACAGGTCCCGTGGTTTGTAATTCTCCTAACAATGTACGGTGTTGTAATGTCTGCTGTTACTCTCACACTCATCCAGTGAGCAAAGCAGAGAAGCTTNTCCTGTTCCAAAAAGTCCTCCCTGAAGAATAACATCTACGCATTCTGGTTCTTCCTGACGTCATGCGTTTGATAATCATGTATGTTGAGACCTGGCTCTTCAGCCTCGGTCCTGTCTGTGTGTACAGGTCCCGTGGTTTGTAATTCTAACAATGTACGGTGTTGTAATGTCTGCTGTTACTCTCACACTCATCCAGTGAGCAAAGCAGAGAAGCTTGTATGCTTCATGGGGGTGGGATCCTTCCTGTTCAGAGCTGCAGCCCTGATGCTCACACAGTAGCCTTGAAACACCCAAGTATTAGAGAAGGAAGTGGGCACCCACTCCAGTATTCTTGCCCAGAGGATCCCATGGACAGAGGAACCTAGAGGGCTATATACAGTCCCTGGGATCGCAGAGTCAGACATGACTTAGCAACCGAACAACAACAAATTGATAGAGGAAGCCCTTGGAATCTCTTCTGTAGCTCATGGACTCATATACCTGACTTTCTTCTCTAAACAAGACGTGTGAAAGCATATAGAAACCCAGCTTCCACTCAAAAGTCTACTTCCTTTGCTCTTTGCTCTGATTCCTCAGGAAATTCCACATCCAGAGAATCGCTTCTGCAAACAAAGTGTGTTTTATGCTCATTCTTGCTGTAACATGCTATTCTCGTCTAGGTCGCAATAAAAATCCAGGTATGTTTTTAAGTGCTAGTAAAGCACTTATAGCATTCTGAATTTAATTTTTCAAAATTAATTGTGATATCCCTATTGAAGCATAACTGTGAGTCAAAAGCACACACTTAGTTTAGACTTTCTAATAACTCTTGGTAGCATAAGTTTTTTCATCTGTATCAATACTTGGTTCTGCTGAGGTAAAAATCATTGCTCAAGTAGCTATATATTTTTTTCTCTTTGTTTTTGATGGGGTCAATTCCTGTTAGTCTTTGCTTTAGTGGAGTTAAGTGGGTGATACTTAAAAATAGTAGTAAAAAGAATCAGAATCATTGGGCCACAATCAATAAAGGGGTGATATATATACACCCCATATTGATTCCTCATGGTTAGCAAAGGCATCTTTCTGGCCTTCAGTTACTCTTATAACTGCAGGGAGGCCTAAGCTGTTCACTGAAATCAGTATGTGGTGTGGAGTTTTGAAAGAAATGTGAAGAAAGGAGGGCACCATGGAAAACAGGAAGAAGTGATAAGGAAATGTAAGGAGATGGAAGAGCAGACCAGCGACCAACTAGGGGAAGAGGAAAAAGTCATCTGAAGGCCAGAGCCGTCCCTGTTGTTTTCAGTTCACTGAGAGTGAGGGTCTTTAAAGTTACCGTGTGTTATTTGATACTAGTCCAGCATGTATTTAACACAAGTCAAATAGGAAGATCGTTATAGACACTATAGCTTTTCAAAGTACAAGGAAAAAAAGGAACATAGCCAGGGTAGAAAACAGACCTCCCTGTGTTAGTAATGAGTTCTCCAGAAAAGGGTAGGTGGAGGAGAAAAAAATGGTACAAATTAACTGGTGCCATTTCCTTAGCTTGTATTCACGGATACCCACTCCTTGTAGCGTGAAGTCTGTATTTTCATCAATGGCAAAATAAATTGGCATATTCCTACCAGGATTCGTTAAGATCTTGAATTTTGAAGAACACCTTTTATTCCAAAGAGAGGATTGTGAAAAACTAAATAAATAAGGGGTTGCGCACTGGTCAGGATCCTAGCAGATCCTCAGGGAATAAGAGGTGTTTATGTTTCATTGATTGTGACAACCTGCCCACTTTTGAATGAGTCACTAGGGACAGGTTGTAAGTAGAGCAGCTTTGCCATTCCAGTGTCTTGACTTTTTATTATTACTATTCCATTAAACATAGAGAGACCGCATCTTGGGTGATTAAATAAATTGGCAGGTAAAGATGGCATTTTCTGAATTTCACTCTATCTGATTTGGAATCCCTCGTTATGTGTCTACATTTGATTCATTATTACAGACTGAATTAAACATGCATCAGAGATGCAGTTTTCTAAAATCCATAGCTTGAGCACAGTAATAAAAATGGCAGCTCCCCTTAAAAAAACAAAAAACAGAAAGAATAAAAACTGGCTCAGAGTTTTGTTCATTGCTTTTGCGCAAAAGATCGTAATTGTTACTCTCTGAAGTTCAGCTAACTGTTACAGGAGGAGATTGGTTCATGCTCAGTGTTTTTAATGTTCTCTTGCTCAAATGTAAGCTCAAAATTAAAATGCCATTTTTGCCATTTAGCTTTATGACTAATCATTATCTAAGTGGCAGTTGGATTTCCAAGCTGGGCTGTCTAGCTCTGAACAGCCAAATAGGATTGCTTATCTGAAACAGTTTGCTGCAAAACCAAACCCTGCAACGAATTACAAGTGAGAAATTAAAACAGAGGGTGTTCTTCAGTAGAGCAGTGATCATCTTAATGTACCTATTGGGCCTATATTCTCTTAATGATGAAATCTGCTTGTGCCTGCTAAGTCACTTCAGTTGCGTTCAACTCTTTGCAACCCTACGAACCATAGCCTGCCAAGGCTCCTCTGTCTGTGGGGATTCTCCAGGCAAGAATGCTGGAGAGGGTTGCCATTTCCTCCTCCAGGGCATCTTCCCGATTTGGGGATCAAACCCACATCTCTCAAGTTTCCTACATTGGCAGGTGGGTTCTTTACCACTAGTGCCACCAAAAGTCCAGTTTCTTTTTCTGTTTAGTAAATTATGGGGTTGTGTTCATGGACCATCTTCTTTTTTCTGACTTTTTCAAAGGATCTCGTTTGAAAATCTATGTCCCAGAGGGAGATTTGGATGTGTCAGCTTCTACCCTGACCCCACAGAGTGATTAGCTGCCTGTATTTGCTTGCCAAAGTTGAGATGCTTTGCAAAGTTAAAAATAACGAAAGCAGAAACACAGGAAAAACATAATCCCACTATTAAGAGGCAATATAACCCGTTGATCTCACAGAAGTAGTAGCACAGCTGTACAAGGATGATGAAGAGAATGAGGAGGCTTTTTACTGGTGTGTAGATGGCCATCAATTTGATAGAAATATAAAAGTATCAAACTCATTTCATTTTAGTGTTTGAAATTCTGCTTGAATTTAAGATGAAAGGTCTGAGTTTCATTAGAAATGGAAGCACAGTTGTATCTGTCTTCAGAACACATTTTGTTCATAATAAGTGGCATTTCTTTTAATCTAGTTAATTTGAAAACATTTTAGATGAAAATTATTGCTGCATGAAGAACAATGATGATAAAATGATGTGGGCAACTTTAGAGATTGAGGAAACTAGAAGATTTTCATTAACCAAAAATCAGAGCAAGAGATGACATAAATCAATCTTTTTTTTCTCCCTGAAACTTTGAAAGGTTTGAAGGGATTATCTTTGGGGTATGAGTGCATATCATATTTTGAATTTTAAATAGAGAATGTTATATCAGTGTTAGAAATGCCCTTCATTCTTCTGTCTGTTGTAGAGGTTTGCAAACTTTGCTGCATGCTAAAATCGTCAGGGAAGCTTAAAAATCCTGATACCTAGGTCATATCCCAGACCATGAATTGAGGATGTGTGCCCCCAAACTTGAAATTTTATTTCTGGCTCTTCCAAAAAATTTCCTTGACTTGCAGAGGAATAAAATTATTGTGAATGGATCAGTCCACACGTGTCAGTGTAGCTAATGTTCCCAACCAAACATAGGAATAAGATTATATTTGATATTTTCCCTCCACTAATGATGATGAGTTAAGGGTTAGTTTTTGTCCATTAAGCTCTGTCTTTGATAAGTACTGTTTAAGTACTGTTTAATAATGTATCAGCCCAACATTTCATTTTCTGAAAAAGTAGAAGGAGCTTGCTGGGGCCTCTCTGGTGGTCTAGTGTTCAAGGCTCACCTTCCAGTGTAGGGGGTGTGGGTTCCATCCCTGGTCATGGAGCCAGGAGCTATGTGCCTTGCAGCCAAGGAGCCAAAACACACATGCACACACAAAATAGAAGCAGTATTGTAACAAATCCAGTAAAGATTTAAAAAAAAAAAGCATGCAAGGATGGATGATGAAGGTATTTTTCTAAGAACATCTAAGAGTATTTAATACTTGGGAAACTCTAGACATCTCATAAAATCCATCGATAGGTTGTGAAATTTTGTAGGTGAGTGACTTTCCTGCTGATCTTGGGAATCTTTGCCTTGAGGTGCAGGGACGTGATTATAAGGAGATGTCATCAGCCAGTGGCTTGTGGGACGTGTTCAGCCCAAATACGAGGTGTGTTCAGTCTGGAGTGCTCAGTGTGGGAATATCAAAGTCCTCATCTCTAGTTGTGAACAAAATATTAGCATATCTTTGTTACACTAGGTAGACTTAACAGATATATACAAAATATTCCATCCCAAAACAACAGCACAGATGGAACATTGTCCAGGATAGCTCATACGTTAGGCCAGCAAACAAGTCATAATACATTTAAGATTGAAATCATATCAAGCATCTTTGCCAACCACCGTGATACAAGACCAGAAATCAATTTCAAAAGAAAACTAGAAAATTCAGAAGCGTGTGGAGATTAAACCACATGCTACTGAACAACCAATGGATCAAAGAAGAAATCAAAAGAGAAATTAAAAAAAAAATACTTGAAATAAATGGAAATGGGCCTACCATTTTGGACTTTGTTTTCTGTTTGTAACTTCTGTTTTTTGTTTCATGTTCCCCTTCTTGCCTTCTTTTGGGTCATTTGAATAATTTTTAATGTTTTATGTTACTTTGTCTATTGGCCTTTGGCTATAACTCTTTCTTTCTTTTTTTTTTTTTTTAGAGCTTGCTCTCAGGCTTAGAAGGTACATACTAATCTCTGTCTCTTATACACATCGAGATGTGTATAAGAGACAGCCCATGGACAGAGCCTGGGGGGCTACAGTCCATAGGCTCTCAAAGAGTCAGACATGGCTGAGCACAGGCTGATTGGAACTTACATATTCATNCCCCCAGAGCCTGCTCTCGCCCGGGACTCAGGCCTGCCCACTCTGCCCTGGTCTCATGCCCATGGGGTTAATACTAGAGGGGACCAGCATGTCCTCGGGGCGTGCCCTAGCCCACTCAGAGGAGGCCAGCACCGAAAGGAGAATGCACTGAGTTCAGACGCCCCATTTGACAGAGGCCAGGAGAACAGAGTCAGTGGCCTCAGCCACATCACAGGAGCCCTGAGCACTCGACAGTGAGCCCCCTGACCCCTGAGCCCTTCGTCTTTAAGCACGCAGGCTGGGCTCACTGACCCCATGAGTGAAATACAGTTTTCATCTCCTATTCTAAAGGAGGTAAGACCACACGAAAAATGGAAATGGTGAGTCAGGGCCTCTGAGGAACAGAGCTGGCCTGGAGGGTAAGATTCTAAAGCCTAGAGCAAGGACTGGCATTAGGAGGGGGTGAAGCCAGTGTGGGGCGGGGGCTCTGATCATGTTTACCTCTCTTAGCGCCCACGTGCTGTGATATCAAGTTGGTTGACCTTGGAAGGGGTACTGACATGAGGGAAATGGGAAAATGCTACAAATCAGGAACAATGAACTCCCATCCAGAGTCAGTTTACCAGCACATGGCTCATCAAGGGTCAGACTCAGTGGAGCCTTAAGACCACGGTATAGCTTATATCCTGGCAGAAAGTGCCAAGGAAAGGCTTGGAGGAAGAGGAGGGAGCAATCTGACTTGCAAGTCTGTTAGAGTTTATGAGAGCCTCAGACACTCATTTGCCTCAGTCGTCGGAGAACCTGGAGAGGGACCAGCTGATGTGTTAACCAGATGATTCTGCTCTTGTTTAGGGCGCTGAATCCAAACGGTTATCAACAGGGAAGAAACTGGAGGGCTACTTGGTGGTCAGAAGAAAGACCGAATGGGGAGGCCCAAGGGAATGAGGATGTATGGAGTACGATTAATTCTCTTCTACATGTCAGTCTCTCTAATGCCGAAGGCTGAAAACCAAAGAATTGATGCTTTCGAATTGTGATGCTAAAGGAGACTCTTGAGAGTCCCTTGGACAGCAAGGAGATCCAGCCAGTCCCATCCCAGAGAAAATTAACCCTGAATATTCAAAAGGACTGATGCTGAAGCTGAAGCTCCAATACTTTGGCCACCTGATGCGAAGAACTGACTCATTGGAAAAGACCTTGATGCTGGGAAAGATTGAGGACAAGAGGAGAAGGGGACAACAGAGGATGAGATGGCTGGATGGGATCACCGACTTGATGGACATGAAACTGAGCAAACTCCAGGAGATGGTGAATGACAGGGAAGCCTGGCGTGCTCTAGTGCATGAGGTCACAAAGAGTCAGACACAACTTGGCGAGTGAACAATTCCCACAGTATTAATCTTTATTATACTCATTTTATAGATGAAAAAAATTATGTATAAGAAAAATAAGGCTATAATAAATAAGATAAAATAAAAATAAAAAAAAACTTTTAGGTGCGAGCTCCCAGCTTGCTTGCCTGCAGGTAACTCACCCACACACTCAGGCTGGCATGGGAGGAGGGCCTGGCAATGGAGTGGCTCCTGGGGGTGCCCTCCCAGGTCTGCCCGCCGTGATGCTCTTCTCAAGGTGCTGCTGGTGAAGACAGCCAGGCTCAGCCAACCGCAGGCTCCATCCCTCAACTCCACCCCTGCATCTCTACAAGGTTTCCAGGGAGCAACCTTAGGCCCAGGGCAGATGCTCTGCCCCTCTGGGGCACAAGGCCAATTCAACTTCAAAATCCAACACTTTGAACAGCTTACAGTCAGACACTAAATNCAACTCCACCCCTGCATCTCTACAAGGTTTCCAGGGAGCAACCTTAGGCCCAGGGCAGATGCTCTGCCCCTCTGGGGCACAAGGCCAATTCAACTTCAAAATCCAACACTTTGAACAGCTTACAGTCAGACACTAAATTCCTGCTTGGGATCGGCCCTTGGTCCAGCTCAGAAGCAGGGCAAACACACTTCAGTTCAGTTACATGGAAACTTTTTTTTTATTCACTGTTCCAAAACCTTTTACACATTTTTGGGTATAACCTGTCCTTAACTCTGTAAGTATCACCATTTTATATATCTTGCAACATTCTAATAAGAGAAATAGAAAAAAAAAAAACCACTTCAAAAATAAAATCATAACATTTTTGAAAAACTATTTTCATGTATTTATTTATTTAGGCTGTGCTGCAGAGCCTCTGGGATCTTTGTTCCCCAACCAGGAATGGAACCCAGGGCCCCTGCAGTGGAAGCATCGAGTTCTAACCACTGGACTGCCAGGGAATTCTCAACCCACTATTTTATTTTTTTTAATGTACATACTAAGCTGTCATGTCCAGCTCTTTGCGACCCCGTGGACTGTAGCCCACCAGGCCCCTCTGTCTGTGGAATTTTGTAGGCAAANCAGGCTTAGAAGGTACATACTAATCTTGCCCGGTCACTTTAGAGTTAACATATTGACACCCTGAGCAAAATGTAAAAGCCTACGTGCATATAGATCCATTTATCTTCTTTACTTTATGTATACATGATACATTGAAAACCCACCAGGTAATGTTATAATTTTTGCTTGCAATAGTCCTCCATATTTTTAAGAATTGAAGAGGAGAAAAATAAACCCTGTTTACCTATGATTACCATTTACCTGTTGCTTTGCCATCATTGATGAAAGTCCAAGTTTCCTTCTAAAATGATTTCCCTTCAGCCTGAAGAATATCATTTAGTGTTTGTTTTCGGGAAAAATTGACCCTAATAAATGGTACTCTTCTTTTAGAATTATGCAACCAACATTGTTTCACTGATGTATGTGGGTATTTGTTCAATGTGTGATTTTCTTTTGTTTTCTGATGAGAAGCAAAGTTAATTTGTCCAATGAGATTTTTTTTTCCCATTCTTCTTCTGTACCTAGTACTGATATTCATCAGAAAAATGATGACAGAGAGGGGAGCAAAACAGATAAATACCTTTGCTTTGTTGAGGCTTATTACATCATGTGTGAAGGGGGATTGACAACAAATACGGAAGAACAAATATAGTGTATCATATGTCATGAGTTCTAGGGAAAAAATAAAACCGGGGTCAGAGATAGAATTTTATTTATTTGCTTTTAATTTTCCTTTTTTTTTTTTTCTGCCCTGGGTCTTAGTTGCAGCTCACANGAGTCTTGTTCTTATACAATAATCCAGATGGGAATAACATGAAAATTAAAACATTACTAGGCTATAATAGTTTAAGGAGTTGTTCGTCTAAGAGTTCTTTTCCTTGCGTTAGAGAAGGAGCCTTAAACCAAAAGAAACGACCTCAGAGTGGAAGGTGTCCTCTCTTCGAAGATAAATGATCATAGGAACCTTCCTTTCACTCCTCAATTCACACCCTACAGTCCCCATAAAATTGCAATATGTGAGCCAGAACAATTTATCTCAGGAACTAATTGACTACTGGACCAAAAAGAAGGACAAACACTGGAATTTTCCCTCTCTCACTATAGAAATATCATTCTCCCATGACTGTGTGATTCTGTGAGAACTTCCAGTAAATACAGACCATTGCCAGGTTTGCTACTAATTGGTGAAAATGAAGAGGTAAATAGTAAATCCCAGATGATATGAGTGGTGGAGTTGAGGAACAGATAACTCAATGTTGGAAGAGGCAATTGTCCATAAAGTAATGCTCCTACTATAATGAAGAAAGAGTCTTAAAAGAGCAATAAAATAAAACACTGGGTTTAAGGAAAGACAAATAAAAATTACTGATGGAAATAAAACAAGAGTCAAAATGTAGTACTACTCACGTTTCCAGATAGGAAGCATTTATATTGTAAATATATCCGCTTTCTCCAAATTAATCTATAAATATTTAGATTACTTATATATAATTTAATGCAATCCTGATCAAAATACAAGTGAGAGTTTTTCTTTGGAACTAGGACTCAATTTCGTCTCAAAATTTGTGAAAACAAGGATTAATAATAAACTTTCTCTACTAGATATTATATTATAAAGTAATAATAAATAGTGCAATATTGCTGCCAAACTTGACAACTTAGTAATAGAAACCACAGATCAAATTAAGGATGTAGTAAATGATAGTTGANGTCACTATACATGGAATCTAAAAATAAGGTCAGAGGACTCCCTGGTGGCCCAGTGATCTAAGAGTCTGCTTTGAAGTGCCAGGGACACCAGTCTGACCCCTGGTCCCAGAGGGTCCCACCTGCCATGGAGCAGCTGGGCTGGCGGGCCCCAACTTCCGCGCCAGCGCTCAAGAGCTCGCGACCTGCAACGCCCAAAGCCCCAGGGCTGGATCCTGCGCTTCACGCAGGAGAAGCCACACCAGAGAGAAGCCCGCCACCGCAGCCAGCAGGGGGACGCTCGCTAGCACCCTAGAGAGCACCCCACTCAAAGTGACAAAGCCCCAGTGCCACCGAAAAATGGATAGACCTTTAAAAGTTATATCAAAAAATGACAGAAACGTACTTATTTACAAGAGAGAAATAGGCCCGCAGACATGCAAAAAAACCTATGACGACCAGCGGGCGGAGGGGAGAGAGGGGCGCGTTTGGGGTTGATGGACACGTGAAGGGAAGGGAAGGGAAGCAGCGAGCCCATGGACTGCAGCCTGCCAGGATCCCCATCCATGGAATTTTCTAGGCAAGAATACTGGAGTGGGTTGCCATTTCCTTCTCCAAGGAATCTTCCCAAGCCAGGGATCAAACCCGGGTCTCCCGCATTGCAGGCAGACGCTTTGCGCCTGAGCCACCGGGGAAGCCAGTGGGTGCATACGCTGAGAATGAGGCAGAGCGACAACGAGGACCTGCGGTACAGCAGAGGCGGCTGTGTGCGGCGCCTTGTAATAACCTGTAACAGGAGAGAACCTGAGCAAGGACAGAACAGGCAGCTGAACCCCTGGGCGGCCCCCTGTCAGCACAGTCCTGAAATAGCAACCCTGTAAATTAACTACACATCAACGTCAAACAACGGGTGTGTTTTTTTTAATGTGTTCAAAGAGGAAGGGAGACGAGAGACAGAGATGGAACATGAAGTGGAGAGCAAAGACTCTTGACCCCTGCATGGAGCTAACATGGCGTTAAAAAAAAAAGAAAGATGCTCAACATCACTAATTCTTAGAGAAACACAAATCAAAACTGAAATCAGGCGCCACATGGAGGTGAGCGCGGGCCCGGGGCTCAAGCCCAGGGCTCCACAGGGGCGACCGCTCAGTGCGCACAGGCCCCTTTCCCAGAGCCAGCACGGCACCCGGCCTCCCCACTCCTGCTGAAGCTGCCCCTGCAGTCCTGCCCGCCCGGGGGCCGCTCACAGAAGCCTGCTGAGCTGCACCTCACATCCAGAGCCCACAGGCCCCGAGCCACCAGGCCTGGGGCGCCTCTCCACCTCCCGCTGGACTTTCCTCTGCTGCCTGGACACGCCAACCCATCCGCTCCCCGAACATCCGTGATGGTTAACCCTGGGCCTGCAGAGCGCCCCCCTCAGCCTCCCCAGGCCTCGCTCCTCCTCACAGGAGAGGTCTCAGCACAGCTGTCACTCCCTCCAAGCAGCCCCCAAGCCTCTGCTCACCTCGTCACGGGGCCTCTCAGGACCACCGCCCGTGGCCAGCCGGGCCTCCTGGGTCTGCCAGCACTAGCGCGTGAAGCCGAAGGCCCCCGCGTGCCAGCAGCATGTCCCGAACGCCCACCGCAGCCCTGGCACAGAGCAGAGCCCACGGCCGCCCCCACACGGGCCTCTGTGCTCAGCACCCCCGGCAGGGGAGGCCGGGCACTCTCCCTTTCACGCCGCCTCACACAGGCCCTCCCCGGCCGCCAGAAGAAACACCCTTTCCTGCACATTCTGGGAGGACACTCCCTTGATGTATGAGGAACCAAGAGGCAGGATGCCGAGACTGCCACCCTCACTCTGCCCTAAGTGCAGAGCTCTGTGGATGAGAAAACACACTGAAAAAATGCTCACCCACAGGAGAACTGTAAAAAACTGAAATCTAAGACGGGAGGGTTGAGCCAGCCTTGAATGCCAGACCCCCATTCTTCTCAGAGCTTCCTCACGTCTTCTGACCTTGGGTAGTAAGTAAGCAAGCAAGCAAAACANAGAACTGTAAAAAACTGAAATCTAAGACGGGAGGGTTGAGCCAGCCTTGAATGCCAGACCCCCATTCTTCTCAGAGCTTCCTCACGTCTTCTGACCTTGGGTAGTAAGTAAGCAAGCAAGCAAAACAAGTAAACCCTTTTAGGTCAAGAGATTTTTTTAAAAAAACATTTTAAAGAGATTTAAGTTGTCTTCTGTTTTCCTATGTTAGTCAGAGGAGGATGCAAACCGTTATTAAATCAATGGAAAACACCTTCAGCACCAACGAACCAACCACGCGCACCTGCCTGTACAAGGCCCCCAGGCCCTCTGGGCCCGAGGAGAAGCTTCTGTCAGACGGACGGCCACACACCCTCGGGGCCTCAGGAGCTGAGCGGGCGGTATGCTCAGCGCAGGCGAGCTGCCTGCAATATCCTCCAGGCAGAGGTCTGTCGGGAAGCTGGAAAGCAACCAAACTAGCCCCACAAAGCCAGGAACTAGAGCGACACGGGAAGCTGACTCTCACCAAAGCTCTCCATTCTCCTTTGAAATAAAGATACTTTGAAGTGTAATCATTTAATAATGAGGGGAAATTGGGAATGGTCAAGTGAAGAGGAAGATGAACTTAACGTGCTCCCCTTCAGAAACGCTCTACTCCCGCTGATGGCTTGGGCCCCTGCACCTTCCCGGGACACCGCGGTCTGGGGCCACCCACACACGGCCACGCCAGCTGGGCGGCCGAGGCCCACACCCTCCAGCTGAGCCTCCTGGCAGCCATCAGACACCAAATTCGCTGGAACATTTGAGCAGCTACTTCAACAAACCATCAGGGGGACTGATCTGGATAAACTAAGCAGGCAGCTGGCTTTCTTCTACCACCCCATGCCCCTCCTCCCCCTCGGCCAGCCACGCAAACAAGAGCCCCCCGCAGCAAGTCCCCAGAGGGGGTGCGGCTCGTCTGAGCAGGCCCGCGCTGCGGGGAGGATGCAGGGGCCGGGCTCCCGCATGGCCCAAGGGCAGGGCAGACTTGCAGGCCGCCTCCAGCCCCGCCCCAGCCCCAGGCGCGGTGCCATCGTCCAGAGCCAGTGGCCAGCCCACTGTGGTCAGGTGAGCCCACACATCACTCAGAAAGCATCTCTGNGGAGGATGCAGGGGCCGGGCTCCCGCATGGCCCAAGGGCAGGGCAGACTTGCAGGCCGCCTCCAGCCCCGCCCCAGCCCCAGGCGCGGTGCCATCGTCCAGAGCCAGTGGCCAGCCCACTGTGGTCAGGTGAGCCCACACATCACTCAGAAAGCATCTCTGGGGCCATTCCAAAGAGCCCCCAGCCGTCACAGCCCCACGCCAACAGGGACATCCCGTGACGGCATCCTGTGAGGGCCTGGACCAATGCGCGCGCTCTGGCCCTGCTCTGGCCCGCTCCTGTTCACCGAGTCAGGCATCAGGGGGCCAAGGAGTTGTGTGCCCTCCCCGAGGCCCAGGCCTCTGCCCCTGTGCCCTGACCCAGGCAGAGGGCAAGCGGACACGCTCAGCGTGTCATGATCGCTAGCACCTCCCTCCGTGCTGGTTCTACAAGCTCTGCAGGGTCAAGCGTGGAGCAGAGAGGAGGAAGAACAGCATCCTCTGAGTGGATCACATGGCAGGGGGGAAGGGGAGGGCAGGCGCGGGCAATGCTGATTTCTGGGCCTCGGGGAGGGGTGTTCGTTTGTTCAGACCCTAGTGAGCACCCGGCCCACAGGCCGGGCCTCACAAGTGCTGCAAGGAGGAGGCATGCCAAGACCCCACGCTCCCCAAGTGCTCCTGCCCCTCCTCGGGGAGCCCAAGCCAGCAGGCCACAGGCACGCAGAGAAAGGACTCGAGGGCAGAGTGCCCACCTCAGACGCATCCAAACCAAGGAAAGGCACCCGATGTGCACGCGTGTTCACAGAACATAACCGAGCCAGGCCAGGGCCAAGAGGGGCGGTTGGAATCAAAGGGAGCTTAAACTTCATGTGCCTTATTTGAATTTCTTTTGATGAGCATTTATATATTATATGCACAAGTACAAATAAAAACTACAGAAAAAGCCCCATACTCACTGCCCAGGCGGCGGCAACGGCCAGCCGGACAAGCAGAGGCGCTGACGGGAGATGGGGCTCCTCCGGGGAGGCTCAGCACAGCAGGAGCCCGGGCGCCTGGGGACACAGCAGAGGGGCCCACCTGGTGATGCTGCTGCCACCATCTGCCCATCAGGAGCGCCAAGTGCGGCCGGAGGGAGGTTCCTGAAGGGCCATTGAATCAAGAAGGATTATTAAACCACTGCAGCCTTCACCACACATCAAATCAGAGGCCAGAGGCCAAAGTGCCCCCCACTGGCACGAGGAGTGTTGATTTTCCAGAGCCTCCTGACCTGGAGTACTTGGAGCTGCCCCCCGAGGGTGCCCTGGGGATTGGCTATGTGCCTCTAACCAGCAGGAGTCGGGCCAAGTGCCATCACAGCCCGAAACAGCACAGGCGTACTCAGCAGGAAGAGCCAGCCACCCCCAAACTCCCGCTTCAAAAGCTGGAAAGTGGAGGCCTTCAGAGGGCCCTGGGATCCGCTGACTCAGAGATGACAGGAGCGCGACAGTCCTAACTGCAGCCCAAGCTGTGGCATCTGCTGTTTAAACTCTGGGTTCAGCTGCAAAGCCTTTTAACTCTAACTGGTGGGCTTTGAAGGGGGAAAGTCTCTGTTCCATCTGCAGCTGAATTTTGGCTCGAGCTCAGCTGCGAGCAGAACAGGAGCCTGGGGAGTGGGGCCCAGTGGCTCATTTTTGAGGCAGAGGCACTCCAGCTCCAGCAGAGCTATTCTGAGGCTCCTGACAGATGCCAGGACTCTCGCTGAAGCTCACAGTGTTGTTTCAATGGGTCTGAAAGACACGAGATCCAGGGGACTCCCATTTCTAAAATGAATCAAACAGTGATGACCAGAAAACTAATTAACAAGCAAGAAACCTCAAGCTCTCTTCCAAGGTGTTATTTTCCAGAAGAGAAGCCTGCAGGACACAGAGCCACAGCCCAGAGAGTGGGTCAGAGGGCGCCGTCAGAGAGGGGCACACTCAGGCGGGACGGACTCCCTCCCAGGCGGGCTTCTGCAGAAAATATGCACAAGTGGGCACAGGACGCATCACGGAGAAAAGCTCGGTGCTAAAGCCCAAACAGAGCAGAGGCATTTATGGCCGCAAAGTCACAGGTCGTCCTGGGAAGCCCAGGGGGTTTTGATAATCTAACCCGGTCATGTAGGGAGGGATGAGGCAATGGCAACCTGCTCCAGTATGCCTGCCTGGAGAATCCCGCGGACAGAGGAGCCTGGTGGGCTGCTGCCCATGGGGTCCCACAGAGTCGGACACGACAGAAGTGACTTGGCGGCGGCGGCAGCACATAGGGAGGCTGGGGAGGAGTCATGTCACCGAAGACTGGCAAAGCCTGGCGCACAGCCCGGGCTGGGAGAAGCAGCACTCAGCCCTGAGGCCACACGGGGTGCTGGCTACTCCAGAGAAGGAAGCCTGTGACCACTGACCATTCTGAGGCCACAGGAACCAACCCTGAGGGGAAGAAGGCCATCGGTCCCTCAGCACCGAGCCCGGGGCCAGCCCACACCACCCTGGCCACGCGGTGGACGGCGGCCATCGGACTGCTTCTCAAGTTGCTGTGTCCCAGGTGGACGGAGAGCAAGTCACTCTTTCCCTGAGAGGCGGCCCGGAACAGATGCGGGCTCAGGCACACACCCAAAGGGCACCCGTCTGCAGGCCCGCGTGGGGCACCCAGCGCAGGGGCCCTCATCAGGCCGCAGCCCATCCCCACAACTAACGGCGGTTTCCACACGAGACCAGGCCCTCTGCCCAGCAGCCGCCCTGCCTGCTTACCGGGATGAGAGGCCCCGAGAGGCCCAGGCTGCTCCGGGTCACCGCACCTCTACAGGCCTTCCCGACTCCCAGGACCACGCTGGTGTCGTCTCCCCAGCCACAGGGAGGCCTGCAAGGCCAACCGCTGTCCTCAGAGCCCCCGAAGCCCTCGCCCTGAGCTACTCTCTCAGCCCCAGGCCTCATCCGCTGGCAGCACCCCCACACTCCCGCCAACAGCACTCCACCTCGGGCCTTCGATGAGTGTGAGCTGAAGGAATGAAAGAGGCAGTATGCCTTTGCAGAGCAATAACTATCCAACTAAATTCTACCAGAGTGTGAACTCTAAGCACTGCATCAGAAGTTCAGTGTTACTAGTTAAATAAATTACAGTCCCTCTGTAAAGTAGATTAAAAAGGTCTGATATATACCAAGTAAATATAATACCTATTTGGAAAATAACTTTTCTAAAACATAGCATTACAAACTGATACTTTAGAATCAGATATTATACGAAATTTTTCAAAATAGAAAATTATTTCGTGATGAATTAAGGCATTAGAAACTAATTATAACTACTTACAATGAAATAATCATATATCATCTCTAAATGATGTTTAGCTAAGTATAACAATAAGAATAATTTGCATTGTAAGTCTGGCAAAAATATATTAATAAAAAACTTCCTTTCCAAAGTAATCAAGCCTGATCACTGTTCCCAAAAGTTGGCGAAATCAGGTAATCAATATCTGTATCTCAAACATTTTAATTTAAAATATTACATGTACAAAATCATTCTCCAAGCTGCAAAATTTTTCCTCAAATATGGGTCCACTAAACTGAAGTTTCGTGTTATATTTTTGTATAAACCACAAATCATAATTCATTATTTTAGCTGTTTCTTTCAAATAGACACCTGCCATCTTTCTAAATTTTATAACTTTTCTCCTAGTTTCCTATAGTCAATTCACTTTACTCAACAGCTTCTTTTTAGCAATTTTCCTTTGAGACTTTCCAAAAAGTCTCAACTTTGCTTTCACAAAAACACTGCTCTCTTCACACATTTTTCACCAGACTCTTATAGTATTTAATTAAACTGTGTAATTACAATAACATGTGAAACTGGCAGAGAAGCAGGCTCATCTCGGAGAGCCCAGCACCACTCAGGGGCCCGCGGCCCCTGGGCATCCTGCCAGGACGAACACGAACATGGGCTGGCTCCGGAGGTGGGAGGAGGGACGGGGTGGGGCTCTTAACCTGAGGGGTGTCTGGAGGAGGCTGCATCTACTCTTTAAAGACGTTACTGTCTGTGGATAGTGCCCTTTAAAACGTCTTTTTAAAAAAATTGGCCTATGTCCCAAGCATCTGCTGCGCTGCAGAAGCCTATCATAACGTTTCAGAGAAAGATGAGGGGTGCTGGCCAGTGTCAGGAGAGGCACTTAGGTGCAGCGCTCTTCCAAGAGCTGCTCCCCTACTTTCCGAAAGACTCAGACACAGCACAGATGGGAAGACCAAGTGCAAAGCACAGATTCCCCAAGCCACGGAGAGGCAACAGCAAGCAGGTAGCGCCTCGGATCCTGACTGCGTCCACTCCTAGCTACGTGACCTCCGACAATCATTCACCTCCCAGGAACATGACTGTGACAACAGTATCCACCACGTGCGGCTGTCCTGAGAATGCTGCATGTGAATAGCATCATGCTATTACGAACTACAGGCATTACAGAACACAGAGGCAAAACGGTATCCATGTCCAATTAGGAAGCACAGTGGCAGTTACTGGTTACCAGTGTGAATCCACTAAGATTCACATGAATTAACATTTCCACCTCTGCTTTGGTTATCGTAGTACAGACTGACGTAGAAATAAGTGACATGTCACGAGAACATCTATCTATTCCTGGCCTCATTCCAGAGCAGACATGAGGAGGTTCTGAACATCTCCGGGCACAGCTCCAAAAGTGCCGGTTAACAAGAAGAGACCAGAGTGCAGAGGGCAGGGGCCCTGCTCGAGAGTCACCAGGTCCTGTCCACGCCCACTTCTGCTCCTCCCCGGACACAAAGCAGGGACAACCTACAGGCCCCGCAGGGGCCTCAGCAGGCACCTGGGAAGCCGGCTGGACCCCTTCGGGGCTCTCGTCTCTGCTGGTGGTGAAGCCCTGAAGGACAAGGCCCAACCCCAGACCCCCCAAAACTTCACCAACCATCCGGAAGAGACAATACCCACCCACAGGTAATAAAAATGAAGCCAGCACCTGCTCAACGACCATCAGAGTCCATAAAACCACTNTTTAACTTTTATTTTTTGTTCTTGTGAGTTTGACTCCTTTGTCTTCCTCCACTATAGTATTGGTTGCATCTCTGGAAGGAGAAAACACTGACCTAAGTGATTAATTTACCGTCTTCAACTAGAATTTAAACATTTAAAACATTTACTGAAAACTGGTTCTGCTAAGTTGCTGTTCAGAAAAGGTTCATGGTGATGTCAGGTTCAGAATGCTATTTCAATTCTGGGCTTAGATACTTAGTGACATGTATAATATGACAACAAAAATAATGGTTATAAGAGAGTTTAACAACTAAAAATTGTTTAGGTTTTGTTAAAAAAAATCATTATGCAGTATTTATGTTCTAGTCTATTTTAGCTAGAAGTAAAATGGAACAAAATTTTCTAAGAGAAAATGTGAAAAAATCATATATTTTTTATGTTTGAAATATACAAGTGGAAGCTTATTGCCAGTTTGTACATGCATATAGATTTATTCATTTTTGTCTACTGAGATGGTTCTGCATATAAATTTAGTAGAAGAACGATTAAGAAATCTATCCAACTGTGCAAGAAATGTTGTTCAAATCACAGATACAGATATTGAAAGGACTTGCAGGGACTAAAACAAGTCCTTTTATTTATTTTTATCTTTTAACTCTCTGTTTGGCTTTATTCTGACATTAGCATACACACACACACAAGTTGTGTAACAGGTTCTTTGAAACTGAAGTCAGCAGTTACGCTTCTTTTTTTTCTTTCTTGCACTTACTTCTGATTTACATTGGAGTGCTAGGAATGGGGAGGAGTGTGTCTGGGGCTGGGAGGGAAGGTGCCAG
Source organism: Neotragus pygmaeus (assembly GCA_006410875.1). Classification (NCBI taxonomy): domain Eukaryota; kingdom Metazoa; phylum Chordata; class Mammalia; order Artiodactyla; family Bovidae; genus Neotragus; species Neotragus pygmaeus. The sequence continues at coordinate 686,865 of SJYV01000798.1, forward strand.
TAAATCCTAATGTCAGTTCTCTACTTCATCAGCTACTGCTATGGGAGAGGCGTTTTGCAGTCTTTTCCATGTCTCTGCAATCATGTTCCTCTTTCAGAAGAAAACGGCTCAATCTGATCATCTGAGCATGGGGAGCCACTTTATTTGATTTCCTGTCCTCCAGTGGGGCCTGCTGAATTTAAAACCTTTGAAGGTATAGGCAGTGATGAAACCAGGAACCAGAGACATGGAAACTGGAGCGGCCAGTATGAGGTCCAGTGCGATGGGGATAGGCGTCATGACTCACGCTTGAAGATGCCCTAAATTTGGCAGCAGCTGGTTTCTAATGGGAGAGTCAAGGGTTTAAGGAAGCACTGAAGGAATCTTTCTTAGGAAATAAAGGAATTAATGCACCAGGTGAGGGCTTCCCTGGTGGCTCAGCTGATAAAGAATCTGCCTGCAATGCTGGAGGCCTGGGTTTTATCCCTGGGTTGGGAATATCCTCTGGAGAAGGAAATGGCAACCCATTCCAGTATTCTTGCCTGGGAAATCCCATGGACACAGGAGCCTGGTGGGCTACAGTCCGTGGACTCACAAGAGTCGGACATGACTGAGCAACAAAACCACCACCACATACCAGGTGGCAAAAAATTAAAACAGAGGTTGCTATTTCAAATCTTTAATAATTATCGGTTGAGTGAGGGGAGCATTATTAGGGGGATGTTTTGCTAACAGAAGGCATTTACTTTTTCCTTATTCTGAGCAGTATAATTTTTAAAAAATGATTTGAATTCAGTTCTTTGCATTTCTTCCTAGATCCTCCCAGTTTAACAGTTATTTGAGTAGTCCATCATAATTATAGCAGTAATATTACTGTCGCACGTGTGTGTGTGTGTGTGGTTCGTGTCCGACTCTTTGCGACCCCATGCACTGTAGCCTGCCAGGCTCCTCTGTCTGTGGGATTCTCCAGGCAAGGTTACTGTTAATTAGCAGTAAAAACTTACTGTTTTACTGTTAATAACTTATTGTTATTAGCAGTAAAAATTTTATTGAAGTTGAACATTGAACAGTGTTGTGTTAGTTTCTGTTGTATAGAAAAGCGACTCAGCTATCCGTATACATATTCTTTTTCATATTCCTTTCCATGTAATTTATCAGAGGATATTGAATATAGTTCCCTGTGCTATACAGTAGGACCTTGTTGTCATATGCATCCTGAGTATACTAGTTTGTGTCTCATACTTCCATATGTATTGAACACTTACCACTTCACCTGTATTACTGTTTATCCTCAACCCACCCTCTGAAGGTTCATTATTTTGCAGACATGGAAACAGAGGCAAACAGGAATGAAGTCACTTGTTGAAAACCTCCCAGAAGTAGAGAGATGGCAAGCTAGCCATTGAAACAGAGGTACCTGGAGTCTTTAAAGACTGGAATGCCTTTGAGTCCTTTCTTGCAATGTTAGCTTCTCATGCCCCCAACTTATTATTTGGAAACTCCTCAAATCTAGAGAAAGGTTGAATGAAAAGTATATCTTCATATCCCTTATGAGGCATTGCAGGCAGATTGTTTACCATCTGAGCCACCACGGAAGCCCCCCTATCATATTAGAACTGCCAATTACACACTCCTATGCCTCTGATGCTGGGAGGGATTGGGGGCAGGAGGAGAAGGGGACGACAGAGGATGAGATGGCTGGATGGCATCACGGACTCGATGGACGTGAGTCTGAGTGAACTCCGGGAGTTGGTGATAGGCAGGGAGGCCTGGCATACTGTGATTTATGGGGTCGCAAAGAGTTGGATACGACTGAGCGGCTGAACTGAACTGAACTGATGCCTGTGTAGCTATTCCTTTTTTTTTTTTAATTGTTTGAAAGTAAGTGGCAAACTGTATATATTTTCCAAGAATAAGACCATTCTCCAAAACAATTTACTACTGTAACAAACTATGTCACTGTAAACTAAAACAAATAATGAATTGGGCTTAAATCTCCAATTTACCACACACACACACACACACACACACACACACACACACACACTCTTTTTCAGAAACACAAATGATCCCAAACAATGTATTTTGCCCCGTCGTATTAGCACTGTGATACCCATTGATGTGAAGCTCATCACCTTCTTGCAGTCCATGAAATGAGAATGAGTAAGTGACAATTTATGAGTCATCCCAGGCTGCCATAACATATTAGAGTCATCTCAGGCTGCCATAACATATTAGCACAGACTGGGTGGTTTAAACAATAGAAATTTATTTTCTCATAGTTCTTGAAGTTAGAAGTCCAAGATCAAGGTGTCAGCACATTCATCTTCCGGTGTGATCTCTTCTTGGCTTGCAGACTCCCCTCTTCTCACCATGTCCTTGCACAGCCTGTTCGGGGTGTGTGTGCAGAGGGGCCAACCAAGCTTCTGGTATCTCTTCCTTTTCTTATAAGAACACAAGTCCTCTTGGATTAGGGCTCTTCCCTTAAGACCTCATTTAACCTGAATACCTGTCTAAAGGCCCTATCTCCAAATAGTGTCATATGGGGATTAGAGATTCAGCATACAAATTTTTGTGGGAAGAGGGCATAATTCAGTCTATGACAGATGCCTTGAAGGAATACTTCTGAAATATAGGAAGATTCGGTTCACTTCAGTTCAGTCACTCAGTCGTGTCCGACTCTTTGCGATCCCATGGACTGTAGCACACTAGGCCTCCCTGTCTATCACCAACTCTGGAATTTACCCAAACTCATGTCCATTGAGTCGGTGATGCCATCTAACCATCTCATCCTCTGTCGTCCCCTTATCCCACCTTCAATCTTTCCCAGCATCTTTTCCAGTGAGTCAGTTCTTTGCATCAGGTGGCCAAAGTATTGGAGTTTCAGCTTCAACATCAATCCTTCCAATGAACACCCAGGACTGATCTCCTTTAGGATGGACCGGTTGGATCTCCTTGCTGTCCAAGGGACTCTCAAGAGTCTTCTCCAACACCACAGTTCAAAAACATTAATTTCTCAGTGCTCAGCTTTCTTTATAGTCCAACTCTCACATCCATACTTGACTACTGGAAAAGGTGCATCTCAGTGTAACATGTGAAAGTATATGTTACTAATTGAAGACAGCTTTTATATTATGTAATAATTAATCTGGAACTTTTAGTTTGTATATATAAATAATCAGAAATACTGCATGTGAAATATATATTCATCTAACATTGAGATCCTCTCGAGCGCTTATTCTGTGCTGCCTATCGTCTTCCCTGTATATGTGTCTCTTAGTTGATGGTATTCTATCAAAGGATGGCAAAGAGATAGTGGCCTTGATTAAGTGTGGAGGGAACGTCTTTAGAATACGTGTGTTGTTGAGCAGTGAAAGAAGAAAATTTTTTGGTAAGATGAATTAAAAATGCTGAGTATGGGAAATTTGTAGATACTCCAAAAACTAAGGAAAGCGACTGAGTTGTGTTGAGTTAGAACATATTATTCTTTTGACTTTTAATCTGTTATTGAAAATTATATTTATAATATCTGTTATAATAGGGTAGTAATACTTTTATGCCCCAAAATGGTATTGCATTTTTTGAGCACAGGAAGAAGATTTTGAGGGGGGAAGGAGCAAGTAGGTGGGATAAAATTCTTAGATTGGATTAGATACAACTTTATGCAGGGAAAAGTTGTTACATAGTGTAATGTGTAATTTTTTATTTTATTATTCCCTTCTGCTGTTTGATGATAAATGTCTACGAAACCATTCAGGAGCTTCCCTCATTTCTCTATGGGCTTTTCTTTAGTCCTTTGACACTTCAGTCAATCTCTCTCTTTAAAAAAATATATATTTATTTGTTTGTGCCGAGTCTTGGCTGTGGCACACGGATCTTTAGTTGCAGCTGGTTGTGGGATCTAGTTCTCTGTGGGAGCTTACCTGTGCGATCTAGCTCCCTGATGAGGGATTGAGGATCGAACCCTGGCCCCCTGCATTGGGAGCACAGCATCTAACCACTGGGCCACCAGGGAAGTCCCAGCCACTCTCTTCTGAGAAGTCTTTCCAGGTGTCTTTCTCCTCTTGACCTAAATCTGCCGTATTCTCAGTAAAGTGGCTTTGAGTAGTATTCAGGCAGCTATACTGTGCCACTGGCAATGACTTTATGAAATTCTTCAGCATTGGTAATACTCGCGTCATGGGATGTTTTGGACCATCACCAAGAGTCTGCTCTGAGACTTGACAGTACAGTTCCTGCTGTTGAGCAGGGACTAGATTTGTGTGACCAGGCATAATTTTTTAACTGATGATGTCAGTGAATAGTCATATAGCAGTGAACACAGGTTCCATATAGAACATCCAGCACAATGGTGACACCCAGAAAACTGGGATAAGGAAGGTTATAAGTGAGCTGTGTGTGCTTCTATAAAATGCCCACCTCTTCACATAGGTTGCACCGATAACCTCCTACCTGCTCAGGCATCTCTATAGCAGTTTTCTGTATCCAAGTTTCTCCAATAGAACCTAAGCAGCATATTAGAAAGCAGAGACATTACTTTGCCAACAAAAGTCCATCTAGTCAAGGCTGCAGTTTTTCCAGTAGTCATGTATAGATGTGAGAGTTGGACTATAAAGAAAGCTGAGTGTCGAAGAATTGATGCTTTTGAATTGTGGTGTTGGAGAAGACTCTTGAGAGTCCCTTGGACCACAAGGAGATCCAACCAGTCCATCCTAAAGGAGATCAGTCCTGAGTATTCACTGGAAGGACTGATGTTGAAGCTGAAACTCCAATACTTTGGCCACCTGATGCGAAGAGCTGATTTATTTGAAAAGACCCCGTTGCTGGAAAAGATTGAAGGCGGGAGAAGAAGGGGACGACAGAGGATGAATCGGTATCACCGATTCAATGGAAATGAGTTTGAGTAAACTCTGGGAGTTGGTGATGGACAGGGAGGCCATGGGGTCGCAAAGAGTCGGACACGACTGAGCAACTGAAATGAACTGATACTTGTTTGCTGTAAACTCTCCTACCTAAAAATTGCTAACATCTGTATACTGTATACATTCTTATTTTTCTTTTGCCTTTCACAGCACAATTTCTAGCTGTAATTATTGTTTCCAATTTCTTACTTTACGTGTTTTCCTGAAACCTGTTCCAATCGTGATTTGCCTCCTCTGTTCTTCTGATACTTTTCTGGTGAAGGTCACCAGTGGCTTTAATACTGTAATGTCCAGAGGTCCTCATCTTACTTCAGTTCACAGCAGCATTTAACACGATCACTCCCTTATCTTTGAAACCTTTGTCCCCTGGGGCTGCCAGGATATCCCTCATTCATCCTTGGTTCTCGTTTTAGACCGCTGGTCACTCCTTTTCTTCCAAATTTGTACCATTAAAATGAGCCTTTTAAAAAAATTCTTGAGGTCTAATTACTTCCTTGGGGATTTGACTCAGTCTGATGACTTTAAATACCATCCACATATTCTAATGATGGACAGACTTAAGTCAACCTTCTCTTTTAATCTTCAGACTCAAGTCTCACACCTAACCACCTAGTTGATGTTCCTCAGTTAAGTACCTAATCAGCGCCTAAAACCAAGTAAGCTCCTGGTTTGCTCTCATTTCTTGGAGGATCATCACCACCCTTCTTGTTGTTCAAGGCAGTAGCCTCAGAGTCTGTTTTGATGCCTCTCTTCCACTCACACTGTACATGTAACCCCTCAGCACATCCCATCACCTCTGCCTTCTAACTGTATCCAGATCCCCACCTTTCATCACCACTCCTGCCACCTGCTCCAAGCCATTGCCACCTCTCCCTGGACGGTGGTGACAGGAGCTGCGTCCCTGCTCTCATATTCAGTCTGCGCTCATCACAGTAGAGCCTTTACAGAGGTTTGTCATAGCAGGTCACTCCAAGTTCACACTTCCTAGGGGCTCTGAGTCATATTGTAAGTAAAGCCCAAGCTTTACTCACCGTGACCCACGAGGTGCTGGGGAAGCTGCCCGCTCAGTCTGCGTTATCTTTCGGCCTCACTGCCTATGAATCTTCCCTTCTCTCATGCAGCACCAGGTGTCAGGGCCTCTTGCCCTTAGATATCTGCAAGTGTCCGTCTCTCATCTACTTCAATGTCACACTGACATGTTATGTTCTTGGGCCCTCCCTATTTTAAATTCCATCTCTGCTGTTCTGTGTTGCTTTCATCGCCAGAATCTGAGAGGTCCTTGTCCTGTCTTGGTCAGGGTTATGTTTCCATAACCATGTGTCTGGCACAGAGCAAGTGTTCAACAAATAGTTATTGAAGAAATGTATAAACAAAAACCCAAAGTCATTTATTCAACATCTGTGGTGTTTGAAGTCGCTCATGATATCATTAAGCACTTTAATTGAAACTTCAGAACCATCGTGTGTGATAGATAACAGACTAGCTGTGTATTCAGAAAAATGAGGTTGAATTACTGAGTTGAATTCCCCAAGTCTGGAAGCTGGCATTTCAGCCCAGTAATTCTGACTCCAAGTCCCATGCTCTCTCCTTGGTTACCTTCAGGGAAGAAGTCCGTTTCCACCTTGGGAGAATCGTCAGATACTGCCATTCGTTACCTCTACTTGCTGAGGCCAGAAGCATCTCTGTTCTTTACTACTGTCTGCTCAACCCCAGCAGAGGCCTGGAGCATAGCAGGAGCCCAGAGGATACTTGTCTGCACAACGAAGTTAAGACTTTTGTCCAGCTGGTGGTCCCGTGGCTACCATAGTCTTAATGTCCATAGTGTCAGGTATCTCGTTTTGACAGAGAGCCAAGTTGGGGCCAGCACTGGGGGAGAAAGTTGGGAGTTTAGATGGGAAGCACAACTAGGCGTAGTGAGCTTGTTTCCCAAAGGCAAGTGGCGCGCCACGGCCTCAGTCTGTGCTTTCCTTTCACGAAGTCTTGTTTTCAGCCTTCTGTTGGCTGTGTTCCACTCCCATGGAGGGGGAGGCTGAGAATACTGTAGAGAAAACCCTGCTCAAATCAAAGAAACACTTGCTAAGATCACTGGAGTGTGAGGCTTCCCTCTGAGGGTGTATTTTCCTGTGCTGGGCTGGAGGAGGAAGCGGGGAAAAGATTTAAACAAAAGCAAAAGGATCTGAGGGAAATAACAGTATCGAGAAACTCACCCTAATCGGATGCCTTCTCTCTCTCCATCAGCTTTCAGTTAGCTTCGCCAGTCAAAGTAGAACTTTTATTGCAAATGAGGTTTTGTATTTTATCCCTTTTATCCTGGGAAGACCCTGACTGCACTGGGACAACTATGTATTTACTTACCCTGCTATCAACTTTTCTTAAAAACATATTTAATAAGAAAAACAGATACATATTTAAGCATATAACGTTAATCTATCCTCTGTAGCCATCCCAAAGCAATGAATTTTTGTCATAAAGATTGTCATAACTCTTTTAATGGTATATATATAAGTTATTCAGGTGAGTGAGAAGCCAGGCATATTAGATTTTACAATTCTGCCAGTATGTTATGTCACCTTTTTGGAAAAGAACATATACAGCCTGATTGCAAATTCAGAAGTGTGAAAAGCAATAGGAAGGTGAGATGATTTGAGAGAGTAGCACTGAAATGTATATATTACCATATGTAAAATATATAGCCCATGGGAATTTGTTGTGTAACACAGGGAGCCCAAAGCCTGTGCTCTGTCATGACCTAGAGGGGTGGGATGGGGTGGGAGGTTTTAGGAGGAGGGGACGTATGTATATCTATGGCTGATTCATGTTGATATGTGGCAGAAGCTATCACAGTATTGCAAAGTAATTATCCTCCAATTAACGAAAAAGTAAAATTAAAAATAAATAATTTTTCAAGTTTCCCCAGTTTAAAAATATGCCTCCAAGAGCACTGAGAATAGTGTCTGGTGCATAGTACACTGTATGAAACTGTTGATTAAATAAATAGAAGTAATACACTTCCATCCATTTATCCAGAGAAAAAGCTTGGAAGGGAAATGGCTCAGGAACTGATGAGGATTAATGGCGTAAAAAGGATAGTGATTTTCTTTTCTTCCCCCTTCTTTGGCCAGTTTCTGTACAGTGAACCTGGCTCCACTTTTGCATAACTCATTTGTTCATCCCCCAGTCCACACCTTGAAGCTCTAAAGCAAACCTCACATGAGAAATTTCAGCACAACTTCTCACTTATTGCATAGCCCTTATGTTATTATATGTATGTCGCTGTAGTTTTCAAGACAGTTCCCCTAGCAAAATGTTCCTTGCTGTTTAAGACAGAAAATGCATCTTTGTTTTAAGTGAATTTATCTGAAGTAGCCAATTCATGGTACTAAGCTTACTGAACAAGGCATCCCTCTTCTATGTCTTCATAGAGAACCGAGCCACTAATTTCTTGTCTGCTTCCTGCTCTCATTGTTTTCCTGTCTAGCAACACTATACTTCATAAATAGATGTATGATGTTTATGATGGTTACATTTACATGTCAGCTTGACTGGTGGGGTACCTGGTCAAACATTATTCTGGGTGTTACTGTGAGCGTGTTTTGGATAAGATGATCATTTGAATTTATAGGTTAATCTTTATTTTTTATTTTTTTAAATGCCCTGATTTTATTATTATTATTTTACTTTACAATACCGTATTGGTTTTGCCATACATCAACATGAATCCGCCACGGGTGTACATGTGTTCCCAATCCTGAACCCCCTTCCCACCTCCCTCCCCATACCATCTCTCTGAGTCATCCCAGTGCACCAGCCCCAAGCATCCTATATCCTGCATCAAACCTAGACTGGCAATTCATTTCTTATATGATATTATACATGTTTCAATGCCATTCTCCCAAATCATCCCACCTTCTCCCTCTCCCACAGAGTCCAAAAGACTGTTTGATACATCTGTGTCTCTTTTTCTGTCTTGCATACAGGGTTATTGTTACCATCCTTCTAAATTCCACATATATGTGTTAGTATACTGTATTGGTGTTTTTCTTTTTACCTTGCTTCACTCTGTATAATTGGCTCCAGTTTCATCCACCTCATTAGAACTGATTCAAATGTATTCTTTTTAATGGCTGAGTAATACTCCATTGTGTATATGTACCACTGCTTTCTTATCCATTCATCTGCTGATGAACATCT
>SJYV01000798.1:696987-714498 GCA_006410875.1 Neotragus pygmaeus
TTCCATGTCCTGGCTATTATAAACAGTGCTGCAATGAACATTGGGGTACACGTGTCTTTTTCAATTCTGGTTTCCTCGGTGTGTATGCCCAGCAGTGGGATTGCTGGGTCATAAGGCAGTTCTATTTCCAGTTTTTTTAAGGAATCTCCACACTGTTCTCCATAGTGGCTGTACTAGTTTGGATTCTCACCAATAGTGTAAGAGGGTTCCCTTCTCTCCACATCCTCTCCAGCATTTATTGCTTGTAGACTTTTGGATCGCAGCCATTCTGACTGGCATGAAATGGTAGCTCATTGTGGTTTTGATTTGCATTTCTCTGATGATGAGTGATGTTGAGCATCTTTTCATGTGTTTGTTAGTTGACCTCCCCAAAATGAGTGGGCCTCATCCAATCAGTTGAAGGCCTAAATAGAGCAAGAAGCTGTATGTTCCTCTTGAATAAGAGAGATTTCTTCCAACCTTTTTAGACGCTGACTGAAACATGCACACTTCCTGGGTCTTGAGTTTGTCCACCTTTGACCTAGAATGACACTAGAATCAGCTTGCTGATTCACCCTGTAGATCTTGGGAATTGCCAGCTTCCATAATCACTTGAGCCAGTTCCTTAGGATACATCTCTTTCTGTGTATATACAACCTGCTTTAGCGTTCTTGCCTGGAAAATCTCATGGACAGAGAAGCCTGGCCAGCTACAGTCCATGGGGTCGCAAAATGTCACACATGACTAAGCAACTGAGCATACATACAGTAAAATATTAGCTACCTGAGCTACTGCATTTTCCACCATCCTGTGACATCATAGACACTACATAGGTTTGAATCTCTCCTCTTTCCATTCTCTAGTTGTGTTAATGTGGGCAAATTAATTTCTGGATATTTTGTTAAATGTAAAATAGAAATGAAAATAGTACCTACATCATAGCATCTTTAAAGACTACATGGGACAATATTTATAGGAAGTTTAGAACAGTGCTTGCAACCTGCCATAGTTCATCAAGTCAGAAATGCTGTCAGTTGTGAAATACACTGCTATTTTGTGTATTTCAAAGAAGGGAAAGCAATGCCAATTATAATGGTAAGATGCCATCAGTTGTGACATCTCCTGACATGTTAAAAGATGAAAAAAAAAATGTTTCTTAAAATCAATAAAGTACCAGAGTTGGTGCTATATAAATGAATAAAATCTACACCAGGCAAGCTGATTATTCAGAGACAAAACTGAATAGAAAAAAAAAAAATCTATTTGCATTTGTGGATGGTTATCTAAATAGCAACAAAACTCTCAGCAAACTATAATATTAATGAATGTTCACATCACTTCTTGGCCAGTCTAGGAAGTTACTAAAGCATATTTCCTTTATTTTCTTAATGGGGTATAGAGCTGCTTTCATTATAGACTCTCTATGGCCATTTTAAGTCTAATTAAGGCATGATGGCTGTTATAGACTTCCCCCACCAAATTCATTTGTTGAAGCCCTGAGCCCCAAATGCGACTGTGTTTGGAGACAGGGTCTGTGAGGAGGCGATAAAAGTTAAATGAAGTCATAGGGTGGGCCCTAATTTAATAGGGCTGGTGTCCTTAGAGAAAAGAGGAAGCAATGCTGGAGCGTGCTGTCTCTGCCACGTGAGCACACGGGAAGAAGGAGGGGGGCTTNAGACAGGGTCTGTGAGGAGGCGATAAAAGTTAAATGAAGTCATAGGGTGGGCCCTAATTTAATAGGGCTGGTGTCCTTAGAGAAAAGAGGAAGCAATGCTGGAGCGTGCTGTCTCTGCCACGTGAGCACACGGGAAGAAGGAGGGGGGCTTGCCTGCCGTCCACTGGCTATGCCTCTAACCTCCCAGTTCAGGGAGCGAGGTGCAGTCCCTGGTCAGGAAAGCTAAGAGCCTGCCCACGTGCTGTGCAGCCAAAAACTAAAGTAAATTAATTAAAAAAAAAACCAGGCTGTCTAAAGCCAGGGAAAGAACTCTCACCAGGAATTGAATTGGCCAGCAGCTTGATTTGGGTGTCTAGCTTTCAGAACTCTGAGACACAAAGCCTGTTTGGAGGCCACCCTGTCTGGGTTAGTGTGTCACGGCAGCGGACGGGGAGGGTGGCCACTGAGAGAGGACTGGCCCGCCCTCCCTCGGCCCCCAGTCGTTGCCTCTCTGGGATTGTTTGACCTGAAGGCACTTATGTGCAATTGGAAACCAGAGAAAGACTCTCCCGGGAACTCTCCCCGTCCTCACTTCTCTGCTCGCATGGTGCTCAAGTTCCATGCTACTTTACCGACCCTGTAATTACTCTTTATTTTTTATTTATGTACTTACAATCATACACAACTACCTATGGGAAATAAGCACTCTTCTTGTGAACATTTAATTAGGTTTATAGTTTTAATTATGTCTTTCATATTTATGTGTTCTTGTGTTGTGGATTGAAAGCTGTCTCGCATGTTGGTGGTTTGAGTCTCTGGGTCCTGGTTCCACTTTTACGTATTTTACAAATGAAACTTTGCCTTAGTGTTTGTTCTCACCATTATTTGGATTTTGTTTTTCCCCGTTTAAGATGGTATGATAGGGAAGAGCCAGAAAATCATTCAGCATGATACAGAGATTATTTTGTAGAAGGCCTGTATGTATGGACTGAAAATCTGAAATACAGAATTTTTTAAATGAGTTTTGTTATTCGAAGCACATACACCAAACAACAGAGACTGAGCAAAACATTAACCCGTGGGACTCCTTGGGGAAACCTGTTTTAATGAGTAGATGAGATTTCTTGTGATTCACAGAACAATTTATATGTAAATGGAATCTGTGAAAACCATGAGTTGGGTGCTCTGAGGGTGCTCAAAAGCTTGCCTTTCATTAATAATTTCTTAACACTGCCTCTGTAATGTTGTTTATATTGCTTTTTTTTAAACTAGAGCAACGCTAAGTCTTTCCATCCCAGTTATAGCCAGAGTTAGTGTATTAGTTTTCTATTACTGTGTAACAGATTAGCCCTAATCTTAGATGCTTGAAACAACTGACCCTTGAATGACATGGGCTTGGACTGTGCAGGTCCACTATCCTCTGATTTTCTTTAATAAATATGCACTATAGTGCCATATCACCTGTGGTTGGTTGAATTCGTGGATGTGTAACTGTAGGTAAGGAGCGCCAACCATAAGTTATACTCAGATTTTCGATTGTCTGTGGGAGTTGGTGCTCCTAACTCCTGCATTGTTCACAGGCCAGCTGTATATTATGTTACCCACTCCTGTGACTGGTGGCAGCAGACTTAACTCCTGACCGCAAGACCCTCAGAGCTGCACGCAGCATGCCTTCCTCAAACCCCCGCTCCTGGTGTTTGCTGATGGTACTGGCACACAGACCAGTGCTGGTGCAGCATCAGAGGAAACATACCTAGAAGCTCACGTACAGGGTTAGTGGCAAGAGACTTCAGTTTCTTTATAAGGGCCGCGTATGCCATGGTTTCCCTAGAGTGTGATCGGAAGCACACAGGAGGAGTGGCCACCTAACGCTGGAAGTGCCCTATCATGACAGCAGGCTCTTGGTCATGCAGACCCACCCTCGTGCTACGTGGGAAGGGACTGCACCAACGTGTGGACTCAGGGAGGCAGGGCTGACTGGGGATCGCCTTAGATGGTGGTTGCCGCTGCTGACATGACCTTGAACAGAAGGACGGAGTCATTGAGTAGAACCATTCCCTCAGGGTCACTCATGAGAACAGGTTCAGCTACTATTAACCTGGGCTTCCCTGGTGGCTCAGATGGTAAAGAATCCGCCTGCAATGCAGGAGACCTGGGTTCGACCCCTGGATTGGGAAGATCCCCTGCAGGAGGGCATGGCAACCCACTCCAGTATTCTTGGCCTGGGGGAAATTCCATGGACAGAGAAGCCTGGAGGGCTACAGGGTCGCAGAGTCAGACACGACTGAGTGACTGAGCACACACACTTTGTTAACCTAAGTTCCCTCTTTGCTCTGCACGCTCCTGATACTCTTCCAGTAAATCCTCTTTGAATTAAGTGAGCTCAGATCAGTTTCCGTTGTTATAACAGAAGCGTTCTAACTGATGAAATGAACTCCAAAGTAAATTAAACTCAAACTACTTTTTGTTTGTTACAGGACTATGGAAGTCAGGTTTCTCGTTGTTGGTGTCAGGAGATACAAATAGAATTGTGGACAGAGCAGTGAGAACCTGTGGTGCTAGGTTGGAATTGGAGATATTGGTGTGAACTTACGCTGTACACACACATGCACACACACACTCCTAGATCTATCTATCCTTTCAGCCCCAGATCACTCTCTGGTAGCAATGAATAAACCTTTGTGCCAAGACCTTGGTTTCTAAATCTGATGCCCCACTGAAACAATCAGGTCTCCTTTGAGAAAAAAGATGATGGCAGGGAAAATAAAGGGTGAGTCTGGCACATCTTTGAGTCTCCATTTGAGCCAGAAAGTTAGTAAGAACTCAAAGGGTAATGGGGGTATGTCAAAATGACAGAGCTGCCAGTGTGAAGGGTCTCCTCCTGTCTAGATCTGAAAGAATTTGAACATTAATATAGAATCAGTTATGCAACCATCGTGTTAATAACTTGTTCGGATGGAAATCATCGATGGATGCTAAAAATGGGTGAACGTTTGATGAAGAATGGGGGGTTGCCATTGTTTCAATATATCTCCCCTGAAAATGCATATTAATTACAAAGGGCAAAATAATACCTTTAGAGATGGAGAAACGTGGTAGACACCACCTTAAGCATGTAATTAACAGTTACAGCACCAGTCGTGGAATAAATGGACATTAAGTGCCTCCTGATAGGATGCACTGAGAAGAAGAGTGTCACTTCTAGAGTAACCTGCCGAAGTGCATTGCCTGACTCTCGTCGAGAAAAATCCAAAGTGAGGAACATTCTACACAGTAACTGACGTGTGTTCTTTAAAAATGTCAAAGTTGTGAAAGATAAAGCCTGAGGAATAGTTCTGCCAAAAGAAGACTAAAGTGAACTGAATATAATGCAGGATCCTGCATTAGATCCTGAGGGAGAAGGAAAACTGCTTTGAAGGACAATCTTTGGGAAATTACTTTGGCCACCTGATGTGAAGAACGGACTCATTACAAAAGCCCCTGATGCTGGGAAAGATTGAAGGCAGGAAGAGAAGGGGACGACAGAGGATGAGATGGTTGGGTGACATCACCGACTCAGTGGACATGGGTTTGAGCAAGCTCCGGGAGTTGGTGATGGACAGGGAAGCCTGGCGTGCTGCAGTCCATGGGGTCGCAGAGAGTCGGACACGACTGAGCAACTGAACTGAACTGAGGATTGTCAATTATGTAACAGCTTTATGTTAATGTTCATTGTCCTGAATTTGTTAATTATGTCAGAGAGTTAATTAATTATTCTTGGGAAATACACAGTACTTAGAGGTGAAGGAATGTCATGTCTTTGACTTACTCTTAAATGGCTCAGAAAAAATATATGAGAGAAAGTGAATGATGAAGCAAATGGGGTCACATGTTAATGATTAGGGTATCTTGGCGAAAGGTCTTCTATCAGTTTGCTATTGCTCCTCTGACAAATGACCATAAATTTAGTGGCTTGTTTCTATGAGAAGACTGGCACAGCTTGGCTGGTTTCTCTGGGTTAAATTCAAGGTGGCAACAGGACAGCATTCCTTTATGGGGTCCTGTAGGAAGAACTGTTTCCAAGCACATCCATGTTTCTGGCAGATTTCAGCTCCTTGTAGTTGTAGGACTGAGGTCTCCATTTCCTTGGCTCTTGGCCCCTCTGTCTTCAAGCCAACAGTGGTGCTTTTGAGCCCTCCTCAGATTTTCAGCCTGACTTCCCCTTCTGATTCTCTCTCTCTGCTTTGAATGCCTTACATGATGACATTAGCTCCACATAGGTAACCGAGGATAATCCCCCTCTCTGAAACTCAACCAATTAATAATCTTAACTACAGCTGCAAAATCTCTCTTGCCATGTAAATAACATAACATAGCCATGGGTATGATACCAGGAGACTAAAGGTCCCAAAAGCCAAATCTCTGTCTACTGCAGGTTCATAGGAGTTCACGCCACCATTCTTTTGTTGCCTTTATCTAAGTTTAAGGTTACATCCAAACAAAAAAGTTACATAGCTTCGTGACTACAGTACATGGAACTGGAAACCTGTAGTNAGTGGTGGCAAGAATACACAGAAGAACTGTACTTAAAAAAAAAAAGAAAAAAGAAAAAGATCTTAATGACCCACATAACCGAGATGGTGTCTTTACTCATACAGAAGCAGACATCCTGGAATGTGAAATCAAGTAGCCCTTAATACATAACAATGATCAAAGTTACTAGAGGTGATGTGTTTCCAGTTGTGGAATTTCAAGTCCTACCAGATTATGCCATTAAAATCCTGCACTCAATATGCCATCAAATTTGGAAAGCTCAGCATTGGCCACAGAACTGGAAAAGGTTAGTTTAAACTCCAATCCCAAGGAAAGGCTATGTCACAGAATGTTCAAACTAACACACAATTGCACACATCTTACATGTAAGCAAAGTAATATTCAAAGTTCTCGAAGCCAGGCTTCAGCAGTATGTGAACCAAGAATTTACAGAAGTTAAAGCTGGATTAAGGAAAGTCAGAGAAACCAGAGATCAGATTGTCAATATCCATTGGATCGGAAAAAAAGCAAGGGAGTTCAAGAAAAACATCTTCATCTGATTTGAACTATGCTAAAGATTTTGACTGTGTGGATGACAACAAACTATGGAAAATTCTTGAAAAGATGCAAATATCAGATCTTTTTAACTGCCTCCTGAGAAATCTATAAACATGTCAAGAAACAACCCTTAGAACTGGACATGGANTTGTTAACCTAAGTTCCCTCTTTGCTCTGCACGCTCCTGATACTCTTCCAGTAAATCCTCTTTGAATTAAGTGAGCTCAGATCAGTTTCCGTTGCTATAACAGAAGCGTTCTAACTGATGAAATGAACTCCAAAGTAAATTAAACTCAAACTACTTTTTGTTTGTTACAGGACTATGGAAGTCAGGTTTCTCGTTGTTGGTGTCAGGAGATACAAATAGAATTGTGGACAGAGCAGTGAGAACCTGTGGTGCTAGGTTGGAATTGGAGATATTGGTGTGAACTTACGCTGTACACACACATGCACACACACACTCCTAGATCTATCTATCCTTTCAGCCCCAGATCACTCTCTGGTAGCAATGAATAAACCTTTGTGCCAAGACCTTGGTTTCTAAATCTGATGCCCCACTGAAACAATCAGGTCTCCTTTGAGAAAAAAGATGATGGCAGGGAAAATAAAGGGTGAGTCTGGCACATCTTTGAGTCTCCATTTGAGCCAGAAAGTTAGTAAGAACTCAAAGGGTAATGGGGGTATGTCAAAATGACAGAGCTGCCAGTGTGAAGGGTCTCCTCCTGTCTAGATCTGAAAGAATTTGAACATTAATATAGAATCAGTTATGCAACCATCGTGTTAATAACTTGTTCGGATGGAAATCATCGATGGATGCTAAAAATGGGTGAACGTTTGATGAAGAATGGGGGGTTGCCATTGTTTCAATATATCTCCCCTGAAAATGCATATTAATTACAAAGGGCAAAATAATACCTTTAGAGATGGAGAAACGTGGTAGACACCACCTTAAGCATGTAATTAACAGTTACAGCACCAGTCGTGGAATAAATGGACATTAAGTGCCTCCTGATAGGATGCACTGAGAAGAAGAGTGTCACTTCTAGAGTAACCTGCCGAAGTGCATTGCCTGACTCTCGTCGAGAAAAATCCAAAGTGAGGAACATTCTACACAGTAACTGACGTGTGTTCTTTAAAAATGTCAAAGTTGTGAAAGATAAAGCCTGAGGAATAGTTCTGCCAAAAGAAGACTAAAGTGAACTGAATATAATGCAGGATCCTGCATTAGATCCTGAGGGAGAAGGAAAACTGCTTTGAAGGACAATCTTTGGGAAATTACTTTGGCCACCTGATGTGAAGAACGGACTCATTACAAAAGCCCCTGATGCTGGGAAAGATTGAAGGCAGGAAGAGAAGGGGACGACAGAGGATGAGATGGTTGGGTGACATCACCGACTCGGTGGACATGGGTTTGAGCAAGCTCCGGGAGTTGGTGATGGACAGGGAAGCCTGGCGTGCTGCAGTCCATGGGGTCGCAGAGAGTCGGACACGACTGAGCAACTGAACTGAACTGAGGATTGTCAATTATGTAACAGCTTTATGTTAATGTTCATTGTCCTGAATTTGTTAATTATGTCAGAGAGTTAATTAATTATTCTTGGGAAATACACAGTACTTAGAGGTGAAGGAATGTCATGTCTTTGACTTACTCTTAAATGGCTCAGAAAAAATATATGAGAGAAAGTGAATGATGAAGCAAATGGGGTCACATGTTAATGATTAGGGTATCTTGGCGAAAGGTCTTCTATCAGTTTGCTATTGCTCCTCTGACAAATGACCATAAATTTAGTGGCTTGTTTCTATGAGAAGACTGGCACAGCTTGGCTGGTTTCTCTGGGTTAAATTCAAGGTGGCAACAGGACAGCATTCCTTTATGGGGTCCTGTAGGAAGAACTGTTTCCAAGCACATCCATGTTTCTGGCAGATTTCAGCTCCTTGTAGTTGTAGGACTGAGGTCTCCATTTCCTTGGCTCTTGGCCCCTCTGTCTTCAAGCCAACAGTGGTGCTTTTGAGCCCTCCTCAGATTTTCAGCCTGACTTCCCCTTCTGATTCTCTCTCTCTGCTTTGAATGCCTTACATGATGACATTAGCTCCACATAGGTAACCGAGGATAATCCCCCTCTCTGAAACTCAACCAATTAATAATCTTAACTACAGCTGCAAAATCTCTCTTGCCATGTAAATAACATAACATAGCCATGGGTATGATACCAGGAGACTAAAGGTCCCAAAAGCCAAATCTCTGTCTACTGCAGGTTCATAGGAGTTCACGCCACCATTCTTTTGTTGCCTTTATCTAAGTTTAAGGTTACATCCAAACAAAAAAGTTACATAGCTTCGTGACTACAGTACATGGAACTGGAAACCTGTAGTTGTGGCGTCATTGATCCTCTTGGTAGTTCCGTTTCTTCCTAACAGTCCTGGGTCTCTTGTGTTCCCCTCTTATCCACCAGGTCACCAGCAGATCAAGCAAGGGACCTGTGAGGTGGTTGCTGTGCACAGATGCTGTAACAAGAACCGCATAGAGGAGCGATCCCAGACGGTCAAGTGTTCTTGCTTCCCAGGACAGGTTGCTGGCACGACTCGGGCTCAGCCCTCTTGTGTTGAAGGTAAGACCTTTACAGGCAGTTTCCCTGATGTTGCCAAAGGAGCTAACACCATAAGAGCCTTCTTGCTTTATTGTCGTTGCAACTCCAAAGAAAAGGAGGCTGCACCTGGGTCAACTACGTCAGTGTCATTTAAAAAATGAACATAAAGGGACTTCCCTGGTGGTACAGTGGTTACAAATCTGCCTGCCAGGGCAGGGGTCACAGGTTTGATTCCTGGCCTGGGAGGATTCCCTAGGACCCCCCAGCTAAGCCCATATGCCACCAGCTACTGAGCGTGTGCTCCAGAGTGCATGCTCCACAGCAAGAAGCCGGTGTGCACTGCAACTAGAGGAAGCCTGTGGGTAGCAATGAAGACCTAGTGTGGTGAAAAATAAAATTAAATAAAAAAGAGCGTAAATATAACCCTACACATTTCTTGATGAGTAAGACATTAATGATGTCTCTCAAAAGGTACCAATGAGTTCTCCTACTGGACACTCAGGAAGGTATGCTTTGATTTCTTCTTGCCTGGCTGTCTCTTCAAATATCATCCAATGGAGCGGTTACCTCCCCAGACGTGCTCTCCTCCCTGCTCTCAAACGCTGCTCAAAAAGTTAGCAACCTGGTTTTCTCACCTCNCAATGAGTTCTCCTACTGGACACTCAGGAAGGTATGCTTTGATTTCTTCTTGCCTGGCTGTCTCTTCAAATATCATCCAATGGAGCGGTTACCTCCCCAGACGTGCTCTCCTCCCTGCTCTCAAACGCTGCTCAAAAAGTTAGCAACCTGGTTTTCTCACCTCCTCTTTAATGTTACAGACTTATACTCTCTTTTCTTTTTCTAGTTTACTATTTGTGAGACATCTTGAGAGCAGGTTCCCTGAGAATAGGCTGGGATCATGTATCATTTATTTGTTGTTTCCACATCCCCCAGCTGAGTACTGTGCCAGTAGTTTAGAAAAATGAATGAGGATAGATGGTTGTAGATGGAGGCCTGGGACTGATTCCTTTTGATGCCCCTGGCTCCTTCCAGCAGACACCTTGTTAGACACAAGTGTCGTCCCCAGGGGAACACACGCATGAGGTAAGCCTTGTAGCTGTTTCTCTATAGCGGCATGGAACCTCTGTGAAAATGAACACTTCCTGTCTTACCGGATGCATCTCAAAAGTAAGTGGTTAAAACACACACACCCATTCTTATCTCTGGAATTATACAGTTGATAACAATAGCTGACTTACACGTGCCATCTCCCCTACCAAAGGCAGACACAGATTTATAGGTTGTTAGCGTCCTTGTGTGGTATGCATGCCCATGGTCTGTATCAGCACAATCTTAGCCACCTTTCAAGCTGGAGGGTGAACGTGGAATGTTTCCCAACTACAATTCCTCACCAGAAACCCTGGAGGTCAGGTGAGTTGCCAAATGCAGATTTCATCAGATTTTCTCAAGGTAAAAAAGAACATATACCATCTATTAGCTAACAGTCCTGAAGTCTTCTTCAGTTGCACCCGATAATCACAGATACTAATAATTATGCAGTGAAATATATGAATATTCATGCAGGATGGGATAAGCCAAGATGAAGAGCCTCATGTTAATTCAAGTCAGGTATTGCTACCATCATAAAGAAATTCTTGCCATTTTCAGAGCTTTTTGGATTTGGGGATTAAAGATAAAGGATTGTAGACCTATGTTAAAAAAAAAGAATGAGGAGCTTTAACATTTTTTGAAAAATTGCTAATTTTGGCTCTCCAGCTGGAGCAGTTTTGTTGTCATCATCATTGTTCTTCAGTGGCTCAGTCGTGTCCGACTCTTTGCGACCCCACGGACTGCAGCACGCCAGGCTTCCCCGTCCTTCATCATCTCCCGGAGCTTGCTCAAACTCATGGCCATCGAGTTGGTGATGCCATCCCACCATCTCATTCTCTGTCATCCCTTTCTCCTCTCGCATTTGGTGATTCACCTGACCTCCAGGGTTTCTGGTGAGGAACTGTAGTCTTTCCCAGCATCAGGGTGTCTTCTAATGAGTCAGCCCTTCGCATCAGGTGGCCAAAGTATTGGAGCTTTAGCTTTAGCATCAGTCCTTCCAATGAATATTTAGGACTGATTTCGTTTAGGATTGACGGGCTTTATAGCCTTGCAGTCCAAGAAACTCTCAAGAGACTTCTCCAGCATCATAGTGGAAAAGCATCAATTCTTCGGTGCCCAGCCTTCTTTATGGTTCAACTTTCACCTCCACACGTGACTACTGGAAAAACCATAGCTTTGACTATATGGACCTTTGTCAGCAAAGTAATGTCTCTGCTTTTTAATACACTGTTGAGGTTGGTTAGAGCTTTGCTTCCGAGGAGCAAGCATATTTTAATTTCACGGCTGTAGTTGCCATCTGCAGTGATATTTGGAGCCCAAGAAAATAACGTCTGTCACTCTTTCCATTGTTTCCCCATCTATTTGCCATGAAGTGATGGGATTGGGTGCCATGATCTTGGTTTTTTGCATGTTGAGTTTTAAGCCAGCTTTTTCAGTCTCCTTTTTTACCTTCAAGAGGCTCTTTTGTTCTTCGCTTTCTGCCATAAGGGTGGTGTCATCTGCATATCTGAGGTTATTGATAGTTCTCCCAGCAATCTTGATTCCAGTTGTGCTTCATCCAGTCTGGCATTTCACATGATGTACTCTGCATATAAGTTAAATAAGCAAGGTGACAATATACAGCCTTGACATACTCCTTTCCTGATTTAGAACCAGTTCGTTGTTCTATATCCAGTTCAGACCGTTGCTTCTTGAACTGCATACAGGCTTCTCAGGAGGCAGGTCAGGTGTTCTGGTATTCCCATCACTTTAACAATTTTCCAGTTTGTTGTGATCCACACAGTCAAAGGCTTTAGCATAGCCAATGAAGCAGTAGATGTTTTTCTGGAATTCTCTTGGTTTTTCTATGATCCAATGCTGCTGCTAAGTCGCTTCAGTTGTATCTGACTCTGTGTGACCCCACAGACGGCAGCCCATCAGATTCCCCTGTCCCTGAGATTCTCCAGGCAAGAACACTGGCGTGGGTTGCCATTTCCTTCTCCAATGCATGAAAGTGAAAAGTGAAAGTGAGGTCACTCAGTCATCTCCAACTCTTCGCGATCCCATGGACTGCAGCCTTCCAGGCTCCTCCAACCATGGGATTTTCCAGGCAAGAGTACTGATCCAGTGGATGTTGGCAATTTGATCTCCGGTTCCTCTGCCTTTTCTAAATCCAGCTTGAACATCTGAAAATTCTTGTTTCATGTGCTGTTGAAACCTAGCTTAGAGAATTTTGAGCATTACTTTGCTAGCTTGTGAGATGAGTGCAACTGTGCGGTAGTTTGAACATTCTCTGGCATGGCCTTTCTTTGGGATTGGAATGAAGACTGACCTTTGCCAGTCCTGTGGCCACTGCTGAGTTTTCCCAATTTGCTGGCATATTGAGTCCAGCAGTTTTGCTCAGCACCTCCTGTACAGTGTTATGAACAGTTTAATACGTGTATTTTCTCCATTATTGAGCCCAAATCACACTCGCTCCTTGTTCTCGCTCAGATCAGTTCGCTTTTCTCTACTCTGCTGTCCCCTCCACAGTCTAAGGGCCTTGTCATATTTTGCAGAGCTTACTATCTTAGTGTTCCAACATTCACCCAGTAGCCAGAATCATCTTTCCACGGAAATAGAACTCATCACGTCACTCTCATATTTATTAATAAACCTTACTTCAGCGACTTTCTACCGTCTTTAAAATGAAATCTAAAGTCCTTACCCTGTTGATGTGGTGGATGAAACCCTGCGTAATCTGGTTTTGTCTTTTTTTCTTTCAACTACTGTACCCTCGCCACCCTGGAGTCTTCTCTGTTCTCTTTCATCTCTGCACTTCACCCGTCTGAATCCACTACTTGAATCTTTGCCTTTGTCCCCTCAAAACACATTTGTCCAGTTGATACCTGTTTTTTCAAATCTATATGTTCTGTATCTCACCATACTTCCAGTTCCTGACATGGATCTCATTTTGTTGTAAAAACTTGCTGAATGTTTGTCTTCCTATTAGTTTACAAGTTGCTTGAAGATGGGAACGGGATCTTTTATTTGTATCTCTCCACATTGGCTGGTGCTTGGTGAGTGTTAGCATAGCAGAGAATTATTTCATCTTCACTAATCACAGATTCATTTCGAAAAGTAACAGCAATGTTTGCTTGCCTCTGTAGATTTTTAATTTTTTAATAAAAATCATGTAGATTTATATTGTTTTTGTTGAATTATGATAGCACTAATAGTTGACAGTATTGTGATAGTTTTACGTGATCAACATAGTGATTCAACATTGATATGCATTACACAGTGATCACCATGGTAAGCCTAGTAACTGTTGCCATACAAAATTATTAAAGTATTACTGATTGTATTCCCCATGCTGTATATTATATCCCCATGGCTTAATTTATAACTGGAAGTTTGTACCTCTTAATTCTCTTCACCTGTTTTGTCTAACCTCCCATACGTCTCCCCTCTGGAGACCACCAGTTTTTTTTTTTTTTTCCTGTATCTTTGAAATTTTTTCTGTTTTGTTTGTTCATTTATTTTGTTTTATAGATTCCACATACAAGTGAAATCGTATGTTATTTTTTCCTTATCTGACTTATTTCATTTAGCATGATACCCTTTAGATACATTCATATTGTTGCAAATTACAGAATTTCATTCTTTTTATGGCTGAGTAATATTCCATGACTTCCCACATGGCTCAGTGGTAAAGAATCCACCTGCCAATGCAGGAGACGTGAGTTCAATACCTGGGTCAGGAAGAGCCTCTGGAGGAGGGCATGGCAATCCACTCCAGTATGCATGCCATTATAATCCCACGGACAGAGGAGCATGGCGGGCTGCAGTCCATGGGGTTGCAAAGAGCTGGACACAACTGAGCACGCACAGACACACACACACACACACACATCTATATCTCACATCGTCTTTATCCATACATTGGCTATTGTAAATAATGCTGCAATGAACATAGGGGTGCATATTTCTTTTCCGATTAGTTGTTTTTTATTCTTTGGATGAATAGCCAGAAATGGGATAGCTGGATCATATGGTAGTTCTAACATTAGTATTTTCAGGAATCTCCATACAGTTTTCCATAGTGGCTGCACCGGTTTAAATTCCTACCAGTGGTGTATGAGGTTGCCTTATCCCATGTGGGATCATTTTCTGAACTTTTCTTTCTGATAGTTTGTTACTAGTTTATAGAAATACAATATACTTATGTATATTGATTTTTGTATCCTGCAACTTTACTGAATCCTTTGATCAGTTTTACGGTTTTTGGTGGCATCTTTAAAGTTTTAAAAAAATACGTACTATTGTAACATCTGCAAACGGTGACAGGTTTTGCTTCTTTCTTTCTAATCTGGATAACTTTTATTTCTTTTTCGTAGGAGTGGGACTTCAATACTGCATTGAATAACAGTGGTGATAATAGGGATCCTTGTCTTGTTCCTGATCTTAGAGGAAAAGTGCTCAGCTTTTCACCTTTGAGTGTGATGCTACCTGTGGTCTCTTGGATGTGGCTTTTATTATGTGAGGTGCATTCCTCTATACTCACTTTGTTGTGAGCTTTTAAGCAACTGGATGTTGAATTTTGTCAAGTGCTTTTCCTGTATCTGTTGAGACGATCATGCCGTTTTCTCCTTTATTTTGTAAATGTGGTATATCATGTTGCTTGATTTGCTGATACTGAATCACCCTAAAATTCCTGGAATAAATCCCACTTAATCATGGCATGTGGTCCTTTTAGGGCTTCCCTGGTGCTCAGTTGGTAAAGAATCTGCCTGCCAATGCAGGAGACCCAAGTTTGATCCCCAGGTCAGGAAGATCCCCTGGAGAAGGAAATGGCAGCCCACTCCAGTATTTTTCCCTGGAGAATCCCATGGACAGGGGAGCCTAGCAGGTACAAGCCATAGGGTCGCAGAGAGTTGGACATGACTGAGTGACTGGACCACTGCCGTGATCCTTCTAATGTATGTTGTTGAATTAGGCTTGCGGATATTTTGTTGAGATTTTTTGCATCTATGTTCATTACGTACACTGGCCAGTAATTTTCTTTCTTTCTTTTTTTTTTTTGGTAGAGTCTTGGTCTTAAGTTTTGGTCTGTAGTTTTAGTATAAGGATAATGAGTTTGGAAACATTCTTTCCTCTTTAAATTTTTGGAATAATATGAATAGAATACGTATTAACTCTTTCTTAAGTGTTTTATAGAATTCATCTGTGAAGCCATCTGGTCCTGGACTTTGTTTTGAGTTTTTTGGTCACTGATTCCATTTCAATAATCAGTTTATCCACATTTTCTATTTCTTCTTGATTGTCTTAGAAGGACGTGTTTCTAGATTTCTTTGAGGTTGTTCAGTTTGTTGGTATATAATTATCTATACTAATCTCTTACTATTCTCTATGTTTCTGTGGTGTCAGTTGTAACTTCTCTCATTTCATTTATTTGGGCCCTTTCTCTTTTTTTGCTTGATGAGTCTGGCTAAAGGTTAATCAATTTTGTTTATCTTTTCAGAGAACCGGCTCTTAGTTTTACCGATCTTGTCTATTTTCATTTTAGTCTCTATTTCATTTGTTTCTGCTCTAATATTTCTTTCTTTTGCTGACTTTGGGCTGTGTTTGTTGTTCTTCTAATTTCTTTAGATGGTAAGTTAGGTTGTTTCAGATTTTTCTTGTTTCTTGAGGTAGGCCTGTATCACTATGACTTCCCTCTTAGAACTACATTTCCTGTATCCTATAGATTTTGGAAAATTGTATTTTATTTTTATTTTTGAGATATTTTCTGATTTCCTCTTTGATTTCTTCATTGACTCATTGGTTGTTTTATTTGTTTGTTTTAGTAACATGTTATTTAGTTGCTTCATCTTTGTGTTTTATCCAGGTTTTTTCTTGTGATTTGATTTCTTGTTTCATACTTTTGTGGTTGGTAAAGATGCTTGATTTCAGTCATCTTAAATTTATTGAGACTTGTTTTATGGCAATAATGTGATCTATCCTGGAAAGTGTTCCATNTGGTTGTTTTATTTGTTTGTTTTAGTAACATGTTATTTAGTTGCTTCATCTTTGTGTTTTATCCAGGTTTTTTCTTGTGATTTGATTTCTTGTTTCATACTTTTGTGGTTGGTAAAGATGCTTGATTTCAGTCATCTTAAATTTATTGAGACTTGTTTTATGGCAATAATGTGATCTATCCTGGAAAGTGTTCCATGACACTTGAAATGTATGTGCTTTTTCTGTTGTTTTTAAAAATTATTTTTATTGGAGTGTAGTTAATAGTACTGTGTTTTAGGTGTACAGCAAAGTGATTTGGTTATACATATACATGTATCTATTCTTTTCCAAAGTCTTTTCCTATTTAGATTATTACAGAATACTGAGCAGAGTTCCATGCCGCTATATAATAGGTTCTTGTTGGTTATCTATTTTAATACAGCGGTGTGTAATTTTCAGTTTTACCTCAATAAAAAAGATCTGAACTTATATATATAACATGTCATTATATATTAACTATGACACACATATGTATATATATTTAACCATTTTAAAATGACCTCATGGTTTGAGACATATGCTTGTAATAAATACATTTACAGATAAAGAAAAAATATAGCAGTGTGTACATGTGAATCCCAGACTCCCAATCTATAGGTTCACCCCTGGGAACCATTAAGTTCTTACTCTAATAAGTTAATAAATACATTAATTAGCATTTTTAAAAAGATTCCAGATAGAGGTGATATTATATGATGCTTGTCTTTCTCTTTCTGACTTTATTTGATAATCTCCAGAGAAGGAAATGGCAACCCACTCCAGTGTTCTTGCCTGGAGAATCCCAGAGATGGGGAGCATGGTGGGCTGCTGTCTCTGGGGTCACACACAGTCGGACATGACTGAAGCAACTTAGTAGCAGCAGCAGCAGTACCATCCAGTTCAGTTCAGTTCAGTCTCTCAGTCGTGTCTGACTCTTTGCGACCCCATGAATCGCAGCACGCCAGGCCTCCCTGTCCATCACTAACTCCCAGAGTTCACTCAAACTCATGTCCATCAAGTCAGTGATGCCATCCAGCCATCTCATCCTCTGTCATTCCCTTCTCCTCCTGCCCCCAGTCCCTCCCAGCATCAGGGTCTTTTCCAGTGAGTCAACTCTTCACATGAGGTGGCCAA
>SJYV01000798.1:715455-770946 GCA_006410875.1 Neotragus pygmaeus
CTGGTTGGATCTCCTTGCAGTCCAAGGGACTCTCAAGAGTCTTCTCCAACACCACAGTTCAAAAGCATCAATTCTTTGGTGCTCAGCTTTCTTCACAGTCCAACTCTCACATCCATACATGACTACTGGAAAAACCATAGCCTTGACTAGACGGACCTTTGTTGGCAAAGTAATATCTCTGCTTTTCAATATGCTATATTGTCACCCTGCTTATTTAACTTATATACAGAGTACATCATGAGAAAGCTGGGCTGGAAGAAGCACAAGCTGGAATCAAGATTGCTGGGAGAAATATCAATAACCCCAGATATGCAGATGACACCACCGTTATGGCAGAAAGTGAAGACGAACTAAAAAGCCTCTTGATGAAAGTGAAAGAGAAGAATGAAAAAGTTGGCTTAAAGCCCAACATTCAGAAAACTAAGATCATGGCATCTGGTCCTATCACTTCATGGCAAATAGATGGAGAAACAGTGGAAACAGTGGCTGACTTTATTTTTCTGGGCTCCAAAATCACTGCAGATGGTGATTGCAGCCATGAAATTAAAAGACGCTTACTCCTTGGAAGGAAAGTTATGACCAACCTAGATAGCATATTGAGAAGCAGAGACATTACTTTGCCAGTACCATCCATGTTGCTGTAAATAGCATTATTTTTCTGTAAATGTTGCTGTAAATAGCATTATTTTTCTTTTTAATGGCTGAGTCATATTCCATTGTGTATATATACAGCATCTTTGTTATGCGTTCATCTATCGATAGCCATTTAGATCGCTTCCCTGTCTGGGCTAATGTAAACAGTGCTGGAGTGAAACTTGGAGTGCATTTATATTTGTGAATTAGTGTTTTCTGTGGATATATGCCCAGGAGTGGGAGTGCTAGATCATATGCTAGCTCAATTCTTGTTTTTTTAAGGAAACTTTATACTGTTCTCCATTGTGGCTATACCGATTTACATCGTCGCTAAGAGTGTAGGTAGAGGGTTCTCTTTCTTCCACAGCCTCCCCAGCATTTATTCTTCGTGGGCTTTTTGATGATGGCCACTGTGACTAGTGCAAGCTGACACCTTATTTAGATTTTCAGGTGGTTAATGATGAGCCATGTGGAGCATCTTGTGCTTTAAAATAAGCGTGCGTTAAACTTACCTCTTCAGATTGGCTTCCTTATGGTCTGACCTGTTTTAAATTCTTGCTTTTAATTACCTACCTACTCCAGGACATTTCTTGAGGAGAGATGTCCTTTATAGCCCCGCAGGCCTTGTGTATATGCTGCTGCTGCTAAGTCATTTCAGTCGTGTCCGACTCTGTGCGACCCTATAGACGGCAGCCCACCAGGCTCCTCTGTCCCTGGGATTCTCCAGGCAAGAACACTGGACTGGGTTGCCATTTCCTTCTCCAACGCATGAAAGTGAAAAGTGAAAGTGAAGTCGCTCAGTTGGGTCCGACTCTGCGACCCCAGGGACTGCAGCCTGTCAGGCTGCTCCGTCCATGGGGTTTTCCAGGCAAGAGTACTGGAGTGGGTTGCCATTTCCTTCTCCAGTCGATCTTCCCAACCCAGGAATCGAACCCATATCTCCTGCACTATAGGCTGCCGCTTTACCGTCTGAGCCAAATAATCCGCGATTTTAAAGTTGTTGTTATGGAAGATGTCCACAAGGCGGCAGCACCTTTTGTTATTTATTTAGTTTGGCCGTGCCCGGTCTTCATCACTGCATCGGCTTTGCTCTAGTTGCGGAGAGCGGGGGCTACTCCCGTCTGTGGTGCTGGGACTTCTCACCGTGGGGGCTGCTCTTGTTGCAGCGCACAGGCTCTAGCGCAGGCTTGGTAGCCGTGGCGCTCGGGCCCAGTTGCTCCCCGACATGTGGTATCTTCCCAGACCGGGGATCAGACTCGTGTCCCCTGCGTTGGCAGGCAGATTCCTGTCTCCTGAAGCCCCAGGGGAATTCTTGGCAGCACTGATGCTCCAGTCGGGTTCCTTGGGCAAACGGAGCTCTAGAGAAAGTCACGTTCCTGGCTTGTAGATTATAGAGTAGCTCTGCCAGGGCTCCTGTCTAATGACTTCTTCCCCCGCTACCCTCCACCTCCCAGACAGATCCTAAGCCCTGTCGGAACCATGATGCTGAGGGTGCTGTCCTCGTCAGGTGGGGGGGCTCTGAGGAAGGAGATAGCTGGTGGGAACCCCAGCACCGCGAGACTTGGAGACCAGGTGACTCTTTAGAGCTCTTCAAGCCCAGAGGGTCCACTGTTCTTGGGCTGTACTAGGTTTGGTTGGGCTGTAGGAGGGCCTGCCTGGGGAAGGGGGTCCCATCCATAGGGCTTCCCTGGTGGCTAAGATGGTAAAGAATCTGCCTGCAGTGCTGGAGACCCCGGTTCAATCCCTGGGTTTGGAAGATCCCCTGGAGGAGGACATGGCAACCCATTCCAGTATTCTTGCCTGGAGAATCCCATGGACAGGGGAGCCTGGCGGGATACATTCCATGGGGTGGCAAAGAGCCAGACACGACTGAGCACCTAACACTTTCACTTTCCACAGGGGACCAGGCATGCTAGGTTTAAGGGGGCTCATTTGCTGGCACATCCCTCCCCAGGCCCCTCAGCTCTACCCCAGTCCAGCCTTGGGACCCAAGGCAGCTCAGGCTTCAGGGATGTGACATCAGGCCAGGTACCTGAGGCCTGAGGGGAAAATTGATAGCATTTAAAAACTCTTTAATTTCTATTTTCTATTGGAATATAGTTGATTTATAGTCTTGTGTTTGAGTGTACAGCAACTTGATTCAGTGATACATGGACCTATATCTATTCTTCTTTGGATTGTTTTCCTATTTAGGTTATTACAGTGTTCTATTGAGTTCTCTGTACTATCCAGTAGGTCCTCATGGATTAACTTGTTTATATATATTAATGGGTATATGTTCATCCCAGCCTCCTCATTTATTCCTCCCTCTGCCCCACCTTTTCTGTTTGGTGACATTAAGTTTGTTTTCTAAGGTGTGGGTCACTTTTTCCTTTGCAAATGGGTTCATTTGCATTGGTTTTTAGATTCTACCCATAAATGATCTTGTAGGCTATTTGTCGTTCTCTGACTTCCTTCACTTAGTACCGTCATCTCTAGATCCATCTGTGTTGCTGGCAGTGGCCTTATTTCATCTTTTTTTTTTTTTTNTTTTCTAAGGTGTGGGTCACTTTTTCCTTTGCAAATGGGTTCATTTGCATTGGTTTTTAGATTCTACCCATAAATGATCTTGTAGGCTATTTGTCGTTCTCTGACTTCCTTCACTTAGTACCGTCATCTCTAGATCCATCTGTGTTGCTGGCAGTGGCCTTATTTCATCTTTTTTTTTTTTTTATGGCTGAGTCATACTCCATTGTAACTTTGTATCGTATCTTCTTCTTCATCCATCTGTCCATGGACATACTGGCTGCTTCCCCATCGTGGCTATTGTAAATAGTGCTGCAGCAAATGTTGGCATGCAAGCATCTTTTCCAGTTTTTCTCTGCCTATAGGCTCAAGGATGGAATTACTAGATCGTGTGGTAGCTCTGTTTTTATTTTTTTAAGGAACCGGCATACTATTCTCCATTGTGACTATTACCAATTTACACTCAAAACAAACAAACAAACAAAAAACCAAAAAAACAGAATGGAAAGGTTCCCTTTCTCCATGTTCTCTCTGGCATTTACTGTTTGTAGACCTTATGATGATGGCCATTGTGACCGGTAAGGGGTGATACCTCACTGTGGTTTTGATTTGCAGTTCTCTAATGAAGAGCCACGTGGAGCATCTTTCCGTGTGCTTAAAAAAAAAAGGTTATGTTAATTGACCTCTTGAAATTGTCTTCTTGAAGGTCTGCCATGTGAATTCTTTTCAATTACCTACTTCAGGACATTACGTGAGGGCAGGTGTCCTTTACATACCCGAATAGTGAATTTGAAGTGTCCCAAGTCCCGGTTTTCAAGTTGCTGTTACAGGAGAAGTCCACAAGGCGGCAGCACTTTCTCTGGCCCCACCTGGGTTCCTCAGGCAACCAGAGCCCCAGAGAAAATCTGTTCCAGAGTTGTCTCATGACTTCTTCCCCCTTAACCTGCACTCCCCACAGAAATCCCAAGCCCTCCCCTAACTGTGATGCTGAGTGTGCTGTGGTGCTTAAGTGGGAGGATTGCCAAGAAGGAGGCTGCTGGTGGGAACCCCCACTGGGGTTGTTGGAGGACAGGGGACTTCTTTAAGGTCCCAGCCCAAAGGGTCAGCATCGTTTGAGAGCACTGGGTTTGCTTGAGCAGTAGGAGGGCGCATCTGGATATGGAGATCGGGGTCCCATCCACAGGGACCAGACACTTCAGGTTTAAGGGGGTTTATTTACTGGCACATCCTCCCCAGCTCCAACCCAGTCCAGCCTTGGGACTCAGGGTGGCTCAGCCTCCAAGGATGTGCCACCAGGCCAGGAGTCCAAGGCCTATATCATTGGCATTTATCTTTTGGATTTTTGTTTTATATTGGAGTGACATTGACATACAATGTTGGTTTTCTCTTCGGTATACATCAACCTGGTCCAGTTATACATCTGCATATATCAATTCTTCTTCAGATTCTCTTCCCATACATCTTACTGCAGCGTGTTGAGTGGAGTTCTGCCTGCCATACAATAGGTCCTGGTTGATTTTCTAGTTTAAACATATTACTGTGCATACGTTAATTTCAGTCTCCTAATTTATGCTTCCCTCCCACCCCACCTTGAACCTTTGGCAGCCATTTGTTTTTTATGTCTGTGATTCTGTTTCTGTTTTGCAAATGAGTGCATGTGTATCGATTTCGAGGTTGCAGGCATCAGTGATACCATTGCCATTTTGTCATTCTCGGTCTGACTCCCTTCAGTTAGGATGATTATATCCAGATCTACCCATGTTGCTGGAATGGGCATCGTTTTCACTGTGTTTTATTCCTGAGGAATATTCCACTGTATATATGTACCACATCTTCTTTATCTGTTCATCTCCGGATGGAGATTCTCATTGCTTCCACCCCTTGGGTTTTGCCGGCAGTGCTCCAGTGAACATTTACATGCATGTGCCAATTCCAGCTATGGTTTTTGTTTCCCTGTGGGCCTAGGAGTGGTCATGTGGTACTTCTTTTGTTAGTTTATTAAGGAACCTCCATACTGTTCTCCAGCGTGGCTGTTTATCAATTTTCATTCCCCAAACGAGTGCATAGGAGGGTTCCCTTTTCTCCGTACTTTCTCTGGCGTTTATTATTTGTAGATTTTTGATATTGGTCATCCTGACTAGTGGCAGATGACACCTCCTTGTAGTTTTGATTTCAGTTCTGTAATAATGAGCCATGTGGAGCATCTTTTCATGTGCTTAAAAAAAAAAGCTGTGTTAAATTTACCTCTTGAAATTGCCTTCGTGAAAGTCCTCCATGTTTTGAATGCTTTTCGATTACCTACCGCAGGACATTTCTTGAGAGCAGGTGTGCTTTACAGCCCCACAAACCTTGTAAATACGGAAGTGCCAGAAACACTGGGTTGAAAGTTGTTAATACAGGAAATGTCCACAAGGCGGCAGCACTTCTCCATGCCCCACCCCGGTTCTTCTGGCAACCAGAGCCCTGGAGAAAAGTGTTCCTGGCTTGCAGATTAGAGGGGAGTGTGCCAGGCCTCAGGTCCCATATGTCCTCCCCCTTACCCTGCGCCCCCCAGACACCGGAATCACCGGCGTGGGCCGCGTGCACCTTCCTTTTAGGGCTGAGCCTCTACTGCTGCAGACACACTGGTGGGCAGGGCTGACGCCCGGGCTGGCTGGGTGCGTGTGTTGGCCAGGACTGTTTCTGGCACGTCCTGGGTATAAAACTGGTCTCTGGGACAGCTGGCTGCGAGGCTTGATCACGACTCATGTGAGAGTGCGGTGTGCGGAGTTGCCCGAATGGGAGCTGGTCTGCAGGGGCTCCTGGGCGCTGGGGTGGCCCACCAGCGGGGGCATCTCCTCGGGAGGGACTGACCCGGGCGGGGCGGGGCGGGGCACAGTGTTAGCGCGGCCGATGGGGCTGCGGAAATGCCGCCCAGCAGCGCCGGGCCAGCTAGGTAAACAGAGGGTTAAAGAAAACGTCCCTGTCAGCACTTCTGTCCCTGGAGGTGATAGCAGAGCTTGCCTCTCTGGTTGGTACACGTCCTAAACGTAGTCCCTGAATTTCCTTCCCGCGTGACAGGGGCACTTTCCAAGCTGCTGCCTCTGTCCTGGGACTTGGCATAAGTGAGTTTGTGTGTGAACCCTTCCGAGCGGAGTGTCGGTTGCCTGCGCCCCCCCAGCTCTCCTCGCCGTGAGTCCCGCTGGCTCTCAAGGCCGTTCTCAGGGCTCTCCTTGCTGGGGCAGGACCCCTGGGCTGAGCCCCCCGACGTGGGGCCCTTCCCTCCGCTCCTGGGCGGGGGGCTTCCCGGTCGCGACCTCCCTGCTGCCCTGGGTCCCGCCCCCGGGGTGTGGGTTCTGACCGCCCCTGTGCCCCTCCTACCTGTTTGGACGTGATGTTTTCTTTTATAGACTTACTTGCAGAAAACCTGTTCTCCCGGCCTTCAGGTCATTCTCAGAAATAGTTGTTCTGTATCTGCTTGTGGTTTTGGTGTCTCCAGGGTAGGAGACTCAAGTTCTTCCTTCTCTGCCATTTTATCCAGACCAAACACGGCCTCTGTAGATTTTACACGTCTACAGGAAGTCATGAATCAGTACATAAACTGTGTTCATACTCTGTCTGGTTTGGGATATTTGAATACAAAAATCTTGTATGTCTAAATCATGTGTTACAATTCGGAAAGCACTTTTATTGGGGCCTAGAAAGTACAGATAAGGTAGTAGTTCCCATTAGCATCTGTCTCTTAGTAAAGGAAATGCTAATCCCTTACCATAAACTAGCTTGTTTTACATTTGATATGTAGGAAAATCCTTTTTGGCCTCTACTCTCTGGTAACTACATTTCTCTGTTTGGTCAATATATATACTTGTGTATTTAAAACAGAAAATGTGGTAGATCTTGGTATGAATGTGTATTACACAAACAGGTATCCCAGGGGCTGTTTCTTAACTCAGTGTGCATTACTCCTATTGGTGCTAGGTTGTGGAGATCTTTGTGTGTGCCAGTACCCATTGACCTGTTTTCTTTTTGATTGCTCCACAGCGTTCCTTCATAAGGAAAGGTTGTCTTTTATTTAGCTGTTCTACTGAAAGGCATTTTGGCTCCGTCTGTGGCCAAGGAAACATGCTCACAGGCTACTTGAGTGCCTTGGCGGGGAGGACCGGTGAGTGGTGGAGACAGATTGTCTGGTCTCAGAGCAGAAGCTGCACAGTAGAACTTTCTGTGATGCTCCAAATGTTCTTTCTGTACATGTCCATCTCTGAGTGGTATCATGTACGTGTGTCCAGTGCGATTGGGTGCCACTAAGCATGTGAGCCTCCAGAGCATTCCAGATGCGCGAGTGTATTTACATGGGAACATGGGACCTGTGTTGGGCAGTGCAGGATAAGCTTTATGCCATTGTGCAAGCTTAGTGTAACATTTGGTGGCCAGGGCATCCGAAAACCCTGAGAGAGATAGGATTGTGTGTCTTCATATCTGTGTTTCCTGCACGAGCACTGCCTGGCAAAAAGTCGGTGTTCGGTCAGTGTTCATGGGCCCAAAGTCACGGAGGCAGTGTCAGAAGCTGCACTTTAGACTCTAGTTAGGATGTATGACTGTTCTCATATGTCTCTGATCTTCTGTTCCTTATTTGAATGTGTTTGAGTCGAGCTTTTTAGCTGTACCTGCTTAATCTTTATCCTATAATAATTATGCAATATCATGCTGCTAACTGGCACGTGGGGAGACCTAGTGTCTGCTGATACCTTCCTTTTATCTTATTTGTCAATAAGGATAGAGAGGATCTAAAATATAAAATTTACTTGAATTTACATTTAAATTAAAGGCGAGAAGAGGGGCATTAATTTTGGTACAGACATTGGACTATCTTTATGCGTTTTTGTTAATCCATATCACAGATACTTATCTAGTGTTTTTGTTGCTTTTCTGGGAAAGCACAGCTTTTAGTAGTTAAAAATAGCCCTTTTTTCCTCCCATCAAGCTTTCTTTGTTATAATTAACTTATGAAATCCCCCTGAATTATTGAAATGTGTCTGTAATACACATTTGGGATTTGGGAGAAGGAATGAAGAATTATTTGATGGAAGTGATGATTACTTGGATCCTGAAACAGAAACTATTTAGCTGTTAAGCATTCTTACTTTTGCATCTTCTACTGGCATAGACAAGGCTGTTTTGTGGTAGGAACTGTATTCTACACATTTATCAAAATATAGCCCTATAGAGGTAATGCTGGATTGTTTTATGATAAAATGAGATAAATGTGTACTACAATGAAGCTTAAGTTATTTTGTCAAACTGAATGCTCTCTAAACATTAGGTTTATAAAAGCTTAATAAGACAAAAGCCTAGGACTAGAAGACAGTTACTTTTCAGAAGTTTTTTTTCCCTTTCTCTCAGTGATGTCCCAGTGCCTTTTCTGAAATGTCAGACTTCGCTTGGTTAAGGATAAGAGTTACTGCGTGTCCTAAAGACGTCTTTTGTGAATTGTGGGTTGTGTGGTGAGGTGTGGGGTCTGTCTTTAAGATGTGAGTTCACAAGGTTTTGTTCCTAGCTGTGTTCTCTGTGCCACCTGAACGATGAAGCAGTTTTCTGAGTTTTTCTCGGTGTTGGTCAGCTAAGTGACACTGAAGTATCCGTTACTAAAGCACTTTGAAAGTTGGAAGGATATGTGTGTGCATTTATCTAGTTTTAATTTAGCTCTTTTGTGCCTGGCAAGTCCTAGATGCTGGAGGTCCTGTTTTCAACCCAGAGTTGGCTAATAATAAGCAAGATAGATAATTAAAGTCTAGTAAATGAAGGACTCTTGGAGAACAGAGCAGGGGTCAAGGGTGGTGCCCATGAGGAGCCCTGAGTCTGACTTTACTATGCAGGAGGAGGGGTGGGGGTGTAGAGCCCCTGAGAATGAGCGGGGGCAGCTTTGGGAAGTGGAAGCAGCTCGTCTGGCTCAGACATGGTAGAAGACAAATCTGGAGGTGTACACAGGGCCTGTGATAGTAAAGGTCTGAGAGCAAATCAAATTTTTGGACTTACTGCCGGCCGTCTGGGAATTTGTATTCAAGGAGAGTGGATGAAGCAGACTCTGCCAATAAGAAAGGTAGGAAATGCTGTGAGCGAAGTTCATATCAAATACCCTGAGATTTCTCAGAAGGAAAAATGTGCTCTCTGAATTTGACAGGTCAGATGGGTTGTCAGCCTAGGTGTGATGGTGAGCCCAGGATTTGTGTGTCTGTAGGGGACAGAGAAACACGCAGATGTTAACTTGTGGAATTACCTTCAGTGGGGAAGAAGGGAGACAGGACTAGAGCTGACATGATATTTACTTAGAGTGCGTTGTATTTTCACCCGGCAAAGCTTTGATGAGGTTTGATGAACTAGCAAAGCCTCTCATTCTGGGCTGAGGACATCTGGATCATAACTGTATGTGACTGGAGACCACTGTTGCTCAGCTGTGGGGTGGTTTTCTGCAGCTTGGAAACATGTGATAAAGCCCGGAGATGCTTTTGGTCTTTATGCAGGGGGAGAGGATCATGCTGCTGAATATCTTAACACACATAGGCTGTACCCCTGAAGTGAAGAATTAGATGGCTCCAAATGTCAGGCGTGTCAAGGTTGAGAAGCCCGGCCTTCGAGGTTTCTGCTGTGTGTGGATGTGCTTAAGCGAGGTCGCATTTAGATGCATCTTAGATCACAGAGGAGGAGTGTGTATATCACAGCCTCACTTTGTACTCTGTGGAAATAACAATACTGGGTCATAGGTGAAATGTGTGAACAAGTAAAAGATGCCTTAAAAAAAAAATCATGGTCCTCTCACTACTGCTTTTATGCATGTTACCTGGGTCAGCTTCTAATGGCGTCCTTTCTTGAATTCTAAGCATATCTATTGGCAGGCTTTCCCACCTACCTTTCTTAAAAGTTAATGAGTGGCTTAATATTTAAGGAACATGTCAGGTGTCTTGAAATAACACAGGTAGGAGCAAAAGAGCTAAAGATGAAATACATCAAAACCTCTTCTTGTTTTGATGTTCTTGTGACTGTTTCCATTTTCCAGAGGACACATATCCTGGGGAAGTGCTTCTTAAACCTTTCTGTCCATAATGTCAGTGTAGAAACACACTTTTCTTTAGAAAAGCCTTAACTGTTTGTAAAAACAAATCAACAAAGCAGAGACCAGCTATAGAGAAGTGAGCCTCTTAGTTTTATTTGAAGGTGGGCTTATCTAAATAATTATGTATTAAAGAAAACAGAGTATATATTTAGGGTAATATTTATTTGGAACAAGGGCAAGAAACCAAAAACATCCATCTGTTTTATACAACAGAGAGATAAAGACAGTGCATCAGCTTTCCTTAGCTACTTAGCCACCTCGCCACACTGTCCCCCAAAGAGAACATAGGAAGTACTAGCTGCTCCCATAAAACGGGAGCATCACTGTCTTTTTAAAATTTCCTTTCCTGCATAAAACCAGAAATTTCTTACAGCTCGGCAGCTTGGAGATAGGGATATTTTGTGTTTTTCTAAGTCAGGAAGGCATGGGGCTTTTTAAAGAATTTCATTTTAAAAATAGAAGTGACAAGATAACTTTCTCATTTAAAATATATTATGGTACTTGGTAACAGGAAAAAAAAAAACATGTATTCCTCCTACAAACTTATTTTTCCTGCAGAGACGAGACTCCGTTAAGTGGGCAGATGTTCTCAAGAGTTATTTTAATGGAATCCTATTTCTGAGTCCTTTGTCTCAGCCTACAGCCCTACTCCATGTGCACCCCAGGCTGACACTCACAGGCTGTTTAATCGCTCTCTTCTCTGTTAGGTCAGCCCCCTGCTAGGTTTTCCCCTTCACTGTGCGTTCTTTCCTCAATCCTTCACTCCTAAAGGAATGTGAAACTTGTATTTTGGTTCTGGGATGCCTCTTACTATGTCTCTCTTTTCTGAAAGAACATTGGGGATTACGTCTTTCACAAAAACCTTTATCCTGGATACAGTATGGACTTATGGAAGCCCCTCCCTCTTTGTGTTCTATCAAATATGAACAGGGTTTCTTTTTTATGAGTTAGCAGTGTTTTACATTCCAGGACCGCTTTGCTAGTTTTAGGAGTCAGTTGTGAATCTGTCTTTAGAAATACGATCTGTGTTTTCCAGTTAAATGACGGGATCGTGGTAAATGATTTCATAAGGTCTTGATGGTGTCAATATATGCTTCTTTTATTTATTAAAATAAATTACACTTCAATCTTTAAACAAAACTAGGCAATTCAGTAGTTAGGAATTGGCCTGTCTGTCTGTGATGAATGCCTGAATCCATCATCCTTCCCCCTCAAGATCTGCTTCTAGATTTCTCTTGGACCCTCATGATCCAGGGAGGAGATACCAGCACTTCTCTGCCCTGAAGGTGAGAGAATTGGATTTCATCCATTTCCTCGGCAGGGAGTTTAGTCCCCGACTTCTCACCTCACTCCAGCTCAGCTGGGCTTTTCTCTCAGACGCCTTTTTGTTCCACATTTTCTCATCTTCTAGGGACACAGTTTTCCTGGCTGAGGGCACTACCTTGGTCACAAGCTTTCCAGAGCTTCCTACTGCTGAGAACCAAGTGTTCACTTGTCCGTGACAGCCCCTGAGTGTCCATTGCTTCCTTGCTGACCCCTCACTTCAGCCATCCCTTCGCTGTCCCTCTTACCTTCACTCGGATCTCTAGGCACCTGTCAGAGCTGCTTTTGAATCATCCGTGTAGCTCTGATACCTGCCAGGAGTACACAGGTCTCCACTGCTGAGTGGAAGAAAGTTTGTCTATGGAACAGTTCTAAAGATTTTTCTGGACAGTATTTCATATTCAATTTTAACTGTGTGTAAATATAATGAAATCTGTCAACATTTATATAACTTTTCTGCCTGGAGATGGTATTTTAAATTGAAGGTTGGGAACCCCTTATTTTTGTACCTACTTGGGACCAGACTAAGGCATTCAGAAAATAAGCAATGACTAGTTAGCACTATGGTCAACTCTGCGTAGCACTTACTCATCTAAACTATTACCTTAAGCTCCGGTGTAAGCAGCAAGATTGATGGATGCAGAGTCTAGATTCAGATACTACTTATGGTGTGGAAAGCTCTGGTGTTTTGTCTGGAACCGTCTGCCTCCTTTTCTTGCTTCTGAAGGTTCTGGGGACAATCACAAGAAGAACAGTACATAAAAGTGCTTTCAAAATGACACCGTTCTGTACAATGTTAAGGTGGAACTATTGTGATATTGGGGGCTGAAAAAAATACGACCTTCCTAGACTAGACTCCAGTGTGTCCCTCCATCAGGTTCAGTCTCTGACACAATAAATAACCTTCCTCAGCGTTGGCACCTTCTGATTGCAGTAGCAGCTGGTTCTTCTAGATCACAAATCTGCCTTACTCAGGCACTGCCTTGGTGTGGAGGGGACTTACTGGGTAACACCTCAGGGTTGGGTCAGAACCTGGAATGGTGTTTGCACGCAGAGAAGGCACAGTAAGTCGTCGCTTCAGCCAGTAACGGAGCCGTTCTGTCCCCTCGTCATGCCACGTCACGTCTGCTCTGTTCCCTGCCGTTGCTGCTGCCTCCAGTCAGGCCTCTGCTGGGGAGGAGGTAGGCGCTCAGTGTTGCGTTTGGGCACCTCTGTTCAAATGCCGTTTGGCTACTTGCAAAAACTGTGACTTTGGGCAGGTTGCTTAATACCACTGGACCTCAGTTTTCTCTCCTGTATAAAATGCAGGGAAAAAAAAAAACACTGTTAACCTCAGAGTTGTAATGAATTTGAAATTAC
Organism: Neotragus pygmaeus; assembly: GCA_006410875.1. Lineage (NCBI taxonomy): Eukaryota > Metazoa > Chordata > Mammalia > Artiodactyla > Bovidae > Neotragus > Neotragus pygmaeus. Next base: position 728,363 of record SJYV01000798.1, read on the forward strand.
CAAGTGTCTTCCCTTCATCTTTAAGGTGTCCTGCATTCACGACAAAGTAACTGTTAGGATTTAGTCATGCCTCATTTTATTGTACTTCACAGATACTGTGTTTTGACAAATTGAAGGTTTGAGGCAACCCCGCATTGAGTGAGTCTATCAGCACCATTTTCTCCACCGCCTTTGCTCACTTTGTGTATTTGTATCACAGTTTGGCAATTTTTGCAATACTTCAAATCCTCTATCAGCGAAAAGAATATGACTCAGTCAAGGCTCAGATGATAGTTAGCAATTCTGAGCAGTTAAATATTTTTTAAATTATGGTAGGTATACATTGAGGTTTGCTTTTTTAAAATACATACAGTGCCACTGCACCCTTAATAGACTCCGGGGTCGTGTGAACCTGACTACTGTGAGCCCTGGGAAGTCATAAAGTTGTGTCACTTACTTTATGGTGGTGGTCCAGATTCCTCCAAGGTAGGCTTGTGTAGCGCCTGCTTTTTCTTGAACTTGACTTTCAGAGTTCTGAGGCAGTAGTAGAATCCACTGCGGGATTATTAAAAAAGCAACCTGTTACTGTTTCAATAACGAAAGGTTAATCTACTTCCACCCCCAATCCACACACACTACCCGCAGCTTTGGAACTTGGTCCTCTACCAGCCTCCTGCATGGGAGTCCCCTTAAAAAACGTATCACAATCTTTTTTGTCCTTTGAAATCTGTGGGAATAACTAGTCATGCTGATGGGTTTTTTCTCTTAATTTCTCATCTTTACCTGCAAACTCAGAGAACTGGGGTGCTAGTTTCTGATTCATGGGCTTGCAGCCTGAGTCACTGTATTGGCAGACTGCTGTGGGGACGGTGAGGTGAAGGGAAGTCACAGGTGAGCCCGCTAACTGGTCGAGGACGTGGGCTTGTGAAGGGGTGCCCAGTGCTCCCCCTCTTAACTTGGCGCCCAGTTGACTCAGGCAGTTACTCACCTAGTTGGAATGGCATGGAGAGATGAGCACCTTCTGGGAAGAAAATATTTTCTGTTCCCAGTCTTGACACTCTGTTGTCAATAGCACTCATCCCTGCGGTATCAGCGTCCTCCACTGCCACCTGCAACCAGAGATGGAGACACAGTAACAGCTAATATTTCCTGACAACACAGTGCCTGGTGCAAAGTCAGCCAGGGCTTTTACATGGATCGGCTGTATCCCCTTGCCATCCTTTGGGGAGGCTCTATTTTTCTCCCCATCGTACAGGTGAAGAAACCGAAGCTGAGAGTAAAACAGCTCATCTGAGCTCCTTTAAAGAAGGCTGCACAGTCTGAGATCTTACTACTTACATCATAATGTTAGCCAACTGCATAAAAAAGAAATGGTGTTTTTCTTTTAAGTGTATGGGTGGTTGGATTCTTTCCTTATGGTGACACCTATACGCAATCTTGGAAGCCAGTGTACTAACCTGCATTGAGCTTTACGTTGCCTGGATTCGGAGGGAAGAAACCGCGTCACAAATGTTACTTGGCCTTTGTCTTCCAGCTTCCATTGTGATTCAGAAATGGTGGTGTCACATGGATCCTTGTTTGGAAGGAGAGGACTGCCGAGTGCTGCCCGATTACTCAGGATGGTCCTGTAGCAGTGGCAACAAGGTCAAAACTACCAAGGCAAGTATAGACGGAACGCAACTGCACGCGACAGCTTCTGCATGCTGTAGCCTGCCCCCTTCATTTCATCCTGCCGCCAACAGGGAGGGTGATGTTACGCTGGTAAAGTCCCGTGGGCAATGCCCCTCTACGAGTCAGGCCCTGTGAAAGGCCCGTTTCTCAGCATCACCCTCCATTTCAGATTTATGGAGTCGTGATTGGTAGGGGGATGCCTTATCTGAAGCAGGGGTCCTGGATTCATTTCCGCTCCTTCACGGGCCGATTTAAAGTACAGGTTTCACAGGTGACAGTCCCGTGCATCAAACCAGCGTGGCCAGACCCCACATCCTGGTGCCTGCCACCTCGGAGGAGATTTAGCCTGGCTGAATTGGCTGAAGACTCCAATTCAAGCCTTGTAAGTCGCGTTTCCTCCCCATTCACCCTCGTTCTAGCTGTGTCTCTGAAACACTCCATTTTCTACCCAGTTTTCGAGGCAGAAACTGAACTTCTCCTCTCCTGCTGTCCACGCTCTTGTTTTGTCTTAGGGACTGGTACTCCTACACCCCACCCCCTCTCTGCATCACCATAGTTACCATCCCCCGGTGGTCTCTGCTGTGTCTGGATGACCAGGGTTCCTTCCTCATATCCACTCTTGCTTCACTTCCTGCCGGTTCTCTGTAGAATGGAGTCATTTTTGTGAATTGTAGATCTGCTCAGCTAGTCCACCCCCGAAATCTCTGAGCGGCTTCTCTGTGCTCCTTAGCTCACCTCTGCTTGTGTGGCCCTCACTAAATAACTCTGCAGAGCACCTACCTTCGTTCTTTCTGCTCCAACCGTCTCAGCCTCTGTTGGTCCCTCTTCCTGTGGTGCTTTTCCAGCTGCAAAGGAATGCGCTTTCTGCCATTCTTCTCTGGAAAGAAACCATTCTTCAGGGAATCCTTCACCGATAGGACGCACATCCCTTGTATCTCTGAGTGCATCGTTTAAAACACACTCAGTTCACAGGCTTTGCTCCACTTCCTTGCTTCATTCTTTCAGCTTCCCGTCTGGGAGGAGAGCGGTGAAGTCAGGGCCCCTTGCTGGATTGCTCACTGGATAGTCCCAGAGCTGGCTGAATCTCTCTGCACTGTTTCTTGTACAAAAATTAATAAAACAGGTCAGTCTAGGACTCTAATGAGCTACACACACTGGAATGGAATGGCTGTTTAATCCTGGTTGCTGTGTCAGCTTTGGCCCCCCAAACAGGTATAAACAAGTCATTAATAAAAGATTAAGTCTAAAACATACTATTGTAAAACATTTAAAAATAAACTTTACATGTAAATTTTAGCTTTTATTACATCTCAGATTATTAATAGTCTAGTAAACTGTCTGATTTATTCTTTATTATGTAAGTAAAATAATTTCAAAATCAAGAGCATTTTACCATTAATTACAATTATCAACTATGCTGTCCTTGTTAGTGATATCATGATCACAAGGTTAAGTGACCTGATCTATGTTTTTTTATCCAGGGCAGTAGAGGTTCATGGAGGTTGTTGGTAGAGGAAGGAAGTTACTACTGCCACTATTTTAAAAAACTGGAATATAATTGCTTTACAGTGTTGTGTTATTTTTTGCTGTACAATTAAGTGAATCAGCCATATGGATGCATCTATCACCTCTTTCCCATCCCCCACTCAGCTAGGTCATCACAGAGCACCGAGCTGAGCTCCCTGTGTTACACAGCAGCTTTCTACTAGCTGTCTGTTTTACAGATGGTAGTGAATATATCGGAGGAGGCAATGGCACCCCACTCCAGTACTCTTGCCTGGAAAATCCCATGGATGGAGGAGCCTCATGGGCTGCAGTCCATGGGGTCGCTAGGAGTCGGACACGACTGAGTGACTTTCCTTTCACTTTCATTCATTGGAGAAGGAAATGGCAACCCACTCCAGTGTTCTTGTCTGGAGAATCCCAGGGACGGGGGAGCCTGGTGGGCTGCCGTCCATGGGGTCGCACAGAGTCGGACACGACTGAAGCGACTTAGCAGCAGCAGTGAATATATGTTATACCCTAAGAAAACCATACTTCTAAAAGACACATGGACCCTAGTGGTCACTGCAGCACTATTTCCAACACTGCCATCATTTTTATCAGCTCCTCTTCTAACCCACTCCCATAAACTTGCAATCTGGGTAAACCCGTGTGTGCCTGTTAAACAAATCCTGCCTTAAGATAATTCCTCTGTCCTTTCCCGTGGGCCCCCATCAGCCTCTCTTCCCTTACCTCTTCCGAAATCCAAATCTTGCAGTGGCCAAAGAGCTAGGGTCTTAAATCCGTCAACCATAAACCTTTCCTTTTTTCATGTTTCTTGTAGACTAAGAAATAACGTCTTGCAAGGTTATCCTTGTATTGACTCTTACACAGAAATATAAAATAAGATCCTGAGCACCAGTCAGCTGTGTTCTGGGACAGAATGCATCTAAAGAGCCCCTTGCTTGAGCAGCTCCCTGCTGTTTCCATACAGTTAGCGAGGGTATTTGCATGAAGTGGGCCTGGAGGGGTATTGTAGCTCTACGTGGTAGGATTAGGAGTTTGCTCTAGCGAATCCTCAACGGCAGTGACATTTCATTTAGCGCTGTGAAAAGCTGCAGAGGCATAATACAGTTCCCCCAGCCCTCATGATGCGTAGCTACGTTTCTTCTTTTTTTGTGATATAGCACTGGAGAATAATCTTGGAGTCATAAAACTTTGTTTCCTTTAGTAATCCAAGTCGGTGTGACTCGAACTATATAAAACATTTTATGTCTTTTATGGAGCTTATGCACACAGAGTAAATTCATTTGTGGAGTGGTGACTGGCATCGAGCTCACAGAAGCTGTGTCTGACACTGGACCTCACACCCTAGGTGAGACCAGTCACATAAAGATAGGACACTTACCTCTCTCAAGGGGGTGTTAGTAACTACAAAGCAAAACAGCTTCCATTTTCATTAGTAGTCCATGCATGGCAGCATCAAAGCACAGAAGGGCTAAGAGAAAAAGATGAGCTACTGTCAGCCATCTAGGTCCAAATTTTCTTTTCCACTGAAATGCGAATGTAACAAAGTTAGCAGTCAACCTGCGATGTGAATCGTCTTAGATGAAGATAGGAATGTGAGAGCGGACAACGCCCCAACCAGGAAGGCAGACACTGAGCTGATTCCGCTTGTATTGTTTTCAATATCCCCGGAGAGGAGGCAGGTACTGCTTTGTTGGGGGAAATGTAACTTCTGACATCCTGCCTTTATTGTCCTTAATTAAATTCTGAGTTTTATTACCCAAAAGTGAAACGTATAAGTTGTTCAGTTGTGTCCGACTCTTTGCAACCCCATGGACTATACAGGCTATGGAATTCTCCAGGCCAGAATACTAGAGTGGGTAGCCTTTCCCTTCTCCAGAGGATCTTCCCAACCCAGGGATCTAACTCAGGTCTCCCACATTGCAGGCAGATTCTTCAGCCACAAGGGAAGCCCAAGAATACAGGAGTGGGTAGCCTATCCCTTCTCCAGTGGAACTTCCTGACCCAGGAATTAAACCAGGGTCTCTTGCAATTGCTAAATGTGCTAAATCATTTCTCCCTATTTGAGTTGTCATTATTAAGTCTTCTTACAAGTGTGCAGTGTCTTCTTAGCACCACAGGCAATGGTTTGAAGGGCTTTTTTGTTGTTTGCAAATACAAGCAGATCACACGAAGTTTGAGAAGTTTTAGATTTTTACATGTTCCTAATTTTAAGACTTTTAAGAGTAAAGTATGTGTTGAGAGTGGTGATTCCCACTGAGGGACAGTTTTGCCCTCAAGGAGATGTTTGGCAATGTCTGAGGATGGTTTTAGTTGTCACACACTGGGGAGGGGGTTGCTGTGGGCTTCCGTGGTTAGAGGCCAGAGAGGTGGCTCAACATCCTGAAATACACAGGCTGTCCCCACGACAGAGTTGTATAGCCCCACACAGCAGTAGTGCTAAAGCTGGAAAACAGACTACTTCATACAATAGGGTAGTTCTTTCTGTAACTGTGTGTGTAAGCATCCTACCTGATCCCACTGCTTCCTTTTGTTCTTCAGAGTTTCTATTAAGTGTCCAAGTGTTTGCAATATTTCATACTGGAAAAGCTAGAGGTAAGACACTCTCTTCCACACCTCCCTCTCCCTCAGGATCTAAGGTGACCAGCTGCTCTGTTTCCTTCCTCACTGGTCCCTAATTGATACCCTTCCCTCTGGCTCTTGGTCTACTGCAATGCGTCATCCTTATCCTCTCTGCTGCTGCTGCTAAGTCACTGCAGTCGTGTCCGACTCTGTGCGACCCCATAGACGGCAGCCCACCAGGCTCCCCCATCCCTGGGATTCTCCAGGCAAGAACACTGGAGCAGGTTGCCATTTCCTTCTCCAATGCATGAAAGTGAAAGGGAAGTCGCTCAGTCTTGTTTGACTCTTCGCGACTCCATGGACTGCAGCCACAAGGCTCCTCCATCCATGGGACTTTCCAGGCAAGAGTACTGGAGTAGGGTGCCATCGCCTTCTCCGTATCCTCTCTACCACTATGTTATAATTGTTTCATGATACCAGTGGCTGTAGAACAATCATCATGGGAACTTGTTAAAAACATAACTATTTTGAGCCTCATTCTAGAATGTTCTGGGATGGGGATTAGGAAACCATACTTTAAAAACAGTTGTTCTTAGGGAGATTCTGATGAGCAAACAGTATACCCTCGGTTTTCGAGCTCTCTACCTGCTCTCAGTTCCTACCTTTATCTTGGCTTTCTGTGCCACGAGGGTGACGTCCCTGCCCAGGTTCCTTCCTGGAACCATCAATGGATGACCCGAAAGTGTAGAATATAAGCATCTTGGGATGGGCCTTCATGGCCACGCAGCAGACAGGCCTGTGTGTCCACACCTTCCTCTCCATCCCCTCCCACCTCTCAAATCTACTTGTCTTTCAAGGTTGTGCCGAGGTGACTCTTCTATCCTGAAGTCTTAGCTTCTCTGATCCCTAGAGCCAGAGCTGGAACTCTTCGGGGCACAGTGTCACCTGAGAGTGGAGCTGATAGCGACACGACAGCACCTTTCATCCACCAACATGCAGTGCACCTTCCACCTGCAATCAGCAAGACAAAAACTTTCAAAGCAACTAAATCTGAAAGTACCTCATCCAAACATCAGTGCAGAAAGGTTCCCCAAAGGGTTGGATGTGGAGAATGAGCTTCCTCACATAAGATGCTTTTGAGAATTACATTCTAGATGTAGACTGCTACTTGGCTGACTATAAAGATGGTTGGGTTTGAAACAGATGCATGAAAGAAAGATCCAGGAAGAGCGACCGTGACAACAGTCTCTGTTCCTTGAGCACGAACCTCACGACAAGTAGCGAGCACACCCTTCGAGCAGTTCATTCCCTTCTCACAACAACTTAAGGAGGGTAGATGCTACTGTTTTTCATTTAGCAGACGAGGAACCTGAGGCTGAGAGAGAGAGTCCTCCCTGCTCAGAAGTGACCCGCTTCCTCCTCCGGCTGCACAAGCCTAAGACCCGAGAGCTGGCCTTGACGCCTTTCCCGCACATCCTGTGTTTGTCACGAGTCCTGCTGGCCCCCTCTTACCAAGTGGTCTCTGAGTTGACAGCCTGGAACCACATTCCTTGTCTCATCTCTGTGCCTCCCTCAGAAAAAGGCCAAAATCCTTGCGTTTCCCTTTCCCTGGACAGTTCTGCCCTCAAGGAGTCAAGGCCCCATTCTCTCAAGTTTCTCTGTAGGCACCTCCTTCCCTGACAAGCCTCTGTGAAATAGTGGCCGTCTGCCCTCCCTGCCCCAGTCCTGGGCTCCATACACTCTATCACCTTTTGATATACTTTTAATTTACCAATTTGTCCAGCCCTTTTCCTCTAGACTAGCAATAAGCAAGCTATGTCTTCCGAGCCAAATCCAGCCCTTAGCTCACAGGTCCTTAAAACAGCAGAGAAAGAATGAGTTGTACTTTTTTTTAAATGGTTGGGGAAAAAACCAAAAGGAGTATGTTTTTCTTAGCATGAAAATTTTGTGAATTTCCATTTGAACATCCAAAAATCAAGATTATTGGGACCTAGCAATGCCCACTGGTTTATGTATTACCTACGGCTGCTTTCATGGTATGAAGGCAGAGTGCTGTAGATACAACAGTGACGGTGTGGCCTGCAAAACTGAAAATATTTACTGTTTGATGTGTCACAGAAAAACTGTATCTCCCCCTATTTTAGCTAAGTTCCACGAGAAAAGGGTTTTAATACTATTTGTGCTGAGAATACTGTATAGCAAACACAAGGGCAGTTGCAGAATACATAAATAAAGGACTGTGTCAGTTAAAAGCATATCTGAAGTGTGAATACATACCTGTTTGGATGATGACTATCATTGAGCAGTCATGATGACTGTGTGATCAGAGAATATCATTTACTTTAAAAGTATGCGGATGGTGTAGACAGGTTAACATATTATGCTTCTATTTATTCCTAGTTGGTGTATTNTTTGAGAATTACATTCTAGATGTAGACTGCTACTTGGCTGACTATAAAGATGGTTGGGTTTGAAACAGATGCATGAAAGAAAGATCCAGGAAGAGCGACCGTGACAACAGTCTCTGTTCCTTGAGCACGAACCTCACGACAAGTAGCGAGCACACCCTTCGAGCAGTTCATTCCCTTCTCACAACAACTTAAGGAGGGTAGATGCTACTGTTTTTCATTTAGCAGACGAGGAACCTGAGGCTGAGAGAGAGAGTCCTCCCTGCTCAGAAGTGACCCGCTTCCTCCTCCGGCTGCACAAGCCTAAGACCCGAGAGCTGGCCTTGACGCCTTTCCCGCACATCCTGTGTTTGTCACGAGTCCTGCTGGCCCCCTCTTACCAAGTGGTCTCTGAGTTGACAGCCTGGAACCACATTCCTTGTCTCATCTCTGTGCCTCCCTCAGAAAAAGGCCAAAATCCTTGCGTTTCCCTTTCCCTGGACAGTTCTGCCCTCAAGGAGTCAAGGCCCCATTCTCTCAAGTTTCTCTGTAGGCACCTCCTTCCCTGACAAGCCTCTGTGAAATAGTGGCCGTCTGCCCTCCCTGCCCCAGTCCTGGGCTCCATACACTCTATCACCTTTTGATATACTTTTAATTTACCAATTTGTCCAGCCCTTTTCCTCTAGACTAGCAATAAGCAAGCTATGTCTTCCGAGCCAAATCCAGCCCTTAGCTCACAGGTCCTTAAAACAGCAGAGAAAGAATGAGTTGTACTTTTTTTTAAATGGTTGGGGAAAAAACCAAAAGGAGTATGTTTTTCTTAGCATGAAAATTTTGTGAATTTCCATTTGAACATCCAAAAATCAAGATTATTGGGACCTAGCAATGCCCACTGGTTTATGTATTACCTACGGCTGCTTTCATGGTATGAAGGCAGAGTGCTGTAGATACAACAGTGACGGTGTGGCCTGCAAAACTGAAAATATTTACTGTTTGATGTGTCACAGAAAAACTGTATCTCCCCCTATTTTAGCTAAGTTCCACGAGAAAAGGGTTTTAATACTATTTGTGCTGAGAATACTGTATAGCAAACACAAGGGCAGTTGCAGAATACATAAATAAAGGACTGTGTCAGTTAAAAGCATATCTGAAGTGTGAATACATACCTGTTTGGATGATGACTATCATTGAGCAGTCATGATGACTGTGTGATCAGAGAATATCATTTACTTTAAAAGTATGCGGATGGTGTAGACAGGTTAACATATTATGCTTCTATTTATTCCTAGTTGGTGTATTGATTAACCTGTACAGCTTATTACATGATGAAATCAAACTATAGAAACTGAAGACCTGTTTTCTTAGATAGATGCCAAGTAATGGTGAGCCTGGGTGCGTGAAAGTGGAAGAAACCACACATTTTTAAATGAATGTAGGTTTTCAGAAAGGGTTTCCCTTGTAGCTTAGTTGGTAAAGAATCTGCCTGCAATTCAGGAGCCCCGGGTTCCACTCCTGGATCGGGAAGATCCCCTGGAGGAGGGCATGGCAACCCACTCCAGTATTCTTGCCTGGAGAATCCCATGGACAGAGGAGCCTGGCAGGCTATAGTCCATGGGGTCACAAAAAGTCAGACACGACTTAGCGTCTAAACCACCACCACATTTTCAGAAAATATTGTAGTTTTATAAAATAACCTGTTTTTGAAAGCAAAAGTTAACGAACTTGTGCTTAGTGGCTCCTTAAAAATATAATAAAGGCAGTGTTCTGATCCTGACATACACTGATTTAAATCAGTACTCATCTGACAAAAGTTTAGTCCCATTAATAGAAGCATGTCTTAGCATACGTGAGTTACCTTGATGAGGCATCAATGTACCTAATCTGCTGGGATTTTATATAAACCCCACAAGATACAGAACTAGGGCCTATAACCGTGTTTTGGAATGTTTTGGGTGTGTTTTCCTCTGCCACCTAAAAGGAAGACAAATATAAAGAAGGATTTGATGTCAACAGCTGATTGGGAGAGGTTGGTTAAAGAGGCCCGACTATTAATTGTACACATCTGACACAGACAGGGACTTCTGGGTCTGTTAAGAGGAAGGAATACCTTTGGTGGTTCTAGGGTGCTGAGTGCTAACTTCTCAAATTCATTTCAGGTAACACGGTAGCAAAGAGAGAGGTGCCTCCACGCTGGAGGAGGGATGCGCTGCAGCTCTCTCCTGTTGGACTGCGGTCCCGGACTCTGCGGGAAATTGTCTTAGATTTTACCCACGTCACATTGGCATATCTGTGCTATGAATGGTGGTGTTTACTTAACTGTTCCAGGTCTCACTGCCTCGTGACTTGACTACAGTGAGTTACAACCATGGGCTGTCACACACACAGTGGACAGCCTACCTGGATTCCTAAGGAACATACCTCCCAGAGACTCTGGACCAACAAACTGGAAGTTGGAAAAATGGATCATCACTGAATGAAGAAGACTAGGTCTGCAGCTTCTTTCTGCATTTACACAGGAGCACGGACCTGTTTCTGAGGATCCTCATTCTCTTCCTCCTGTGAACTTTTCCTGCAGCCCTGTGTTGGTCCTTTGAAAGGGTCCAAATAACAAAACATTTTGGCAGAACATTTTTCTTTTTTTGCAGATGTAGATTGATGAACTCTGATTAACTGGTGATGAAAATTTATTTTATAAACCTTGAGGAATAGAAGGACTTATGTTGGGGTTACTGTGTGTACATTTGTTTCACTGCTTTTAAATTCTCTGCATTGTAAGGTCCTTTGGTAGGTCAGCAGAAATAAATGGTCAGCTCCCATTGTAACTTCTGTGTGCCATTTCACCCAGTGCTAAGGAAGTGTATCAACCCCAATAGTTTACAACCGAAGGCCTCTCGTGACAGATACACAACAGAAAGGAAACCCGCTGGGATTTCTATGGCTTAAGTGTAGGCAGAGAGGTAAATCATTGAAAATATAGAACACTTTCTCTTTAGATCAAGGGTGATTTCTTAGATCTAGTTTATGTCTATCAAACTGTTTTGCTAACTCTGAGACAAAAGTCATTAACGGCAGAACGTGGAGACTCTGACTGAGTTAGCCCTGCGCCTTCCCTTGTTATTTATTAGTTATCTTATTTTTTAAATGTGAGTAAAATCTGAGTCATTTTTTTTCTTGGTTAAATGACTTTGCAGCAGCTGTCATTCTCAGATGCTGTCATGCAGAAATGTATTACAGACAAGTGACCCAGATTTGAAATGCATAATGTTATTAAATAGATACCACTATAACAATATGGAATAAATTTAATATGTTAAGAAAGGCCAAAAACATACTTTCTGCACTGTTGATTATCCCTGTCCTGTCACAATTATGAGAGAAAATAATATTACTGTATTGTTTGTAACAAAAACAGTCTTGCAGAAGGAATGGAGAAAGGTGGTAGCTACTTGTTTGCTAAATTTTGTTTGAATCTGATTGACTAGATGGTTACCAGAATTGTTACTCTCATGTTAGTAAGTAAAAAATTAGTTTCACAGATGGTGTTTGGTGTATACACTTTTGTGACTGTTTTATTCCATAAGACTTGGTGTTAACATTCTTAGGCTTGCAAAGTTTTATTATCAATGTGAAAATGTTACATAAAGTTTAATGTTACTAAAGGGCAATTTATATAGAGATCACTACTTTGTTTCTTCTCCCAAACCTATGTAGCAGTAAGGAGAAGTTAAAATGTAGGAAGATTTAATTAAGTTGAGGCCCATTCATAATGTTTTACAAGCATTCTGCTGCCTTTAGTATAACATGTTCCATTGTAAAAAAGCTAGTCAAGATGAAATTGTGTGGAACATGAGACAATGTCTTAGTTTTTCAGCCACACATCTGGTCTTTTATCCCAAACATGATCAAGTAAAAATGACATCGCTTCACCTTGAAGTTCATTCCAGGATATAAACTGGCTTCCAGGGAGTAAACAGTCCATTTGGGAAAGTGGCAGGTATGGAAGCTGCCATTTCATCCATTATTGCTTCAAAGTGTTCTTTATACCTAGTTCGCAAGTCAGCTCTGAAATGGGTATTTGAGAAGCACTTTAGTGTTATCATTCCTATTTTTTTTTTCCAGTAGGGAAGCAGATAGGAGTCTTTGCTTTAAATTCTGTAAAAACCCAGAAAAGATACCAAAGAAGGTATCTAATCCTAACCTCTGGCTGTCTGACGGTGGCGCAAGTGGTCTCAACACCGGAGAGACATTCGATTCTCACATCTTAGGACTTGCGGCTGCCCTGCTAGGCCTGTGGACTCAGACAGGGCCTCTCCTAAGGCAGCAGCAACCTCCTCAACTTCAGCGCGCTCCTTCAGGTTCCAGGGTGCTGCTCAGAACTACACAGACGCCTGGAGCTCATGCCCTTGGAAGAGTGGAATTCTGCTGACACGGTAAATTCAACAACACTTAGTGAACCTTCCCACGAGCCCTCAGAGTTCTGGGGGAGATTTTTCATCCTTTTACACACAAATCTATCTAACCCTATGTCCACTGTACTTTGCCACTGGATACACGCATGAAAAATGTCACATTTCCAACTCTAAAAACAATTGGAAAAAAATTCAGTATTGAACTTCAACATGAGATTACAAGAAAAACTATTCTTTATGTATCAAAAAAAAAAAATGGTTGGAAACTCACAGTTAGCATCATTCTTGACAGTGAAAAACTGAAAGCATTCCCTCTTGTATCAAGAAAAAGACCAGATGTGTATAAGAGACAGTCCAGAACCTGTTCTCTTAAGCACTCTTTATACCAGTAGGAATAACTCCAACTTGTATTACCAATTTTCTGAACCCCAAGTCTTGAATAATCTATTTGTTTTTCTCTGATTTACATTAATTCCTTCATCATATATCTACACCAACCTCTGTTTNGTGAGTAAAATCTGAGTCATTTTTTTTCTTGGTTAAATGACTTTGCAGCAGCTGTCATTCTCAGATGCTGTCATGCAGAAATGTATTACAGACAAGTGACCCAGATTTGAAATGCATAATGTTATTAAATAGATACCACTATAACAATATGGAATAAATTTAATATGTTAAGAAAGGCCAAAAACATACTTTCTGCACTGTTGATTATCCCTGTCCTGTCACAATTATGAGAGAAAATAATATTACTGTATTGTTTGTAACAAAAACAGTCTTGCAGAAGGAATGGAGAAAGGTGGTAGCTACTTGTTTGCTAAATTTTGTTTGAATCTGATTGACTAGATGGTTACCAGAATTGTTACTCTCATGTTAGTAAGTAAAAAATTAGTTTCACAGATGGTGTTTGGTGTATACACTTTTGTGACTGTTTTATTCCATAAGACTTGGTGTTAACATTCTTAGGCTTGCAAAGTTTTATTATCAATGTGAAAATGTTACATAAAGTTTAATGTTACTAAAGGGCAATTTATATAGAGATCACTACTTTGTTTCTTCTCCCAAACCTATGTAGCAGTAAGGAGAAGTTAAAATGTAGGAAGATTTAATTAAGTTGAGGCCCATTCATAATGTTTTACAAGCATTCTGCTGCCTTTAGTATAACATGTTCCATTGTAAAAAAGCTAGTCAAGATGAAATTGTGTGGAACATGAGACAATGTCTTAGTTTTTCAGCCACACATCTGGTCTTTTATCCCAAACATGATCAAGTAAAAATGACATCGCTTCACCTTGAAGTTCATTCCAGGATATAAACTGGCTTCCAGGGAGTAAACAGTCCATTTGGGAAAGTGGCAGGTATGGAAGCTGCCATTTCATCCATTATTGCTTCAAAGTGTTCTTTATACCTAGTTCGCAAGTCAGCTCTGAAATGGGTATTTGAGAAGCACTTTAGTGTTATCATTCCTATTTTTTTTTTCCAGTAGGGAAGCAGATAGGAGTCTTTGCTTTAAATTCTGTAAAAACCCAGAAAAGATACCAAAGAAGGTATCTAATCCTAACCTCTGGCTGTCTGACGGTGGCGCAAGTGGTCTCAACACCGGAGAGACATTCGATTCTCACATCTTAGGACTTGCGGCTGCCCTGCTAGGCCTGTGGACTCAGACAGGGCCTCTCCTAAGGCAGCAGCAACCTCCTCAACTTCAGCGCGCTCCTTCAGGTTCCAGGGTGCTGCTCAGAACTACACAGACGCCTGGAGCTCATGCCCTTGGAAAAGTGGAATTCTGCTGACACGGTAAATTCAACAACACTTAGTGAACCTTCCCACGAGCCCTCAGAGTTCTGGGGGAGATTTTTCATCCTTTTACACACAAATCTATCTAACCCTATGTCCACTGTACTTTGCCACTGGATACACGCATGAAAAATGTCACATTTCCAACTCTAAAAACAATTGGAAAAAAATTCAGTATTGAACTTCAACATGAGATTACAAGAAAAACTATTCTTTATGTATCAAAAAAAAAAAATGGTTGGAAACTCACAGTTAGCATCATTCTTGACAGTGAAAAACTGAAAGCATTCCCTCTTGTATCAAGAGAAAGACCTGGGTGCCCATTGTCACCATTTCTACTCAACATAGTTTTAGAAGACCTAACCGAGGTGGTCAGAAATAAAAGGAATCCAAACTGGAAAAGAAGTAAAACTTCCCCTATTTGCAGATAACATGATACTACATATAGAAAATCATAAACATGCTACCAGGAAATTATGAGAGCTCATCAATGAATTCAGTAAAGATGGAAGATACAAAATTAATACACAGATGACACCAGCATTCCTATACGCTAACAGGAAAAGATCAGAAAGAAAAAGGAAACGATCCCGTTTACCGTTGCAACAAGACAAATATAATACCTAGGAATAAACCTACCCAAGAAGACAAAAGTACTCTGAAAACTATAAGACACTGATAGTTGTGTTGGAAAAACTGGACAGCGACATGTAAATGAATGATGTTAGAACATTCTCTAACACCACACACAAAAATAAATTCAAAATGGACCAAAGACTAAAATATAAGGTGGGACACTAGAAAACTCTTGGAGGAAAATATAGGTGGAACACTCTTTGAAACAAATTGCAGCAATATCTTTTTTGAACCTAAAGTAATGGAAAAAAAAAACCCACAAAAATAAACAGATGGGACCTAATTAAACTTGAAACATTTTGCACACCAAAGGAAACCATAAATAAAACACAAAGCAACCCACAAAATGCAAGGAAAAATTTAGATATGTCGCACCAACAGGGGATTAATCTCCAAATTATTCAAAGAGCTCATGCAGCCATATGTCGAATAAAGAATCCAATCAGACAATGCACAGAAGATCTAAATACACATTTCTCATAAGAACACATATGGATGGACAAAACCACATGAAGAGATGCTAAATATCACTAATAACGGAGGCAATGCAAATCACAATATCAGCTCTCAGTTCAGAATGGCCATCACCAAAAACTAAACACAGCAACTCCTGGACAGAGTATACAGAGAAAGGAATACCTCCTGTTGGTAGGAATATAAGTTGGTACAGCCATTATGGAAAATATGTTGGAAGTTTCTTAAAAAACTAAAACTACAGGTACCATATTATCCAACAATCCCATTGCTGAGCAGTAGTCGGAACACATGAGAATTTGAAAGGATACATACACCCCAATGGTCACTGAACCACTACTGACAACAGCTGAAAGATAAAAGTGAGCTGAACTCACAGAGGAGTGTGCACAGAAGACATAGGGCATATACCCTATGAAGGCAATACTGCAATTGGCAGGAAAATGGATGGCCTTGCAGCTTATCGTACAACTGTAATCAGAGAGAATGACGGACAGGCAATGATATCACTGATGCCTGCAACCTCAAAATGGACACAAATGAACTCTTTACAAAACACAGAGAGACCCGCAGAGTTGAAAAAGAAACTTATTGAAAAAGAAAGGAAAGAAGACACGGATAAACTAGCAAGTTGGGATTAACCTATATACAGTAATATATTTAGACTGGATAATCAAAATGGACCTGCACAGTACGGGGAAGCCCACTCCATATACTATGATAATATGCATGGGAAAGAACATGAAAAAATATATGCATATGTGTAACCAAATCAGGCGGTGTACATTGAAAAAGAAACATGGAAAATTATCTATGTTCCCATAGAAAATTTAAAAATTAAAATGAAAAAATGCCAATGATATTTCCCTCGGATCTCGGGCACCTGGCCAGGTGACACATTTCTGGAGCTTGAACAGCCTTGTGTCCCAGGGCTGGACAGGGTGGACAGTGGGGGAGGCGGGGGCAGCATGTAAGCCCACTGCAAACCGAGCGCCTGGTTCCCCGTGAGGATCCACATCTCCAGACCCACATGGGCCCTCCTACAGCTCAGCCAAGCCCAGTGCACTGCAGTGACGCGGGCCCTTTGGGCTGGAAAACCTTTGAAAAGACCCCTGCTCTCCGAGTCTCCTGTTAGGGGGTCCCCATGGGTAACCTCCTTCCTGGAGTCGCCTCTCCTACGTGTGACTGCTTCCTCTGCTTAGTGGTGTAGGCAGGGCTTGGGACTTGACTGGAGCTTGAATTGTAAGGTGTAAGACGTAATGAGACAGGAGCTCTGGACTCTTACTTCTTGCACATTCCATTCTAATCTGTAGGGTGTGTCTCTTAGTCATGTCCAGCTCTTTGCGACCCCATAGACCTTAGCCCTGGAGAAGGAAATGGCCAACCACTCCGGTGTTCTTACCTGTAGAATCCCAGGGATGGGGGAGCCTGGTGGGCTGCTATCTATGGGGTCGCACAGAGTCTGACACGACTGAAGCAACTTGGCAGCAGCAGCAGCAGACCTTAGCCCGCCAGGCTCCTCTGTCCATGCAATTTCCCAGGCCAGAATACTGGAGTGGGTAGCTGTTCCCTTCTCCAGTTCACAAGGCCTGCAGGGTTATTAAAAAGAAAATACAGTTTGCCTTAAGGAATGTCTTGGGGAGGTAACTGAAAAAGAATTCAAAACAGGGTAGGTCTTGAAGAAGCCAATCTCAAGCGTACATTTAAAGCACAACATGAGTGTTTTGTTTTTTAAAGTTTTAAACTCCCTAAAAGATGCTCCAACGTGGCTCATTTTCAGGGAAAGGAAGTGAAAACTACAAAGACGTATCATGTCCCACCAAACAGAATGGCCATCACCAAAAACTGATAAACAGTAAATGCAGGAGAAGGCATGGAGAAAAGGGAACCCTCCTATGCCCTTTTGGGGGGGATGAAAATTGGTAACAGCCATTGTAGAGAGCAGTATGGAGATGCCTTAATAGATGAACAAAAGAGGTACCACACGATCCAGCCATCTCATTCTTGGACCCAGATGCAAAGACAAATCACAGCCAAGAGATGGAAGAAAAGAAAATGTCTATCCAGACATGGTTTCAATTAAAATGATGTGGTACACACACACACATATACACACATACAATAGAATACACCTCAGTCATAAAAAAAAGAATAAGTGCCTTTTCCAGCAACACCAGTGGACCTAAACATAATACTGAGTGACGGAAGTCAGACAGAAAAACAGCAAACTGCCCCTGATATCACTTATGCTTACAACCTCAAAACAGACAGAAATCAACTCATTAATAAGACAGACAGACACCCACAGATCAAAAAGGAATGTACTGTTACCAGAAAACAAAGGTCAGAAAGCAAGGATAAACTAGGACATTTAAGTTAACATATACACAGTCACATATTTAAATTAGATAATCAAAAACCACAGAATATATATAGCACAGGGGTTCCACACAACATACTGTTATAACATGTATGGGAAAAGAATCTGAAAAACAATGGATATATGCATATGTATAAAGGAATCAGGTTGGTCGATACTGAAAAGGAACACATGGAAAATCATCTATATTCCCATAGAAAAGAAAAATAAATTTAAAAGAAAAAACAACATGCCAACGTTATTTCCCTCAGGTCTCGGGCACCTGGCCTGGTGACACATTTCTGGAGCTTGAACAGCCCTGATGCCAAGGCTGGACAGGGTGGAGTGGAGGCGTGGGGTCGGGGCGGTGTGGAGGGGGCCAGCATGTAAACCCCACTGCAAAACTCCCTGTGGAGGATCCACATCTCCAGACCTACACAGGCCCTCCTACAGCTCAGCCAAGCCCAGTGCACTGCAGAGACGTGGACCCTCTCAGCTGGAAAACCTTTTAAAGGACCCCTGCTCTCTGGGTCTCCTGTTGTGGGGAATTCAGGCCAGCCTCTTTCCTGGAGTCGCCTCTCTTACCTATGACAGCACCCTCAGCATAGTGGTGTAGGCAGGGCTCGGGATTTGTCTGGGGGTTGAAATGTAAGGGGGATTAAGTACTGAGACAGGAGCTCTGGACTGTTTCTTCTGGCACATTCCATTCCAATCTATAACCCAGGAACAGAGCCTTTCTCTTGAACTCTCCTTGCACCGGCAACCCGAGTGGGGCATTAAGACATATTGCCACCTTGTGGACATTCCACGTAACGACAACTTGAAACCTGGTGTTTTGGGCACCACCGACTCATAGAGCTTGAGGGGCTTTAAAAAAAGCACTTGCCCTTAAAGAATGTCCCAGGGAAGAAATCAAAGAATTGAAAACACAGTGGACCTTGAAGAAGCCAATCTCAGGATACATGTAAAGTACACTGTGGGTGGTTTTTTCATTTATTTTTAAACTCATGAAAAGATACTCCACATGGCTCATTTTTAGGGAACGGAATGAAAAGTACAATGAGGTGTCATCTCCCACCCAACAGAATGGCTGTCACCAAAAATCTACAATTAGTGAATGCAGGAAAGAGTATGGAGGAAAGGGAACCCTCTATGCCCCCTTTTTGGGGATGAAAATTGGTAACAGCCACGATGGAGAACAGTATGGACATTCCGTAGTAAATGAACAAAAGAGGCACCACATGATTCACACTCCCACTCTTGGATCAGATACAAATAAAAAGCAGAACTGGAACAGACACATGCACCCGAATGTTCAGCAGCATCACTGACAACAGGCAAGAGATGAAGCAAGGAAGATGATTGTCGAGATTTCCATGGTTAAAGAAGTTATGGTACATAAATCCAATGGCTTATTACTCGGCCACTCAAAAGAATAAAGTAATGCCTTTTTGAGCAACATGGGTGGAACTAACATGATAATACTAAGTGACGGAGCTCAGACCGAGAATAAAATGACACTGATATCACTTGTGCCTGCAACCTCAAAATAGATAGAAATTAACTCATTTACAAAAGACAGACACCCACAGTTCAAAAACAACTGCGTCATTCCCAAAAAAGAAAGTGGGAAGGGAGGGATAAACTAGGAGGCTGGGATTAACACATACACAGTAATGTATTTAAACTAAATAATCAACAAAACCGACTGTATAGCACAGGGAACTCCACTCAGCACGCTGTAACTCCATGTATGATTAGAGAATTGAAAAAGAAATGATATATGTATAGGTTTAACTGAATCAGGTTGGTGTTCCGAAAAGGAAATGCATGGAAAATCATCTATGTTCCCACAGAAAATAAAAATTGATTTAGAAAGAAAAAAAAAAAGGCAACGATATTTCCCTCAGATCTCGGGCACCTGGCCTGGTGACACACTTCTGGAACTTGAACAGCCTTGCGTCCCAGGGCTGGACAGGGTGGAGCGGAGGCAGTAGGGAGGGGAGGCGGGGGCGTGTCAGCACATAAGCCCCACTGCAAACCAAGCACCTGGTTCCCTGTGAGGATCCACATCTCCAGACCCACACGGGCCTCCTACAGCTCAGCCAAGCCCAGTGCACTGCAGTGACGCGGACCCTGTCAGCTGGAAAACCTTTGAAAAGAACCCTGCTCTCCAAGTCTCCAGCTGGTGGGGTCCCCAGAGGCAGCCTCCTCCCTGTGGCCGCTCCCTCTGCATAGTGGTGTAGACAGGGCTTGGGACTTGTCTGGAGCTTGAACTGTAAGTTGGAAGAAGTAATGAGACAGGAGCTCTGGATGGCTTCTTCTGGGATATTCCATTCTAAGCTACGACTCAGTAACAGGAATTCTCTAGCTTTCCTTGCCTGAGCAGCCTGAGTGGAGGGTGGTGGAAATCAGAAAATGCTGCTGCCTTGTGGCCATTTCCTGGAACAACAACGGTAAGCCTGGTGCTTCTGGTTACCACATACTCAAAAGGCCTGAGGTGTGAAAGCCTCACTTGCCCTTAAGGATGTCCCGTGTAGCTAATTGAATAACAATGGAAAACACAGTGGACCTTTAAAAAACCAATCTCAAGGATATATTTAAAGCATACCATAATTTATATATTTTTAAAGCACATGAATATATGCTCCACATGCCTTATTATTAGGGAACTGAAATCCAAACGAGAATGAAGTATCAGGTCTGCCTGGTTGCCCAGTGGTTGAGTCTGCTTGCCAGTGCCAAGAGACGTGGGTTTGATCACTGCCTTGGGAAGATTCCACATGCTGCAGAGTTGTTAAACCTGTGTGTTATATCCACTGAGCCCACACCCTAGTGCCCGCCAGTGCCAACTACTGAAGCCTGTGCGCCCTGAAGCCCATGCTCTATATAGTAAGGCAAGCCACCACAATGGCAAGCCCATGCGCTGCAAGGAAGAATAGCCCTCGCTCGCCACAACCAGAGAAAGCCCACACAGCAACGAAGGCCCAGGGCAGCCAAACATAAATAATAAAGACATGAACCTTAAAGAATAAGAAAAAACCCACAATGAGGTATCACATCACACAGGTCACAATGGCCAGCATCATAAAGTCTATAAACAGTAAATGTTAAGCAGTTGTGAGGAGAAGTGAACTGTGTGTGGGAATGTAAGTTGGTACAGTCAGTATGCAGAACTGTGTGGATTTTCATTAAAAAAAAAAGGTACTTTACTGGTGATTCAGTTTCAAGACTTGGTGCTCCCAACTCAGGGGCCAGTTTCAGTCCCCGGTCAGGGAATGAGATCCCAGAGGTCACAAGTAAGAGTTTTCAGGCCACGATGAAATATACCACATGCATCACTGAAGTTCCTGCATGCCTCCGCTAATTACAAATAAAGAAATAAATAAAGAGGATCTCACATTCCGAAAGTAAAGATTGCTGCATGCAACAGTGATGACTGAAGACGGTGCATACAGCAACTAGGACCAAGCACAGATAAATAATTATTTAAAAAAAACCAAGAAACAAAAAACTAACAATAG
This sequence comes from Neotragus pygmaeus, assembly GCA_006410875.1. Lineage (NCBI taxonomy): Eukaryota > Metazoa > Chordata > Mammalia > Artiodactyla > Bovidae > Neotragus > Neotragus pygmaeus. The sequence continues at coordinate 749,667 of SJYV01000798.1, forward strand.
TGCTCCCATATGATCCAGCAATCCCATTCCTGGGCATAAATCCAGAGGAAACCATACTTTGAAAAGACACATGTACCCCAGTGTTAACTCCAATACTGTTTACAATAGCCAAGAGATGGTTGTAACCTAAATGTCTATTGAGAGATGATTGGATAAAGAAGTCTTATATGTAAATGTATACACACACACACAATGGAATACTACTGAGGCATAAAGAAAATAAAGTGATGTCATTTGCAGCAACACAGATGGGCCTAGATATTATCATACGAAATGACATACTTCAGAAATTCCATATGCTAACACTTACATGTGAAATTAAAAATGAGACAAATGAACTTGTTTACAAAACAGAAAGAGACTGACAGTTACTGAAAACAATCTTATAGTCACCAAAGGGGAAGGACGTGGGGAGGAATAAACCAGGAGCTTGGGATGAACATGTACACACGACTATGCGTAAGACAGATAAGGGCCAGCAAGGGCCGTATTACACAGCACAGGAAATTCTACTCAATACTCTGTGATAGCCTATTTGAGAGAAAAATCTAAAAAGAATGAATATATTTCCATTAGAACTAAATCACACCCAAAACTAAGACAGTATTTTAAATCCACTATATTACAATAAAACTTTAAATAGAAAACAACAAAAAATCAACCCCAAAGAATAATTTAAAAAAATACTCTTGTCTGGTATAACATGAAAAATTAATTGAGCTGCTGTTAGTATGACTTATATACTACGAGCAATGTTAAAGTTCTCTACCTCGCTGTATACCCTGGCAGTACACCAGCCCTTCTCTATGTAAGTTTCAGGCAGAGGCTGTGTAAGTGCTGATGGATCTCAANTAACATGAAAAATTAATTGAGCTGCTGTTAGTATGACTTATATACTACGAGCAATGTTAAAGTTCTCTACCTCGCTGTATACCCTGGCAGTACACCAGCCCTTCTCTATGTAAGTTTCAGGCAGAGGCTGTGTAAGTGCTGATGGATCTCAAGTATATGTTCCATGGATTTCTAAGGCCTTTTGAAGATGCAGTGACACTGAGCCCATATTCTTCCATGTTGGTGCCATCAGCTGGAGTGGAGATAGCAGCCCCTTCAATTCACAATACCACCCCCTACCCATCCCAGCCCAATGCCATGCCCACTCGGCCGGCAGCCCTCACTTGAATATTCAATATCTGCTCGTAGTATGGTATCTTGGAAAGAGCTGGTTAGTGCACAAAGTCGGGAGCTGATTCTGTCAATGTCTGTGGAAACCACCTCATCGAGATGCCTGCATCATTCAGTTCAGTTCAGTTCAATCGCTCAGTCGTGTCCAGCTCTTTGCGACCCCATGGACTGCAGCAAGCCAGGCTTCCCTGTCCATCATGCCTGTGTCATATTAATAGGTAATTTCTCCAAGACTGAAGCATGCTTCTTCACAAAATTCTTAGTGGTGGGCAATTAGGGACTCACTGGTCAAGGATTAACCCACTGCTGAGCTGGTCTCTCTGAACGAGGCAAAGCGTTGTTAAGAATTGTACCTCAAATTAAAGTTCTACCTGGGTTCTCCTATACTGTGTGATTATTCACTCAGTTGTGTCCAACTCTTTGTGGCCCCATGGACTGTAGCTCCCCAGGCTCCTCTGTCCATGGGGATTCTCCAGAATCCTGGAAAAATTCTCCAAGAAAACTTGAGTGGGTAGCCATGCCCTCTTCCAGGGGATCTTCCCAATCCAGGGATTGAACCTAAGTCTCTCGCACTGCAGGTGGATTCTTTTACCAGCTGAGCTACAAGGGAAGTCCTTTTCTACAGTAGGGATTGGCAAAGTGTGGTCAAATTCAGCCAACCCACGTTTGTTAGTAAAGGTATATTAGAACACAGCCATGCTGTGTGTGTGTGGAGCATATTACAACACAGAGCACACTGTGACGGAGCCCGCATGTTCTGCAAAGTCTACAATATTTACTCTGCAGTGAAGTTGGCCAATTCGTGTTCTATACAATGGAGGAACATAATATTCTTTTTTGAGTTCACTGCAACACTGCAACACTGGTGGAGAGCTGAAGTGTTGGAGCCAGAAAAATCAAAGTTTGAATGTAGGTTCTGCTACTCATTATTCAAAGGTTTTTATACATCAACTACAGTTTCTGTATAAAATGGGGATAAGGGGATGATGATATATACAGCCCGAAGGAGTTTTTTGATAAGAATTTTATATCAACAAACTCTTAGCATGGTGGTGAGCACATAATAAACTCTTGTAAAAGCGTTGCCTCTGTTGTGAGCAACCCATAATCCAGTAGTCATCCCATACAAAAAAAGCAAAGGACTGCCCTGGTGCTCCAGTGGATAGGAGCAATGCAGGGGACATGGGTTCGATCCCTGGTCTAGGAAGATCCCACATGCCATGGAATGATGAAGCCCATGTGCCCCAACTACTGAGCCCACCTGCCCCAGAGCCTGTGCTCGGCAACAGGAGAAGCTGCCGCAGTGAGAAGTCCATGCGCCGTGACTAGAGAAGAGCCCCTGCTCGCCACAACTAGAGAAAAACGTGCACAGTAGTGGAGACCCAGTGCGGTGGGGAAGGGGAAAAAAGCAAACAGCAGGCCCTGGGCTCGAAAGTGGGGTGTAAGTTTTTTAAGTGGACACAACTGATGGAAATTGGGGTCTGCTAAGATTAGACCTTCCCCTTCCACTGCATTGTTGTGAAGGGGCTTGTGTAACTCAATGAAGATATGAGCCATGCCATACAGGCCCATCCAAGATGCATGGGTCATAGTGAAGAATTCTGACAAAATTTGGTCCACTGGAGGAGGGAATGGCGGACCACTCCAGCATTCTTGCCATGAAAATCCCATGAACAGTATGAAAAGGCAAAAAGACAGGACACTGGAAGATGAGTCCCCTCGGTTGGAAGGTGTCCAATCTGCTACTGGGGAAGAGTGCAGGACAGCTAGTAGTAGCTCCAGAAAGAACGAAGCAGCTGGGCCAAAGCAGAAACAATGCTCAGTTGTGGATGTTGCTGGTGGTGAAAGTAAAATCCAATCGCATAGGAACCTGGGATGTTAGGTCCATAAATTAAGGTAAATTAGACACTGTCAAGCAGTGTGAACATCAACATCTTAGGGATCAGTGAATTAAACTGGATGGGAATGGGCAAATTTAATTCAGATGGCTGTTTTATATCTCCTACTGTGGGCAAGAATCTCTTAGAAGAAATGGAGACACCCTCATAGTCAACAAGAGTCCAGAATGCAGTACTTGAGTGCAAACTCAAAAATGACAGAAAAGTGGTTTCTAAGGCAAACCATTCAACTCACAGTAATCCAAGTCTAGGCCCCAACCACTGATGCTGAAGAAGCTGAAGTTGATCAGTTCTGTGAAGACCTATAAGACCTTATATAACTAAAAAACCAAACTATAAAACAACAACAAAAAAAGGTGTGCTTATAGGGGACTGGAATGCAAAAGTAGGAAGTCAAGAGATACCTGGCTTAGCAGGTAAGTTTGGCCTTGGAGTACAAAATGAAGCAGTACAAAGGCTAACAGAATTCTGCCAAGAGAACACACTGGTCATAGCAAACACAGTTTTCCAACAACATAAGAGACGACTCTACATATGTACATCACTAGATGGTCAATACCAAAATCAGACTGATTACATTCTTTGCAGCCAAAGATGGAGAAGCTCTATACAGTTAGCAAAAACAAGACCAGGAGCTGACTGTGGCTCAGATCATCACCTCCTTACAGCAAAATTCATATAGCAAAAACCTAACATTATAGGCTTAAACTAAAGAAAATGGGGAAAACCACTGGTCATTCAGGTATGACCTAAATCAAATCACGTATGATTATACAGTGGAGGTGATGAACAGATTCAAGGAATTAGATCCAGCAAACAGAGTGCCTGAAGAACTATGGATTCAGGTTCATAATACTGTACAGGAGGCAGTGACCAAAACCATCCCCATGAAAAAGAAATGCAGGAAGGCCAAGTGGTTGTCTCAGGAGACTTCCTGAGTAGCTGAAGAAAGAAGGGAAGTGAAAGATACTGGAGAAAGGGAAAGATGTACCCAACTGAATGCAGAGCTCCAAGGAATAGCAAGGAGAGACAAGAAAGCCTTCTCGAATGAACAGTGGAAAAAAATACAGGAAAACAATAGAATGGGAAAGATTAGAGATCTCTTCAAGAAAACTGGAGATATCAAAGGAACATTTCATGCAAGGATGGGCGTGATAAACGACAGAAACAGAGGGAGAAGAGGTTAAGAAGAGGTAGCATGAGTACACAGAACTGTACCAAAAAGTCTTATTGACCAGGGTAACCACGATGTGGCCACTCACCTAGAGCCAGACGTTCTGGAATGTGAAGTCAAGAGGACCTTAGGAAGTGTTGCGACAAATAAAGCTAATGGAGGTGGTGGAATTCCAGCTGAGCTATTTCAAATCCTAAAAGACGGTGCTGTTAAAGTGCTACACTCAGTATGTCAGTGAATTTGGAAAACTCAGCAGTGGCCACAGGACTGGAAAATGTCAGTCTTCACCCAAATTCCAAAGAAGGGCAGCGCTAAAGAATGTTCAAACTATCAGACAATTTTGCTAACTTCCCATGCTGGTAAGGTTACACTGCAATTCCTTCAAGCTAGGTTTCAACAGTAGTTGAATCGAGAACTTTCAGATTTACAACCTGGATTTAGAAAAGGCAGAGGAATCAGAGGTCAAATTTCCAACATTTGTTCAATGATAGAGATAGCATGGGAATTAAAAAAAAAAACAACCCATCTACTCCTGCTTCACTGACTTTGCTAAACCATTTGACTGTGTGGATCACAACAAACTGTGGAAATTTCTGAAAGAAATGAGAATATCAAGCCATCTTACCTCTCTTTTCAGAAACCTGTATGCAGGTCAAGAAGCAACAGTTAGAACCAGACACAGAACAATGGGTGGTTCAAAATTGGGAAAAGAGTATGACAAGGATGTATATCGTCACCCTGTTTATTTAACTTATACGCAGACTACATCATGTGAAATGCCAGCTTGGATGACTGACAAGCTGGAATCAAGATTACTAGGAGTAATATCAACAACCCCAGATATGCAGATGATACCACTCTAATGGCAGTAAGTGAAGAGGAACTAGAGAGCCTCTTGATGAGGGTGAAAGAGGAAAGTAGAAAAGCTGGCTTAAAACTCAATATTAAAAAAAACCCCTAAGATCATGGCATCTGGTCGCATCACTTCATGGCAAATAGATGGGGAAAAAGTGGAAACAGTGGCAGATTTTCTCTTCTTGGGCTCCAAAATCACGATGGATGGTGACTGCAGCCATGAAATTAGAAGAGGCTTGCTCCTTGGAAGGAAAGCATTGACAAACCTAGTCAGGGTATTAAAAAGCAGAGACATCACGTTGCTGATGAAGGGTCATGTAGTCAGAACTATGGTCTTTCCGGCAGTCATGTACAGATGTGAGAGTTGGACCATAAGGAAGACTGAGTGCCAAAGAATCAATGCTTTAAATTATGGTGCTGAAGAAGACTCTTGAGAGTCCACTGGATTTCAAGGAGATCAAATCAGTCAATCTTAAAGGAAATCAACCCTGAATACTCACTGGAAGGACTGATGCTGAAGCTGAAGCGCCAAGACTTTGGCCACCTGATGTGAAGAGTTGACTTGTTGGAAAAGACCCTGATGCTGGGGAAGATTGAGCAGAAGGAGAAGGGGACGACAGAGGGTGAGATGGCTGGATGGCATCAACTGACTCAACGGACCTGAGTTTGAGCAAATTCCGGGAGGTAGTGAGGGACAGGGAAGCCTGGCGTGCTGCGGTCCATGGGGGCGCAAAGAATCAGACAGGACTTAGCGGCTGAACAACAGTAAGACTAGACCTTAATGCATTTTCTCCTGGTTTTTTCAGTCAGTTAAATCTCTTGAGAAAGGTGGGCAAGGACAAACTCTGCAAACAACTCAAGAGGCATGGCTTCCCCCTGACTTTCGCTGTCCTTTGGCAGATACTGAAAATGCTCACGCTTTCTACATGGAGAGGTCAGTCTTGAGTCTGTAATACCTATCTGGGGAAATCCTGAGCACCAGTGCAAAGATGTATGACACAGTGATGCTGATTTGAATCTGCAGTCTGAGTTGAGGGATACAAATACCATTCTTTCAGGTTCATCTCGTAAAAGACTCAAGCCCCCAGCCAGCAGCCGCATGAAAGGAAACAACCATTTCTAGTTACAAAGTAATCTTGTAAACAGAAACTCTGAACAAAAGAGCCCGGTAAATAATTGATGACTGGTTACTGAAGCACGTTGGGTGGTCTTTGCACTATCGATTTGGCGCTGTGAACAAAGCTGGGTACTGTAAGCTCGTGCTTGAGTTTTTCCCTGTTCTCTTTGGTTCCCATGAGAGGCACGAGCAATGGTACTGCTCTCTCATACTGCTCACCTGGGCCTTTGCTCTCTGTGGATAGGGTCTGTGACCCATCCTTTAATGATCAGCTTTGATTCTCTTAATGAGGAGTTATCAAAATAGTTCAGGACACTGAATTATTAATTGAAAACTGTAACTAACAGCCAAGGGGTGGAAGCAAGCAGATGAACTTGGGTCCTCTATTCCAAATCTAAAATCCTACTATCAGGAGTTCAGTTTGTATCTCTGAACTGGCCTGCCCTCTTTTTGAATTGCCTCTTCACCCTTGCTTTCTTGTTGCATATATTAAGTTCAACATTCATTGCTTTATTGCCTGTTCACAGACATCATAGAAAATTTAATCATGCCCTTATTATTTTAGCATGCATTAACTGAAAAGAAAACATAAAAAAAAAATCCATACAGTCTCTCTTCACACAGAAATCGATAGGGTGGACTGCTGAGGTCGGCTAGGTGGAGGCGTGGGTTGAAACAGGAATCAGGACAACACTTTGAGACATTTAAATATGTATGAGCTCTACATATCTGACAGAGGACTGAAACAGGTCCTTAATGCCACAGTGAAGAGGGAAGGAAAGCCACTAAGCCTCAGGCGGAGAAAAAAGTCAGTGACAACTCTTAAAACTGTCAGAGTCAGAAAAACCACTATCTGATGATGCCATATGCTGTTTCAATCACGGTCTCTCCTGATTCACTACTAGAGCCCAGATGATGAGCGGCGATAGGGGAGGGGAATCTTTACAAGACACCCTGTCTAATGTTCTCGCGGGAAAGGGTCTTTCCTGTAGAAAATCAGTTCCGATGGCTCTGATGTGGTGATGTAGGCACCTGGGATGTGGTCAGGCAGAGTCAAGCAGAAAATGGGTTTGAGTGTGGTTTTGAACAGCTCTTATTTCACTTCTGATTAGACAGAAACCTACCCGAGAAAGTCTTCCCATTTGTCACTCCACTTGTCTTCCTGCACTGTAAGGAGAGCTGTATCGCTTTCTCTTCCCCACCATGACATTTCAAATGTAAAAAGGGGTCAAAAGGGGGAAGGGGATCTCTTCAGGCTCAGAGTGGGACCTGAAAGGTCAATCTCCTCAGCAAGAAAAGATTTGTAAAAAGTGATTGATTTGACTCCATAAAAAGCAAAATCTTGGGCATGGCCAGACCACAGAAACTCAACTAAACGTCACACTGGGATAAGTATTTGCAGCTTATATAGGCAAACAAAGTATTTATATCCATATACGCAAAACTTATACAAACCAGTAAGCTGAAGACGAGCACCTCAGTACAAGAGCAAACAAAAGGCGTAATAATTCAAAGAAGAGAAACAAGAAGGCCAAATGGTTTGCAATCTTTGATGAGAAGCTGATGTTGAAGAATAGTCTCTCATGTCCGTTTGGCTGATATTAAAAAGAAAGAATACTTAACAGGAGCTGCAAGGGCTGAGACACTACCCAGTACATATCACACCAAGAGTCTTAGCAGTCAGCCTTCTTGTCTCAAGGTTTCTACTTATAGAAATGTGAGGGAGTAAGAGGCCAAGTGGCATANAAAGTCTTCCCATTTGTCACTCCACTTGTCTTCCTGCACTGTAAGGAGAGCTGTATCGCTTTCTCTTCCCCACCATGACATTTCAAATGTAAAAAGGGGTCAAAAGGGGGAAGGGGATCTCTTCAGGCTCAGAGTGGGACCTGAAAGGTCAATCTCCTCAGCAAGAAAAGATTTGTAAAAAGTGATCGATTTGACTCCATAAAAAGCAAAATCTTGGGCATGGCCAGACCACAGAAACTCAACTAAACGTCACACTGGGATAAGTATTTGCAGCTTATATAGGCAAACAAAGTATTTATATCCATATACGCAAAACTTATACAAACCAGTAAGCTGAAGACGAGCACCTCAGTACAAGAGCAAACAAAAGGCGTAATAATTCAAAGAAGAGAAACAAGAAGGCCAAATGGTTTGCAATCTTTGATGAGAAGCTGATGTTGAAGAATAGTCTCTCATGTCCGTTTGGCTGATATTAAAAAGAAAGAATACTTAACAGGAGCTGCAAGGGCTGAGACACTACCCAGTACATATCACACCAAGAGTCTTAGCAGTCAGCCTTCTTGTCTCAAGGTTTCTACTTATAGAAATGTGAGGGAGTAAGAGGCCAAGTGGCATAGGCAAGACTATGAATCCCAGAACCGTTCAGAAGGGCCAGCAATCAGAAATCCCATATTACCATCAATCCTATATTGCCATCTGGTTCTGAGGACAGTGCATTCCCCTTTACTCCTGCTGATCTCAACAGAAATCCCTGGCCAAAACCCATTAAAAACCTGGCAGGCTCAAAGATGGATGACAGAGAGAAGCTGGAATTTGGGGACTCGGGGTCAACTGAAAACTGTCACTTGAAGTCACTGGCCACTGTAGCCTTCAAAACACCCTGCTAGGAGTCCATGATGCAGATGAGGAAGGAGGTACTCTGTACCATAGGAAAAAAAGGCAGAAGAGGGCTTCAGATAGAAAATTTCAGGAAAAGATGGTATGAGCCAGTTTCTTGGATCTTCTCATATCTGCTGCTGCTAAGTCGCTTCAGTTGTGTCTGACTCCATGCCACCCCATAGATGGCAGCCCACCAGGTTCCCCCGTCCCTGGGATTCTCCAGGCAAGAACACTGGAGTGGGTTGCCATTTCCTTCTCCAATGCATGAAAGTGAAAAGTGAAAGTGAAGTCACTCAGTCGTGTCCGACTCTTGGCGACCCCATGGACTGCAGCCTACCAGGCTCCTCCATCCATGGGATTTTCCAGGCAAGAGTACTGGAGTGGGTTGTCATATCTAGAAAAGCACAAAAATCATTTACAGAGACATATGCTCCTCATGAAGACCTGCAAGATCTTCTAGAACTGACTCCAAAAAGGATGTCCTCTTCATCATCAATTCAGTTCAGTCGCTCAGTCGTGTCTGACTCTTTGTGACCCCATGGACTGCAGCACGCAGGGCCTTCCTGTCCATCACCAACTCCCGGAACTTACTCAAACTCATGTCCATTGAGTTCGTGATGCCATCCAACCAACTTATCCTCTGTTGTCCCCTTTTCCTCCCACCTTCAATCTTTCCCAGCATCAGGGTCTTTTCAAATGAGTCAGTTCTTCACATCATGTGGCCAAAGTATTGAAGTTTCAGCCACAGCATCAGTCCTTCCAATGAATATTCACGATTGATTTCCTTTAGGATGGATTGGTTGGATCTCCTTGCAGTCCAAGGGACTCTCAACAGTCTTCTCCAACGCCACAGTTCAAAAGCATCAATTCTTCGGTGCTCACCTTTCTTTATAGTCCAACTCTCACATCCAGACATGGACACTGAAAAAACCATAGCTTTGACTAGACAGACCTTTGCTGCCAAAGTAATGTCTCTGCTTTTTAATGTGCTATCTAGGTTGGTCATAGCGTTTCTTCCAAGGAGCAAGAGTCTTTTATTTTCGTGGCTGCAGTCACCATCTACAGTGATTTTGGAGCCCCAAATTAAAGTCTCTCACTGTTTCCATTGTTTCCCCATCTATTTCCAATGAAGTGATGGGACCAGATGCCGTGATCTTAGTGTTATGAATGTTGAGTTTTAAACCAACTTTTTTACTCTCCTCTTTCACTTTCATCAAGAGACTCGTTAGTTCTTCTTCACTTTCTGTCATAAAGGTGGTGTCATCTGCATATCTGAGGTTACTGATATTTCTCCTGGCAATCTTGATTCCAGCTTGTGCTTCATCCAGCCCGGCATTTTGCAAAACGTATACTGCATATAAGTTAAATAAGCCAGGTGATAGTATACAGACTTGACATACTCCTTTCCTGATTTTGACAGTCTGTTTTTTCATGTCCAGTTCTAATTGTTGCTTCTTGACCTGCATATAGACTTCTCAGGAGGCAGGTAATGTGGTCTGTTGTTCCCCATCTCTTGAAGAAATTTCCACAGTTTGTTGTGATCCACACAGTCAAAGGCTTTGACATATTCAATAAAGCAGAAGTAGATGTTTTTCTTGAACTCTCTTGCTTTTTCAATGATCCAGCAGATGTTGGCAATTTGCTCTCTGGTTCCTCTGGTTTTTCATCAGAGAGGACTGGAATACAAAAGTAGGAAGTCAAGGGATACCTGGAACAACATGCAAATTTGGCCTTGGAGTACAAAATGAAGCTGGGCAAAGGCTAGCAGAGTTTTTGTCAAGAGAACACACTGGTCATAGCAAACCCCCTCTTCCAACAACACAAGAGGCAGCTCTACACATGGACGTTGCCTGATGGTCAACACCAAAATCAGATTGATCATATTCTTTGCAGCCAAAGATGGAGAAGCTCTATACAGTCAGCAAAAACAAGACCTGGAACTGACTGTGGCTCAGATCACGAGCTCCTTATTGCAAATTGAGACTTAAATTGAAGAAAGTAGCGAAAAACGACTAGGCCATTCAGGTATGACCTAAATCAAATCTCTTATGATTATACAGTGGAAGTGACAAATAGATTTAAGAGATTAGATCCAATAGACAGAGTGCCTGAAGAACTATGGACAGAGGTTCGTAACACAGTACAGAAAGTGGTGACCAAAATCATCTCAAAGAAAAAAAAATTCACGAAGGCAAAATGGGTGTCTGAAGAGGCTGTACAGATAGCTGAGAAAAGAAGTGAAAGGCAGAGGAGCAAGAGAAACATATATCCAACTGAATTCAGTGTTTCAAAAAATAGGAAAGAGAGAGAAGAAAGCCTTCTTAAATGAACAATGCTAAGAAATACAGTAAAATGATACAATGGGAAAGACTACAGACATCTTCAAGAAAATCAGAGATACTAAGGGAATATTTCATGCAAAAATGGGCTCAACAACATAGAAATGGCAAAAGTCTAACAGAAGCAGAAGGATTAAGAAGAGGTGGCCAGAATATGCAGAACTGTACAAAAAGTTCTTAATAACCCAATTACCATGATGGCAGGATCACTCACCTAGAGTCAGACATCATGGAGTGTGAACTCTGGTGGGCCTTAGAAAGCATTACTATAAACAAAGCCACTGGAAGTGATGGAATTCCAGCTGAGCTATTTTAAATCCTGAAAGATGATGCTGTGAAAGTGCTGCACTCAATATGCCAGCAAATTTGGAAAACTCAGCAGTGGCCACAGGACTGGAAAAAGGTCAGTTTTCATCACAATCCCAAAGAACAGCAATGCCGAAGAATCTTCTAACTACCACACAATTGCACTCATTTCACATGCCAGCAAGGTAATGCTCCAAATTCTTCAAACTAGGCTTCAACAGTACATGAACCAAGAACTTTCAGAGGTACAAGCTGGATTTAGAAAAGGCAGAGGAACTAGAGATCAAAATGTCAATATCTGTTGGATCACAGAAAAAACAAAGGAATTTCAGAAAAAAAAATCTGCTTCATTGATTACGCTAAAACCTTTAACTGTGTGAATCACAATAAACTGTGGAAAATTCTTAAAGACATGGGAATACCAGACTACCTTATCTGCCTCCTGAGAAACCTGTATGCAGGACAAAAAGCAACAGTTAGAACCAGATATGGAACAATGGACTGGTTCAAAATTGGGAAAGGAGTATGACAATGCTGTATATTGTTACCCTGCTTATTTAACTCACATGCAGAGTACATCATGCCAAATGCTGGACTGGATGAATCACATGCTGGAATGAAGATTGTTGGGAGAAATATCATCAACCTCAGATATGTAGATGATACCAATCTAATGACAGAAAGTGAAGAGGGACTAAAGAACCTCTTGGTGAGGGTGAGAGAGGAGAGTGGAAAAGCTGGCTTAAAACTCAACACTCAAAACACTAAGATTATGGCACCTAGTCCCATCATTTCATGGCAAACAGATGGGGAAAAAAATGGAAACAGTGGCAGACTTTATTTTCTTGGGCTCCAAAATCACTGCAGATGGTGACTGCAGCCATGAAATTAGAAGACACTTGCTTCTTGGAAGAAAAGCTATGACAAACCTAGAGAGCATATTAAAAAAAAGCAGATAAATCACTTTGCTGACAAAAGTCTGTAGAGTCAAAGCGATGGTTTTCTCAGTAGTCATGAATGGATGTAAGAGTTAGACCATAAAGAAGGCTGAACACCGAAGAATTGATGCTTTTGTATTGTGGTGTTGGAGAAGACTCATGAGAGTCTTGGACAGCAAGGAGATAAAATTGGTCAATCCTAAAGAAAATCAACCCTGAATACTTACTGCAGGGACTGATGCTGAAGCTCCAATACTTTGGCCGCCTGATGCAAAGAGCCAGCCCACTGGAAAAGACCCTGATGCTGGGAAAGACTGATGGCTAGAGAAGGGAGGAACGAGGATGAGATGTTTGGATGGCACTGAGGACTCAGTGGACATGAGTTTGAGCCAACTCTGGGAGTTGGTGATGGACAGGAAACCCTGGGTGCCACAGTTCATGGGGTCACAAAGAGTCAGACATGACTTGGTGACAACAAGAAAACAGTCCTCATGCCTAGCAACAAACTTCTTATGATTAGCAGTAGCTTTCTGCCAGAATCTGAGCTTGACTGCCTGTATTCCTCTTCACTAAAATCACATACATACTACCTTTCCTCTCACTTCAGAGCAGTTCTTCAGAGCTATCCGAGAGGCTGGTTCTTAGACTGTAGTCCTCATTTTGCACCCCCAAAGTGTAACTGACAACTCACACTGCACTTTTTTTTTTTTCAGCAATGCAAGAACAACCCAGAAGTGATATCTGATTTGTATTTTCTTTTCCCCTTGTATTCTGTGTAACCCAGCTGGGTTTGGAGAAGCCTGAAACCCAGAAATGCCAAAGGATGTAGACAAAACATAGCCCTCCGAAAAACCTGCTTTCTTTCACACAAAGGACTGAGAAAAGGGCAATCCAACAGAATAGGAACTTTTGGCCATATCTGCCTGTTCTTGATATTAGATAGCTCTTCCCAGATAGCTCAGTTGGTAAAGAATCAGCCTGCAATGCAGGAGACCCTGATTTGATTCCTGGGTTGGGAAGATCCTCTGGAGAAGGGATAGGCTATGCACTCCAACCATCTTGGGATTCCCTGGTGGCTCAGTCAGTAAAGAATCCACCTGTAATGCAGGAGACCTCGATTCGATACCTGGGTTGGGAAGATCCTCTGGAGGAGGGCATGGCAACCCAATCCAGTACTCTTGCCTGGAGAATCCCCATGGACAGAGGAGCCTGTAGGCTGCAATCCATGGGGTCACACAGAGTTGGACACTGGCCACCTTGAAAATCTTCTATAGCCACCCCTCCCCCAGTGTGCACTGCAGCTGGGGGTCTGCAGGAGGAACTCTGTCCTTCATCTCTGTCTCCAAAAGTGCATGTCCCTCCCCTGCAGGCATAGGGGATGAACTAAGACTTCCTCCACATTCTTTCAGGGGCAAGGAGTTGTGTCCCCTTCCTGTGCAGGCTTTGGTCAGACCCCCTGCCTGCCACACCTTGTAATCAGATAGCTCTCCTTTCCTACTAAGCCTGCTGCAAAAACCTGAATTCCATGATTTCCATTCTGAGTGATAAGGCAACTTTCCTCTCCTGTGGGCAGAACTCTGACATGTACCCCCACTCCACCACCATGATGATGAGGGGACACCCTGGCTCTGTGGAGCCTGTGGGCAGGATTTTGATTCAACCTTCCCTGCAGAAACACGGTGGCCCCTCCTCCCCAGGTCTGTCACTGCAGAAGACTTCGCCCTCTTTCCCCATCCTGCAGAGATGAGGTGTCTCTCCTCTTCCCACCTCCAGCCACCACTGAGGACACTATAGTGTCGACTCTTATCATCTAAGTAACATGCAAGTTGGGGGAAGAAAACAACATTGTGGAGGCTGTATAAACTAAACTGATATTTGAACCATGAACCACAAGAGTGAACTAGGATATGTGTTTAGAATAGGTTGATTAGAAGATTTAAATAGGAACCAAATCCTAATAGTGTAATATTCACTAGGATGCAGTCCAAAATTACTCATCATATCAACTCAAAGGAAAAATCTCAACTCAAGTGAGAAAATGTGAGCAACAGATTCCAACACTGAAAAGACACAAATTTTGCAATTTTCTAACAATGTTTTTCAAGCAGCTGTCACAAAAATGCTGCAGCAGGCAACTATGAACACTCCTGAGCAAATTTAAAAACAGCCAATCTCAACAATAAAACAGAAGACACAAAGAAGAAACAAATTAAAAAACTTTTAGAAAAATACAACAACATTTTTTGAAAATTTCACTGGATGGGTTTCATTGCAGAACTGAAATAATGAAAGACTCAGTGAATTTAAAGATCGGCTAATAGAAATCACCTAATCTGAAAAACGGAGAGGAAATTGATTGAAATAAAATAAAATGACCCTTAGAGGCACATTATACAATAACAAGAGATCTAACATTCATGTCCTCAGAGACCCACAAGGAGAGGAGAAAGAATATGGAGTTCAAAAAAATGTTTTAAAAAATGGCTGAACATGTCCCAGATTTGACAAAAGACATAAACTTACAAATTCCAAGGCACATGTGTGAATGTAAGTTTTTGTTTCTCTGGGATTAATATCCAGGAGGTATAATTACTAGGTTGCATGGTAAATGTATATTTAATTTTATAAGCTTCCAGACTTTTACAGAGCTGTGGTACCACCCTACATTTCCACTTGCAGTATGCAAGAGACAGATCTACTTCACTCCTTACCAGCTTTGTACAGGTGATTCTGATTATTCACGGTGGGTATAGTCTACAACATCACTGCTAAGTCACTTCGGTTGTGTCTGACTCTGTGCAACCCCATAAACGGCAGCCCACCAGGCTCTCCCGTCCCTGGGACTCTCCAGGCAAGAACACTGGAGTCGGTTGCCATTTCTTTCCAATGCATGAAAGTGAAAAGTGAAAGGGAAGTCTCTCGGTTGCATCTGACTCTTCACGACCCCATGGACTGCTGCCTTCCAGGCTCCTCCATCTATGGGATTTTCCAGGCAAGAGTACTGGAGTGGGGTGCCATTGCCTTCTCCAACAGCATCACTAGGAACACTGAATGAATGAATCCTGAATCATTGCTCCTATGGGAAACACAAGGCTGTGTTTCTATGGGCTTCCAGGGACAACATTTCATCAACTTATTAATATCAGTACATTACCTTTTTCAGTGTATATTTTTGTTTAAGGACACCATATGTAATGTACTAATGTTGAGTGATTAATGTTGGACTCATGACCAACAGCACTGTAACTTCTGTTGGAATGAAGCTTTTTTAATACACACATTTTCTCCATAAGTCACGTGGCAGCCTTCCTGTACGTAGAAGTACCAGCCAGGAGGCCATCTTAACAGTGAATTTGCTTAGAGAAAGCATAAAAATGCAAGAAAACATGGTGCTAAATAGACTGTATAAAAGGCACTTATTTATAGTATGAGAGCTGAAACAAGAAGGCAGAGTGTCTCCATCCTTAGCCTCTGCTGTGAACATTTACATTGAGCAACTAAAAATTTTCATCGCTCTGTGCAGACACATGTCCAGATGACTGTCGAAGGACTGAGGTTGTTGATTTGGTTTTACAAATAAATTCTGGTCAGCAGACAAGTTCACAAATTTGAGCACCTCATTATTTAGGATCCGTGAATAACGAGGACTGATTATACCGCCATCATTTTTCTGGTTTGACATGGTATTATAGTTATATAAGATATTATTATCAGGAGAATATGGTTAAAAGGTACACATAAATTCTAATATATATGTATTTTTGGTAACTTTCTATGAGTCAAACGAAGGTTTCAAAATGAAGTTATTTTAAAGAAGAGGTGGCTAAATATGTTATAGTATTTCCAAGCAATAAATATTATAGAACCGTTAAAATGGTATTGATTTATACTGGACTATCTAGTATAATCCCATTTTATTAAAATACAGGCAAAGATCTCATATATAAAGTATTAAGGGGAAGGAGGATGGGTGGTTTTAGATTCCTTCTTTACACAATCTTTTTTTGAGACAGATTCACTAATATATTTAATCTCTAACTCGTCTCCCTTTAGATATTCTCTGGGTTTACCAAGTCATCCTAACTTAAACTGAGTTATTATTCCATGTCAGGGAGGACAATTTCCAGATACCTAGAAATAACATTCTATCGACTATTGAAACACCCCAAGAGGATCATCTTTCAACTTTATCTCTCAAATGTGAGTCTCACCAATCCAGAAATGTCACGTGTCAGAATGTTTGGAGAGAGATTTGTATAGCCATCAGAATTCATCTATTACCTCTCCATCCAATCCCTCACATTTTAGATTTAGATGCAAGCCTAAAACATCTTTGGCTCTAGTGTACAAAAATCCCTGGAGAGAAAAAGAGAATTGATTTTTACCAGACACCAAAGATACGTAAGGTGGAACATCGTAGCTCTCCGGTACTTTGCGGGTGAAAAGACTGAAAGAAAGAATGAGAAGCCACCCTGAACACAGGAAGTGTTTAAGCTAAGATTCACACCTTCTGTTATGATCCTCCCTAGTCTTTCTAGTCTTTCTCTCAGGCATGTCCAGCTCTTTGAGACCCCATGGACTGTAGCCCTCCAGGCTCCTCTGTTCATGGGATTCTCCAGCCAAGAATACTGGAGTGGGTTGCCATGCCCTTCTCCAGGGAATCTTCCCAACCCAGGAATCCAACCCAGGTCTCCCACATTGTAGGCAACCGTCTGAAGCCCCTAGTCTTTCACAGAAGTTTGCAATTTGACAGTAAATGTTAGTAAATAGTAACATCAGGACCTCAAGTCATTTTCAGTGCCTTAAGGCTTCAGCAAATGCAACTCCCCTCAGAGAAGGCATTGTAAAAACAAAGCCACATCAGGGTGGTGATAATAGAAGTCAAAAGGAGAGAGATTTGGAGCCTAATGCTATAATTAATTTTGTAATTACATAAAAGACTATCCAGAATTGGGAATGTGAGCTCTTAGAAAGTAAGTAAATTTAAATGAGAACTGCTTAACTAAAAATTTGATAAGACACTAATTGATTTTAGTAAAGAGGCATTATGTGAAGTATCGTCAGCAAGACTGCTGAAATGAGAAAGTATGTGTCTAAGGGTTTAATGGAACATCATCCCAATTGCTGAGACCCTGTCTCAGCAGAAAATAGGAGCCAACAGGGTGTAATTAGCTAGAAGGAGGTTGTTTTTCATAGCTCAGAGGAGGAGCAAGCAGGGCCCGGAGGAAAAAAGTCTCTTTTGGTTTTGCAGCCATGCACGTGCTGACCACCTACTCTGTGCTCTGAACATCAGACTCAAGATTTCCTTGGTCAGCCGAACATTTCTTTCAGTTAGAGAAAGATATCCCTTCTGGTTGGGCCACTACTCTCCAGGGTGAAAATGAAAGTGTTATTCGCTCAGTCGTGTCTGACTCTTTGTGACCTCATGGACTGTAGCCCACCAGGCTCCTCTGTCCATGGAATTTTCCAGGCAAGAATACTGGAGTGGGTTGCCACTCCCTTCTCCAGGGGATCTTCTCAGGGATAGAACCAGGGTCTCCTGCACTGCCAGGCAGATTCTTTACCATCTGACCCACCAGGGAAGCCAGAGAAACAATGACAAAATAAAACCATGAGAGAAAAAGAGGCGTATTTTCTTTTTTTCTCCCATGAAGCCATAATTATTTTTTAATAAACATCCTCATTCTACTTTCTCATAATCTTTGCCTAACAAAAGGAGAATTTCTTTCATCTTTTTATCTGAAAAGTTCCCCTCAAAAAGATACTTTTTTTTATCATGGCTGATATCAAGTCAGTTCTAATGACTGCATTTGAAAAGAAATACAGGTATTCAAAAGGACAAATTAAAAAACTAAGCTCTGTTTTACAGTATCCCCAGGGAGGACCCCTAGAGAAGGTTGATTTAATGAATCAGAGTAAAGCCTTTGTAGGTAAAAGTGCCTAATGATATATTTAGACATTTGATCACATGTCATGTTTGAACTCTGTTTTAGTATTTCAAGGGGAAGCAACAGTAATTCCCTGGTTTCACAGTTAAAAAACAGGAAGAGTCAATAAACAAAAGTTTCCTTTTGTTTTCTTCTGATCTCTGGAACATCTGTGGTGTGGTACACATCAATTGCTAGAGATTCCTTTCTCTGTGACATGCATTCAACAGGTACACTGATTTAATCATTCAGAATAATTCTGTGCTCCCTGCGAGAGGTTAAGATCCTAGAGTACTTCAGCTTCAGCGTTCCCAAAGTTATCATCTTCCACTTGTATGTGAAATGCAGTTATCCAGACAGCACCAAGACACTGTAAGGACACATGTACTAAATTTGCCCATCAGGATCTGAGAGGTTTTGAAGGGTTGGCAGATTAATCTCAGTGAACTTGACACTTTAAACAATGGAGACACCTGTTAGGAAAATAGCAGATTGACAATCTTGCTCCTCCAGTGTGAATGGTTTTCCTTTGGGTTTGTCAAGTTTTTATTTTGAAATACAGAAGTTGCAGAGATATGGGTCCTTGTATCTTTCTCCCAGATCATCCACCAGTTCCATCTTACATAATCCTAGCACAATGCCAAAAGGAGGAATTTCACATTGATACAACATTTGTGTGTGTGCCACACAATGTTAGATATGCTGCTGCTGCTACTAAGTCGCTTCAGTCATGTCCGACTCTGTGTGACCCCACAGACGGCAGCCCACCAGACTCCCCCGTCCCTGGGACTCTCCAGGCAAGAACACTGGAGTGGGTTGCCATTGCCTTCTCCAAAGCATGAAAGTGAAAAGTGAAAGTGAAGTTGCTCAGTCATGTCCGACCCTCAGCGACCCCATGGACTGCAGCCTTCCAGGCCCCTCTGTCCATGGGATTTTCCAGGCAAGTGTACTGGAGTGGGGTGCCATTGCCTTCTCTGATGTTAGATATAAACTTATTCAATTACCCTAGATCTCACTCATAGCTCCCTTTTTAGTTACACTCCCCTGTGACCCACCATTCCTGATCCTTGATAACTACTAATGTCGAATTCTATCTCTATAAAAATTCCGCCTGATGCCCTTGAAATTTACCTTATGCCAATAGTTTTTTGGAAGTGCTGAGTGGTATTCCATGGCAGGGATGAACCGCAGTATTTTAGTCTACTCTCCTATTAAGGCATATATTGATTGTTTTCCGTTTCTAGCTATTATAAATATGTTTTCTATGGACAACTATTTGTCAGTTTTTGAATGAACATTAGATTTTCATTTCTCTGGGAAAAATGCCCAAGAGTGCAACTGTTGGGTCAAGTGGTAATTGTACAGGTAATTTTTTTTTTTTAACAAGAAAGTGACAGATTTTTTTTCATCATTTTACACGTTAAGTTTTAAGTGTTCTTTACACAGTCCATTCTGAAGGAGATCAGCCCTGGGATTTCTTTGGAAGGAATGATGCTAAAGCTGAAACTCCAGTACTTTGGCCACCTCATGCGAAGAGCTGACTCACTGGAAAAGACTCTGATGCTGGGAGGGATTGGGGGCAGGAGGAGAAGGGGACGACTGAGGATGAGATGGCTGGATGGCATCACGGACTCGATGCACGTGAGTCTGAGTGAACTCCAGGAGTTGGTGATGGACAGGGAGGCCTGGCGTGCTGCGATTCATGGGGTCGCAAAGAGTCGGACACGACTGAGCGACTGAACTGAACTGGACTTACACATTATAGGTATGAATCCTTTGACAGGAATGTAGTTTGCAAATATTTTCTCCTACTCTATAGCTTGTCTTTTAACTCTTACGCAGAGTAAAACTTTAAAATTTTGACGAAGTAGAATTGATCAATTTTTCTCATTGATCATGCTTTTTGTGTCATGTTGAACAACATTTCAACAAACCCTGGTAGCTCCTGAAGATTTTCTTCCATGCTGTCCTCTAAAGTTTTATAGTCCTACATTTTATATTTGAATCTATAATGTACTTTGAGCTAATTTTTCTATAATACATGAAATTTAAGTCAAGATTCATTTTTTGCCTATGGATGTTCAGTTGCTCCAGCATGTGCTAAAGAGGCTAAACTCCTCCACTGAGTTGCTTTTGCACCACTGTCAAAAATCAGTTGGCCAAGAAGGAAGTAGTACAGCTTATCTGAAGTGATGAAAGGTAAAACCTACAGGGAAGAATACTCTACCCAGTGAGGCTCTCTTTCAGATTTAATGGAGAATCAAAAGGTTTACAGACAAGCAGAAGCTAAGAAAATTCAGCACCACCAAATCAGCTTTACAAAAAATGTGAAAGGAAATTCTCTAGGTGGAAAGGAAAAGTTGCAAACAGAAACAAGAAAATTACAACTGGGAAAGCTCACCAGTGAAGAAAAGGAAAGACATACGCGTCTGAATGCAGAGTTCCAAAGAATAGCAAGGAGAGATAAGAAAGCCTTCTTCAGTGATCAATGCAAAGAAACAGAGGAAAACAACAGAATGGGAAAGACTAGAGATCTCTTCAAGAAAATTAGAGATACCAAGGGAACATTTCATGCAAGGATGGGCTCGATAAAGGACAGAAATAGTATGGACCTAACAGAAGCAGAAGATATTAAGAAGAGGTGGCAAGAATACACGGAAGAACTGTACAAGAAAGATCTTCACGACCCAGATAATCACGATGGTGTGATCACTCACCCAGAGCCAGACATCCTGGGATGTGAAGTCAAGTGGGCCTTAGAAAGCATCACTACAAAGTTAGTGGAGGTGATGGAATTCCAGTTGAGCTCTTTCAAATCCTGAAACATGATGCTATGAAAGTGCTGCACTCAATATGCCAGCAAATTTGGAAAACTCAGCAGTGCCCACAGGATTGGAAAAGGTCAGTTTTCATTCCAAT